>CM051486.1:1123662-1723662 GCA_028015225.1 Carex myosuroides | reverse complement strand
CGCACACTTAACAATGCAACAAGGAAGGATCACTTCCCTCTACCATTTGTGGATCAAATGCTAGAAAGGCTAGCTAATCACTCCCATTTTTGCTACCTAGATGGGTATAGCGGATTCTTTCAAATCCCTATTCACCCCGATGACCAAGAAAAAACGACCTTTACTTGCCCTTATGGTACGTTCGCGTATCGTAGGATGCCGTTTGGTTTATGCAATGCCCCAGCTACATTTCAAAGAGCCATGATGGCTATTTTTTCAGATTTATTAGAAAATTCCGTGGAAGTTTTCATGGATGACTTTTCAGTTTTTGGTACCTCTTTTGATGATTGCTTATCTAATTTGATCAAAGTTTTAGAACATTGTGAGCAGGTTAATTTGGTGCTAAACTGGGAGAAATGCCATTTCATGGTACAAACGGGGGTAGTTCTAGGCCACGTGGTGTCTTCCAAAGGCCTAGAAGTCGACCAAGCAAAGGTGGAGGTGATCGAAAAATTGCCATATCCAACATGTGTGAAGGATGTGAGAAGTTTTTTGGGCCATGCGGGATTCTATCGGCGTTTCATCAAAGATTTTTCAAAAATCTGCAAACCACTTACTAATTTGACAATGAAAGATGTAGAATTTATATTTGATGAACCGTGTATTGTTGCTTTTGATAGGATCAAGAAGGCACTAATCTCAGCCCCAATTCTCCGACCTCCTAATTGGGATGTGCCCTTTGAAATCATGTGTGATGCGAGCGACTTCGCCGTTGGAGCCGTTCTAGGACAAAGGATCGACAACAAGCCACATGTGATCTATTACGCAAGCAAAGTCCTAGATGAGGCGCAAATGAACTACACAACCACCGAAAAGGAGTTTTTGGCCGTTATATTCTCCATCAACAAATTCCGATCCTACTTGGTCGGATCCAAGGTGATTGTGTACACCGATCACGCGGCAATTCGATACCTCCTCAACAAGAAGGATGCCAAACCACGCCTAATCCGGTGGATCCTCCTACTCCAAGAGTTTGATCTCGAAATCAAGGACAAGAAAGGCACTGAAAATTCAGTGGCGGACCATCTATCACGCATTACCAACGAATCGAAGGATGATGACATGCCCATAGACGATTCGTTCATAGACGAACAACTATACGCAGTCAACTACCAAGAGGCGCCGTGGTATGCGGATTTCGTCAACTACCTTGCATGCGGTATCATACGCCCAGATTTAACCTTCCAACAACGAAAGAAATTCCTGTGGAATGTCAAACAATATTTTTGGGATGAGCCGTTGCTATTCAAACTGGGGGTAGATGGAATTCATAGGCGATGTGTACCTCACGAAGAAACCGAACAGATTCTCAATTGTTGCCACTCATCTCCCTATGGAGGACACGCTTCAAGCCACAAAACCGCCACCAAAGTTCTTCAAGCCGGGTTCTTTTGGCCCACGCTTTTTGAAGATGCGAAAGACTATGTGCTTAGGTGCGACAAATGCCAAAGAACCGGGAACATATCAAGGAAACATGAGATGCCTCTCAATGGAATTCTAGAGGTAGAGTTATTTGATGTTTGGGGGGTCGACTTCATGGGACCTTTTCCGAGTTCTTGCAACAACAAGTACATCCTTGTAGCGGTCGATTATGTGTCCAAATGGGTAGAAGCCGTAGCAAGCCCAACCGCCGACTCCGCCGTAGTAAGAAAGCTTTTTCTAAGAACTATTTTTCCTAGGTTTGGAGTACCTCGGGTGGTGATTAGCGATGGCGGCTCTCATTTCATCAACCGTCAATTCGATAGTCTCCTATTCAAATATGGAGTCAAGCACAAGGTAGCCACACCTTACCACCCTCAAACAAGCGGGCAAGTTGAGGTATCCAATCGCGAGATAAAAAGCATCCTACAAAAGGTGGTGAACACATCACGAAAAGATTGGTCACTCAAACTCGATGAAGCTCTGTGGGCATATCGGACCGCTTTCAAAACACCCATAGGTATGACTCCTTTCAAGCTAGTGTATGAAAAGCCATGCCATTTGCCGGTTGAACTCGAACACAAGGCATATTGGGCAATAAGGGCCCTAAATTTCGACATGAGGGCTGCCGGTGAAAAGAGGGTTCTTGACCTACATGAACTAGAAGAATTGCGCCTTAATTCCTATGAAAATGCTAAGCTATACAAAGAGAAGACAAAGAAATGGCACGACAAGCATATCATCAAGCGCAATTTTCAAGAAGGAGACACGGTTTTGTTGTACAACTCACGCCTCCGGCTATTTCCCGGGAAGTTAAGATCACGATGGAAGGGCCCATTCGAAATAACGAAGGTATTTAACCATGGCGCAATCGAGATTTGGAGCAAAGATACCGGGGCATTCAAAGTGAACGGACACCGCCTCAAACATTTCAACCATGCAACTCCTATAGGCGACAAGGAGATCATAGGCCTAAAAGATCCACACACTCAATAGTGAGCCCAAATCATGTCGAGCTCACGACGTAAAATTGAGCGCTTCTTGGGAGGCAACCCAAGTTTTTATTTTTTCTTTCTTTATACTTTTATTTTTACTTTCTCAAAAAATTTACATTTTTTTGACTCAGCCAATTTCTCAGGTCAAAAATTCATCAGTGCGTCCGCACTAAACATCAGTGCGTCCGCACCGACAGAAACCACAGGTCTGCGCAGTCTAAACAAGACCAGTGCGTCCGCACTGAGGTTCAGTGCGTCCGCACCCGAGGTACGCTAAATTTAATTTTCAATTTTTTCGAAATATCGGAAAAGTCGTATTTTTTGAGCGAGTGCGGATGACCACCCGCATTGAGGACCAATGCGTCCGCACGCGGCTTCTTCTCCTTCTTAAACCGACCCCTCTCTTCAATTTACTTCGCGCCTTTTCGATTTTAAAACCGAAAACCTTGATTTTTCTCTCCCAAAACCCGAAAACCTCGTTTTTCTTTCAAAATCTCCCTCTCCTCTCTCTTCTCTACCCCTTCTCTCTTCTTTTCTCTCTCTTTCCCTTTTCAAAAAGCGAAAACCCACTTTTCTCAAGTTTTTCAAGCGCCGTTTCGCTAAAACTCGGATTTCTTCGCATTTTTTTCGAAATTTTCGCGATCTACAACAAGGTTTGATGTCTCCTTACTCTAATCTTGTCAATTACTACTAAGATCTGTAAAAATGGTACCAAAATCGGGAAAATCGACCAAAAATGGTGAAATCGGTTCAAATTCTCACCCCAGTGCGGATGCTACCACCCGCACTGCCATTTAGTGCGTCCGCACTAAGCTTGGGGGAACGCCTAACCAGCCCAAATTTTCAATTTTTTGGTTAAGTCCTCAGTGCGACCAGACCAGTCGCACTGATAGCCAATGCGTCCGCATTACGCTCGGACTTTTCCAACCCAACCCAGAAATTCCAAAAATTTAGGTAAAGTCCCCAATGCGTCCGCACTGACCGCCAGTGCGTCCGCACACGGCCCATATTATATCAAAAATTTCGAAATTTTAATTCTTTCAAGTTTTTTTTAGAATGCCGAAGAAATCAGGTGCCAAGAAACCAAGGTTTGAGAAAGGACAAGGTAGTCGCCAACCACCTCCTTATCCTCCCGCCTTGCCACTCAACGAAGGTCAAGAATTGAGGCGTAACCTTCTACAGTCCCGCAGGACCCTCGAGCCATCCCGATGGATCTGCCGAGAGACACTCGAAACGCTCGGACTCCTTGAGTCGGTGCAAATGCTCACCGAGCGGCTTGGCTTGTGGGAGTTTCTATGTGACGAGGTCGACACTTATGAAGGCCTCACGATCGAATTCCTCTCCTCATACGAGTTCGACCGAGGTTCACGCACGATGACATTCAACCTTGGAGGCTTCTCACATATGTTGCACACCACCGAACTCATGGTCGCACTCGATCTATCCACCGCACATGTCAGCGAGATGCGCACCATTCTCGACTTCTACCATGACATGAGCGAGGCCCAATTTCGCATCCTAACATGCCACGACGGTCTACTCGGCCAGCAGAGGGTTAAGAATGTTCTCCACCCGGCCCTCCGATATCTCCAGCGGGTACTTTCTCACACTCTCTTTGCCCGAGGGGAGAGCGCATCAGTCTTCAACCTCGGCGACATGGTGTATGTTTGCAGCATGCTTCGGCGCAATAATGGCGAGATGGAGTACATGCCGCACATTGGATACAACTTGGCCAAACACATGCAAAATGTGTCGCACAACATGCGATCGGGCGGAATGATTCGAATTGGCGGTATCATCACAAAGATTGCCCGACACTTGCTAATACCGACCGTTGGTGCGGTGGTGCCTGGTTACACGCTAGTGGACCTCGATGGTCTATTTCGGGCGAGGCTCATCCGTTGGGACGACATTGAAGAGGCTTGGATCAATTTGGGCCCAAAGGACAACATTCGACACCGGTTGCCTCTACAAACTCAAATCGATCCCTTAGATACCGACACTTGGAAAATTGTCGATGAGCCGCTCGAGCCACCGCTACCACCGCCGCCACAACCACAACAACCTCCACCCGAAGCCGCACAAGCACAAAGTATGCCATCCAACCAACAAATCTGGGATTTTATGCAGACCATGAACACCTCTATCAACAACTTGAGCATCAATATTGGAGGACGTTTGGATAGCATGGACGGCCGCATGAATGCCTTTGACCGCCGCTTTGATGAGGTAGAGGCCGAGGCCGCCCGAGCGACCTACTATTCCCGCTGAGGATGCATGCACGCAAACCCGCACTTTGAGGATGATCCACCTACACCTCCGTACCAAAGACGGGCCGCTCAAAGGAGAGAGTACGAGATGGCACAAGAGCGTGAAGCGGCGAGAGAAGAGCAAGGGGCGGCCAGTCAAGAACAAGAGGCCGACAACAATGAAGATGAGGAGGATGACGTCGACGAAATGGTTTTCGACGAGGATTGATTCCGCGCAATACATCACCAAATTACGCCAGTAAAGTAGTTCATGTTTCTTCTCTCTTTTTAGTTTATTTTTAGCACTGAGGACACTGCTTTATTTAAGCTTGGGGGATGGGAAGAAATTGTATCAGCATGCATATTTATTATTCAGTTTTTCGAAACTTTTTAGGATTTATAACCTTGCTTTTTACTTGACCATGAATAGGATTTGTGATTTTGAACTTAATTGCTTGCGATTACGAATTTGTCAAGACGTTTTACGAGGTTATGAAAAATAGAGTCTTGCATAATTGGACTTTATTGTCTAAAAATGCATAAAGTATAAAATCATGTTTAAAATTTGTGTTAAAAGTTGGCAAAAATTTTGATAAATTTGAGTGATTGACAAAACTTAAAAGTATTCTTGCACGATTTTTCAAATTTTCGGTAAAACCCTTAAAATAAATTTGAAATGACGACATAGTTCGGCGAAAAACTGTGGAAATAAAGGTATTTGGAAATGAGAAATTAGAAATTCAAATTTATTTGAAAAGCCATTTAAATTTGGAAATTTTAAAAATTGGGAAAAATTGAGATATCCGTGAGTATGATATGTGCATATATGTTGAGAAATTAGGTAAAATTGAAAAATTTTGAAAAATAAAAAAGAGATTCCAATGACCTATGATACGGCTTCATGACGTACTTATGGTTATGAGTCCTTAGCACTCTTGCTCCGCTAGTCTCCCGATAAAATTGACATTCGTGTTAGTGGAAGGGTTAGACTAAGAGCATGCAAAGCACCCTTGAATTAGAACGGTTGGGTACAGTTAACTACTTGTAACTAACCGGTGCTTAAATAAGGATGGGGAAAATAGTGCTAATTCAAAGTGAGAAAATCAAAAGCAACAAAACAAAAAGAATATGCATGTATCAACACACGAAGTCCGTAATTATTCTTACCCAAGTTTGATTCAAGCTTGGGGGTATTTTGAAAATTCTACATTTTAAATGGCATATCTTTTAAATTTGGGTATACGAAGTTCACAAATTCAAAGCCTTTAAGGAAATAAAAGTTAGAGTAATCGAATTGTGGGTTGATTCATAATTATTCGAGGGTTGAACTTGGGATTTGGGGAATATACATGAAGGTTTTTAAATTTTGGCAAGATCATACAAGTTTTTCATTTTGAGAAATATATACTTGATATAGGGTTAAATTGTAGATCGAATTGTAGTCCCAGTTTAGATGTTGCTTGGGGACAAGCAAGGTTCAAGCTTGGGGGTATTTGATAGGTGTATTTTATATACACCGTCGATCTAGTTTTTATCATAAAATAACACCAAATATCTTGTATTTTGGATATAAAGCGAATATAATACACCAAGAATCAAGTTACTGCGTTCGCTCGATGTTTCAATGCAGGAAACAGTGCAAAATGATGAAAAACTGTCCAATGCGGACGCATTATCCACCAGTGCGGACGCACTGGGTACTTAGCCGATTTTCCAGCAGCGCAGACCTCACAGACGAAAAGTCCGAGCGTAATGCGGCCGCATTCACCTTCAGTGCGGACGCATTCACTACTTAGCCGATTTTTGCGACTTTCAGAATTTTCCAGAAAACAGAAGTTCAAGGCCAATGCGGACGCACTCACAGCCAGTGCGGACGCACTCAGTACTTGACTATTTTTGAAATCTTCGGATTCTTTGGAAAACAGAAAAACAACATGCCAGTGCGGACGCACTAAGATCCAGTGCGGACGCACTCAGGAAATTTTGCAGAAAATCCAGAAAAGGAAACTTGGAACCAAAGGGGATCTGGAGTCGGTGCGACCCAGACCACCCGCACTCAACTCCAGTGCGGACGCACTGGACTCGCAGACAGCCAGAAATTCGCATTTTCAAGAGGTTTTCTATTCTGGGCTTCCAAGGAACACGTTTTAGAAGGCCAAAAATAGCCATGGCAGTCTGAGGAGTGCACCCACTAACTCCACTTCTATCCTCTAAATTGGGCAAGGCCTTTGGCTATAAAAGAGGAAGAATTTCATCTCAGGATCAATTAGGGTACATATCCATTATTATATCCATTTTCCACAAATTGAGAGAGAGAGATCCTGCAGAAATTCTAGAAGGCTTTTCAAGGAAGGAGAAGAAGAAGATTCAGGCAAGGAGTCGGCAAGATCGAGGTTTTAGATCTAAGAAAGGGTGTAATCATTTCTTTATCTCATTTCTTATTGTTTTTGCCAATCTTTGTTATGGATCTCTCCAAGAGAGAGTAGTTCTCTTTCTAGGGGTTTAGGTCAATGCATGAACTTGTTTAATTCTAGATTATTCGGATATTTGTTTTTATTATGATTGTGTTATCAGATTTGATTGTTAATTTCTGTGATTTATTCTTTATGAATTTCATTAGTACTCGTTCCTTTGAGTTCACCTGGTTAGGGTTTATTGAATTGAAGTAGTTTTGAAATCGCGTTGATCGTGTTTTTCCGCTTTAAATTTATTAAATTCCGGCATTGGTACTCTTTTGCCTTTAAATTTATTAAATTTTGTAATAAAAAGCTTGTTGAGTATTTTAGATATAATAATTTTGTACTCTTTTGCCTTTAATATTTATAAAACCTTCGTACTCAATGAATAGGTTAGTTGCAAGTGCACAACCTATCGATTGTAGTATTTAGGTGTCGATCCGCAGGGAGAGAGGGAAACACTAATTTTTAATAAAGAAAACTACTTCTAAAACAAAACAATAAAAGTAAAGTGGGGGGGGTTTGTTCTTAAAATCCTAAGTTGGGTTCAATACCCGAAAAAGAGGAGTTTCAAACAATAAATGTAAATAAAATAAAGGAAAGAAAGATTGGTTTGTTTTCAAGTTTAAGGAGATCTAGGGGTATTCGGTCTACAATCCCTTGCTAATTCTATTTATTCGGTTTGTTTAAATTCATGTTTGATTTGATGAGGTTTCTAACCTATGTTAGCCTTTGGAACAAATATTAATACAAATACTTTGCGCTTTATGGATTAATGTGCCTCGAATTCTAGGGCTGTCACTAACCTAGAGGGATATTTAATCTCATGCTTCAAAGCATATATCGATATTTGTTCTAAGGTGTCCTAATTAGGATTTGCCTTCTCCTTTCGGTCCTTCACCAAAATCCTAACCTTAATTTCTATAGTTCCGGATTGGATATCAAAGTACGGTCGCTTCTAACCCAACCCTAAGGTGTGTCTTTATGGTTTCAATTAGTAGTCTCCTCATGACCAATGCCGGAATTTAATAAATTTAAAGCGGAAAAACACGATCAACGCGATTTCAAAACTACTTCAATTCAATAAACCCTAACCAGGTGAACTCAAAGGAACGAGTACTAATGAAATTCATAAAGAATAAATCACAGAAATTAACAATCAAATCCGATAACACAATCATAATAAAAACAAATATCCGAATAATCTAGAATTAAACAAGTTCATGCATTGACCTAAACCCCTAGAAAGAGAACTACTCTCTCTTGGAGAGATCCATAACAAAGATTGGCAAAAACAATAAGAAATAAGATAAAGAAATGATTACACCCTTTCTTAGATCTAAAACCTCGATCTTGCCGACTCCTTGCTTGAATCTTCTTCTTTTCCTCCTTCCTTGGAAAACCTTCTAGAATTTCTGCAGGATCTCTCTCTCTCAATTTGTGGAAAGATGGATATAATAATGGATATGTACAATAATGGATGATTTCTCATGTGGTCTCCTTAGCCTTATATAACGTTTTCTGAACTTGGAGATCAAGTCGTTTTATTTTCGGCGCCCACTAAGTCTACTAACTTCTATATTTCTAATTCTGTGATGCTGAACTTGGAGACCAAGTTATTCTAATTTTGGCACCCACTAAGCCCACTAACTTTCCATATTTAGCAGTTTTTCAGGCTGATGCGGCCATTGATACGGATGTACAGAATTATACATTCCGAATTTGGATATTTTTCCTTCATGAAAGTTGTAGATCTCTTTGTCCTGGTTCCGTCAAGCTTTGAATCACTCAAATCGGAGTTCGTATGACCAAGATATGGCCAAAATACGAACTGTGTGTCGGCTGAGTGCGGGTGGTGCGGCCCGAGTGCGTCCGCACTGCGCTCGGATTTTCTGTTTTCTGTGTCAGTGCGTCCGCACTCTGGGTCAGTGCGTCCGCACTGGGCTCGGTTTCTCCTGTTTTGCTCTGAAATTCAAACGGGCATAACTTATGATCCGTAACTCCGTTTTCAGTGTTCTACCACTTTTCGGAAAGCTTGCGAGAAGATCTACAATTTGCTCCATTTCCTGTAATTTAAATAGACTTCGGCAGTAACTTGATTCTTGGATATATTTCATTATATTCTCTACTAAAATACAAGATATTTGGTGTTATTATGTAATAAAAACTAGATCGAATGTGTATATAATTTAGACCTATCATCATATTCCCCGGAATTTAATAAATTTAATAAATTTAATAATTTAGACCTATCATTATATCCAAACCACACCGGGAATCCTAAAAACTGACGAAGTTACCGCCTTGAAAGCCCAAATAGATGCCTTGCAACATCAAATGGCACAAATGCAAAATGCCAAATCTGTGACAAAGAAGGCTTCATGCGGCATTTGTGGAGAGGCGACTCATATCACCGCCGATTGCCAAGTCCTCATAGAAGGAGAGGAAGTCGAGCAAGTGAATGCAATGTTCTACAATCAAGGTGATAAGAGGAACGACCCGATCTACAATAAGAAACTAAAACGAAGATGCTAGAGACACAAATAGCACAACAAGCATCTTCGTCGTCTCGTCAACAAGGCACACTACCGGGCAAACCCGACATCAATCCACGAGAGTATGCAAATGCTGTGACTTTGAGGAGTGGCAAGGAATATGATGAACCAACCCAACCACAAGGACTCCATCAATCCACACAATCTGAACCGATTTCAGCCGCACCAATCGATCCACCAATTGCAACAACTCCGAAAAAGCATCACAAAACGGGTAATTCTAACTCAACAAAGGTACAAAAATCTGAAACTCCAAAGTATGTTCCTCCTCTTAGGTTCCTACCTTTTCAACAACGGTTGGTAAAGAACAAACTAGACCAACAATATGCCAAATTCATTGAACAATTGAAAAAACTGAACATTACCATACCTTTCACCGAGGCAATTGCACAAATGCCAACCTATGTCAAGTTTCTCAAAGAAATGTTGTCAAACAAAAAGAAACTTGAAGAGGTCGGAACCATCTCCCTAAATGCGCAATGTAGTGCACTTTTCTTGACCAAACTACCTCCTAAACTTAAGGACCCCGGTAGTTTTACAATTCCATGCAAAATTGGGGAGACCGAATTCAATAGTTGTTTGTGTGATCTAGGTGCTAGCGTATGTTTAATGCCAAAAGTGGTTTATGAAAGGCTAGGTCTAGGAGAATTGAAACCAACAAAAATGTCACTCCAACAAAAATGGAAGAGGATACACAAACTCCCCTTCTATTAGGACGAGATTTCCTAACCACAGCAGGTGCAATCATAGATGTGCGTGATGGAAAGATTTCTTTCCGAATAGGTGATGAAAAGGTTGAATTTAACGTTTTTAAATCTCTCCAATTTCCATCTAATGATAATGATTCGATATGCAGGGTAGATGTTTTAGACTCTATAATTGATGATCATTTAGATAGGATGAAGGAAGGAGAAAAATTGGATGAAATTCTGGAAGAAATCGACAAAGAAACGGCTCAAAACGACGAAAACAACCAATCGTGCGGCTTAGGCAGCCCACACGAAACTTTGCAGAGCCAAGTTTTTGCCGTTTCAACATGCACAACGCCACCGAAGGTCGAACTCAAATCATTGCCAACAACCCTCAAATACAAATCTCTTAGCCCAAATGAGATACATCCCACCATAATCAATGCCGCCTTGAACCAAGAAAAAAAGACGAGGCATTGGCACGACAAACGCATCAGAAGAAGTTTTCAAGAAGGACCATATCAAGTATCACGAGTTTTCGACCATGGTACCTTCGAAATATGGAGCGAAAAAATGAGTTCATTTAAGGTCAACGAACAGCGGCTCAAACATTTCATTCAAGATGAACCGATCATCGAAAAGGAGGCAATTGCCCTCGATGATCCACCACCTTTAAACTGAGCCTCAACAAGTCAAGCTCCCGACGTTAAACCGAGCAACATCTTGTGAGTTTCTATTTCTCTTTTTAATTTCCTCTTCTAGTATGAATTGACACATTGAGGACAATGTTTTGTTTAAGCTGGGGGGAGGGTTAAATGAAAAACTGAAATTCACAATTGTATCTTGCATTTAGTTTAGGCATGTTTAAATTTTTTGTTTAAAACTAGGGTTTTACCTAACCATGAATAGGGTCCAGTCCGACTTGTTAGGATGTTTACCTAGTTTTGTGTCATGCATTTTGTGAATAAATTTGAGTGATTGGCAAAATTAGACGTATTCATGCATAATTTTTTCGAATTTTTGGTAAATCCCTTGGAATAATTTGAAATTACCACATAATTTGGCGAAAAACTTTGTGGAAATAAAGGTGTATGACATTAGGACATTTGGAATTTAAATTGATTAGAGAAGCTATTTAGATTTGTAAATTTTAAGTTTGGAAATATTGGGATATCCCCAAGTATGAAAGAATACTTAGGGATGTGTGTATTCATGATATGTGCATAAATGTTGAGAAATTAGGTAAAATTGAAAAATATGGGAAAATAAAAGGTGACTCCAATGACCTATGTTACGGCTTCATGACGTACTTATGGTTATGAGTCCTTAGCACTCTTGCTCCGCTAGTCTCCCGATAAAATTGACATTCGTGTTAGTGGAAGGGTTAGACTAAGAGCATGCAAAGCACCCTTGAATTAGAACGGTTGGGTACAGTTAACTACTTGTAACTAACCGGTGCTTAAATGAGGATGGGGAAAATAGTGCTAAATCATAAAAGAAAAAAATCAAAGTGAGAAAAATCAAAAGCAACAACAAAGATGTGAATATGCATGTATCAACACACGTAGTCCGCAAAATTTCTAAACCTAAGTTTGATTCAAGCTTGGGGGAATTTGAAAATTCCACATTTAAGATAGCATTTCTTTTAATCAATTTGGGTAAACAAAGTTCATAAATTCTAGGCCTTTAAGGAAATAAAAGTTAGAGTAATCGAATTGTGGGTTGAGTCATCATTATCCGAGGGTTAAACTTGAAATTTGAGAAATTTGCATGAGAATTTTTAATTTTTGCCAAGATCATACGAATTTTTCATTCGAGAAACATACTTGATATAAGGTGTATCAAAAAGATCGAATTGTAGTCCAAGTTTAGATGTTGCTTGGGGACAAGCAAGGTTCAAGCTTGGGGGTATTTGATAGGTCTAAATTATATACACAAGGCTTCTAGTTTTAATCACATAATAGCACCAAATATCTTGTATTTTAGTAGAGAATATAATGAAATATATCCAAGAATCAAGTTACTGCCGAAGTCTATTTAAATTACAGGAAATGGAGCAAATTGTAGATCTTCTCGCAAGCTTTCCGAAAAGTGGTAGAACACCGAAAACGGAGTTACGGATCATAAGTTATGCCCGTTTGAATTTCAGAGCAAAACAGGAGAAACCGAGCTGAGTGCGGACGCACTGACCCAGAGTGCGGACGCACTCAGCCATCAGACAGAAAACAGAAAAGTCCGAGCGCAGTGCGGACGCACTGACCCGAGTGCGGACGCATTCAGTCGACACACAGTTCGTATTTTGGCCATATCTTTGTCATATGAACTCCGATTTGGGTGATTCAAAGCTTGACGGAACCAGGACAAAGAGATCTACAACTTTCATGAAGGAAATAAGTCCAAATTCGTAATGTATAATTTTGTACAGCTGCATCAATGGCCGCATCAGCCTGAAAAGTCTCCCAGTGCGGACGCACTAAGATCCAGTGCGGACGCACTCAGGAAAATTTGCAGAAAATCCAGAAAATGAAACTTGGAACAAAAAGGAAAGTTGGAGCCAGTGCGACCCAGTGCGGACGCACTCACAACCAGTGCGGACGCACTGGACTCGCAGACAGACAGAAATTCGCATTTTCAAGAGGTTTTCTATTCTTGGCTTCCAAGGAACCCGTTTTAGAAGGCCAATAATAGGCATGGCTGTCTGAGAAGTGCCCCCACTAACTCCACTCCTATCTTCTAAATTGGGCAAGGCCTTGGCTATAAAAGGAGAAGAATTTCATCTCTCTCATCATCCATTATTGTACATATCCATTATTATATCCATCTTTCCACAAATTGAGAGAGAGAGATCCTGCAGAAATTCTAGAAGGTTTTCCAAGGAAGGAGAAGAAGAAGATTCAAGCAAGGAGTCGGCAAGATCGAGGTTTTAGATCTAAGAAAGGGTGTAATCATTTCTTTATCTCATTTCTTATTGTTTTTGCCAATCTTTGTTATGGATCTCTCCAAGAGAGAGTAGTTCTCTTTCTAGGGGTTTAGGTCAATGCATGAACTTGTTTAATTCTAGATTATTCGGATATTTGTTTTTATTATGATTGTGTTATCGGATTTGATTGTTAATTTCTGTGATTTATTCTTTATGAATTTCATTAGTACTCGTTCCTTTGAGTTCACCTGGTTAGGGTTTATTGAATTGAAGTAGTTTTGAAATCCCGTTGATCGGGTCTTTCCGCTTTAAGTTTATTAAATTCCGGCATTGGTCATGAGGAGACTACTAATTGAAACCATAAAGACACACCTTAGGGTTGGGTTAGAAGCGACCGTACTTTGATATCCAATCCGGAACTATAGAAATTAAGGTTAGGATTTTGGTGAAGGACCGAAAGGAGAAGGCAAATCCTAATTAGGACACCTTAGAACAAATATCGATATATGCTTTGAAGCATGAGATTAAATATCCCTCTAGGTTAGTGACAGCCCTAGAATTCGAGGCACATTAATCCATAAAGCGCAAAGTATTTGTATTAATATTTGTTCCAAAGGCTAACTAGGTTAGAAACCTCATCAAATCAAACATGAATTTAAACAAACCTAATAAATAGAATTAGCAAGGGATTGTAGACCGAATACCCCTAGATCTCCTTAAACTTGAAAACAAACCAATCTTTCTTTCCTTTATTTTATTTACATTTATTGTTTGAAACTCCTCTTTTTCGGGTATTGAACCCAACTTTAGGATTTTAAGAACAAACCCCCCCACTTTACTTTTATTGTTTTGTTTTAGAAGTAGTTTTCTTTATTAAAAATTAGTGTTTCCCTCTCTCCCTGCGGATCGACACCTAAATACTACAATCGATAGGTTGTGCGCTTGCAACTAACCTATTTATTGAGTACGAAGGTTTTATAAATATTAAAGGCAAAAGAGTACAAAATCATTATATCTAAAATACTCAACAAGCTTTTTGTGGCGCCGTTGCCGGGGAGAATAGGATAGATACTAGTTTTTATTTTAGGAAAGTACTTTTAATTCTTAGTTTCCTTATTTACTTTTCAGAAAAATTAAAAATTCAAAAATAGTTTATTTCTTTTTTTTACAATTTCTGAAATTTACTTTCCTTATTTAAGAAAAATCCAAAAATATTTACTTTCCTTATTTAATTTTCTGCACTTTACTATTCTCTATTTCTATTCTCTCTCTTTCACATTTCATCTCTTTTCTTCTCTCATGGCGAGCCCAAACCAACAAGGCCACCGCTTCGGTTTCATTCCTCAAGGCCAAGATCCACGCGAAATCAAGCCCTCTCTCATCCACTTGCTTGGCCAAAGTCAGTTTGGGGGAGCCCTAAACGAAGATCCACATGCCCACTTGGCGGTTTTCGAAGAATCTTGCGGCACTTTCGCTAGAGAAGGAGAAGAGCTAGACAACCTCAAGCTCAAATGCTTCCACCTATCCCTCCGTGATAATGCAAGATCGTGGCTAAGGACCGTGAATCGGGATCACATAAGAAGATGGGACGACATGGAGAAGTTATTCTTAGGAAAATACTTCCCTCCATCCAAAACCCAACACTTCCGAACCAAGATCACGACATTCAAACAAGCCGAGGGAGAATCTTTGACCGAGGCATGGGATAGATGGGCGGAGCTTCAACGCTTGTGCCCTAACCATGGTCTCGACATGTGGTTGCTCTTCCAATTCTTCTTTGCAGGTTGCACAATCGCCACAAAGACTCACTTGAATTCCGCCGCAGGAGGTAATATGTCCAAGATGTATCCCCAACAAGCCATGCTAATGATCGAGGACATGGCAATCAACCAAAGGGAATGGACGGCCGAAAGAGGTGGACGAACCCAAACCACATCGGGAATCTTGAAAACTGATGAAGTCACCGCCTTGAGAGCCCAAATGGAAGCCTTGCAATATCAAATGGCACAAATGCAAAATGCCAAATCTGTGACAAAGAAGGCTTCATGCGGCATTTGTGGAGAGTCGACTCATATCACCGCTGATTGCAAAGTCCTTTTAGAAGGAGAGGACGTCGAGCAAGTCAATGCAATGTTTTACAATCAAGGTGATAAGAGAAACGATCCGATCTACAATAAGGTTAGGCCTAACGATAATTTCAATTCGAATACATATAACCCTAACACAAGGTGGAACCATCCAAATTTCAAATGGAGGACTGAAAATGAAAACTCAAACTCAAACCAATACCAAGGTAATTCCAATCAATACCAAAACTGGTCAAACCAAAACTCGTACCAAGGACCTTCTCAAAACGACAAACTGGAAAAAATGATAGAGGGCCTTGTGATCTCTCAAAACGAGTTCATGAACCAACAAAGAAACATCAATACCGATATTTCGAATTCGTTGAGGAATTTGAACAATAGGTTTGAGTTTTTAGAAACTAAAACGAAGATGCTAGAGACACAAATAGCACAACAAGCATCTTCGTCGTCTCGTCAACAAGGCACACTACCGGGAAAATCCGACATCAATCCACGAGAATATGCAAATGCTGTGACTTTGAGGAGTGGCAAGGAATATGATGAACCAATCCAACCACAAGGACTCTCTCAATTCACACAATCTGAACCGATTTCAGCCGCACCAATTGATCCACCAATTGCAACAACTTCGGAAGAGCCTCGCAAAACGGGTAATTCTAACCAAACAAAGGTACACAATTCTGAAACTCAAAAATATGTTCCTCCTCTTAGGTTCCTACCTTTTCCACAACGGTTAGTGAAGCACAAACTAGACCAACAATATGCCAAATTCATTGAACAATTGAAAAAACTGAACATGACCATACCTTTCACCGAGGCAATTGCACAAATGCCAACCTATGTCAAGTTTCTCAAAGAAATGTTGTCAAACAAAAAGAAACTTGAAGAGGTCGGAACCATCTCCCTAAATGCGCAATGTAGTGCACTTTTCTTGACCAAACTACCTCCCAAACTTAAGGACCCCGGTAGTTTTACTATTCCATGCAAAATTGGGGAGACCGAATTCAATAGTTGTTTGTGTGATTTAGGTGCTAGCGTATGTTTAATGCCAAAAGCGGTTTATGAAAGGCTAGGTCTAGGAGAATTGAAACCAACAAAAATGTCACTCCAATTAGCGGATAGATCCGTTAGATACCCGGTAGGAATTATGGAGGATGCGATTGTCAAAATTGGTAAGTTTTTCATACCGGTAGATTTTGTTGTGGTGGAGATGGAAGAAGATACACAAACTCCCCTTCTATTGGGACGTGATTTCCTAACCACAGCAGGTGCAATCATAGATGTGCGTGATGGAAAGATTTCTTTCCGAGTAGGTGATGAAAAAGTTGAATTTAATGTTTTTAAATCTCTCCAATTTCCATCTAATGATAATGATTCGATATGCAGGGTAGATGTTTTAGACTCTACAATTAATGATCATTTAGATAGGATGATGGAAGGAGAACATCCGAATGAAATTCTGAAAGAAATCAATAAAGAAACAACTCAAAACGACGAAAACAACCAATCGTGCGGCCTAGGCAGCCCGCACGAAACTTTGCAGAGCCAAGTTTTTGCCGTTTCAACATGCACAACGCCACCGAAGGTCAAACTCAAACCATTGCCAACAACCCTCAAGAACGAATCTCTTTACTCATATGAGACACATCCCACCATAATCAATGCCGCCTTGAACCAAGAAGAGAAGACAAGGCATTGGCACGACAAACACATCGGAAGAAGTTTTCAAGAAGGACCATATCGAGTATCACAAGTTTTCGACCATGGTGCCTTCAAAATCTGGAGCGAAAAAATGGGTTCATTCAAAGTCAATGGACAGCGGCTCAAACATTTCATTCAAGATGAACCGGTCATCGAAAAGGAGGCAATTGCCCTCGATGATCCACCACCTTTAAACTGAGCCTCAACAAGTCGAGCTCCCGACGTTAAACCGAGCAACATCTTGTGAGTTTCTATTTCTCTTTTTAATTTCCTCTTCTAGTATGAATTGACACATTGAGGACAATGTTTTGTTTAAGCTGGGGGGAGGGTTAAATGAAAAACTGAAATTCACAATTGTATCTTGCATTTAGTTTAGGCATGTTTAAATTTTTTGTTTAAAACTAGGGTTTTACCTAACCATGAATAGGGTCCAGTCCGACTTGTTAGGATGTTTACCTAGTTTTGTGTCATGCATTTTGTGAATAAATTTGAGTGATTGGCAAAATTAGACGTATTCATGCATAATTTTTTCGAATTTTTGGTAAATCCCTTGGAATAATTTGAAATTACCACATAATTTGGCGAAAAACTTTGTGGAAATAAAGGTGTATGACATTAGGACATTTGGAATTTAAATTGATTAGAGAAGCTATTTAGATTTGGAAATTTTAAGTTTGGAAATATTGGGATATCCCCAAGTATGAAAGAATACTTAGGGATGTGTGTATTCATGATATGTGCATAAATGTTGAGAAATTAGGTAAAATTGAAAAATATGGGAAAATAAAAGGTGACTCCAATGACCTATGTTACGGCTTCATGACGTACTTATGGTTATGAGTCCTTAGCACTCTTGCTCCGCTAGTCTCCCGATAAAATTGACATTCGTGTTAGTGGAAGGGTTAGACTAAGAGCATGCAAAGCACCCTTGAATTAGAACGGTTGGGTACAGTTAACTACTTGTAACTAACCGGTGCTTAAATGAGGATGGGGAAAATAGTGCTAAATCATAAAAGAAAAAAATCAAAGTGAGAAAAATCAAAAGCAACAACAAAGATGTGAATATGCATGTATCAACACACGTAGTCCGCAAAATTTCTAAACCTAAGTTTGATTCAAGCTTGGGGGAATTTGAAAATTCCACGTTTAAGATAGAATTTCTTTTAATCAATTTGGGTAAACAAAGTTCATAAATTCTAGGCCTTTAAGGAAATAAAAGTTAGAGTAATCGAATTGTGGGTTGAGTCATCATTATCCGAGGGTTAAACTTGAAATTTGAGAAATTTGCATGAGAATTTTTAATTTTTGCCAAGATCATACGAATTTTTCATTCGAGAAACATACTTGATATAAGGTGTATCAAAAAGATCGAATTGTAGTCCAAGTTTAGATGTTGCTTGGGGACAAGCAAGGTTCAAGCTTGGGGGTATTTGATAGGTCTAAATTATATATACATTCGATCTAGTTTTAATCACATAATAGCACCAAATATCTTGTATTTTAGTAGAGAATAAATATCTTGTATTTGTTTTCTCAAAACGATCCGATCTACAAAGATTGCCCGACACTTGCTAATACCGACCGTTGGTGCGGTGGTGCCCGGTTACACGCTTGTGGACCTCGATGGTCTATTTCGGGCGAGGCTCATCCGTTGGGACGACATTGAAGAGGCTTGGATCAATTTGGGCCCAAAGGACAACATTCGACACCGGTTGCCTCTACAAACTCAAATCGATCCCTTAGATACCGACACTTGGAAAATTGTCGATGAGCCGCTCGAGCCACCGCTACCACCGTCGCCACAACCACAACAACCTCCACCCGAAGCCGCACAAGCACAAAGTATGCCATCCAACCAACAAATCTGGGATTTTATGCAGACCATGAACACCTCTATCAACAACTTGAGCATCAATATTGGAGGACGTTTGGATAGCATGGACGGCCGCATGAATGCCTTTGACCGCCGCTTTGATGAGGTAGAGGCCGAGGCCGCCCGAGCGACCTACTATTCCCGCCGAGGATGCATGCACGCAAACCCGCACTTTGAGGATGATCCACCTACACCTCCGTACCAAAGACGGGCCGCTCAAAGGAGAGAGTACGAGATGGCACAAGAGCGTGAAGCGGCGAGAGAAGAGCAAGGGGCGGCCAGTCAAGAACAAGAGGCCGACAACAATGAAGATGAGGAGGATGACGTCGACGAAATGGTTTTCGACGAGGATTGATTCCGCGCAATACATCACCAAATTACGCCAGTAAAGTAGTTCATGTTTCTTCTCTCTTTTTAGTTTATTTTTAGCACTGAGGACACTGCTTTATTTAAGCTTGGGGGATGGGAAGAAATTGTATCAGCATGCATATTTATTATTCAGTTTTTCGAAACTTTTTAGGATTTATAACCTTGCTTTTTACTTGACCATGAATAGGATTTGTGATTTTGAACTTAATTGCTTGCGATTACGAATTTGTCAAGACGTTTTACGAGGTTATGAAAAATAGAGTCTTGCATAATTGGACTTTATTGTCTAAAAATGCATAAAGTATAAAATCATGTTTAAAATTTGTGTTAAAAGTTGGCAAAAATTTTGATAAATTTGAGTGATTGACAAAACTTAAAAGTATTCTTGCACGATTTTTCAAATTTTCGGTAAAACCCTTAAAATAAATTTGAAATGACGACATAGTTCGGCGAAAAACTGTGGAAATAAAGGTATTTGGAAATGAGAAATTAGAAATTCAAATTTATTTGAAAAGCCATTTAAATTTGGAAATTTTAAAAATTGGGAAAAATTGAGATATCCGTGAGTATGATATGTGCATATATGTTGAGAAATTAGGTAAAATTGAAAAATTTTGAAAAATAAAAAAGAGATTCCAATGACCTATGATACGGCTTCATGACGTACTTATGGTTATGAGTCCTTAGCACTCTTGCTCCGCTAGTCTCCCGATAAAATTGACATTCGTGTTAGTGGAAGGGTTAGACTAAGAGCATGCAAAGCACCCTTGAATTAGAACGGTTGGGTACAGTTAACTACTTGTAACTAACCGGTGCTTAAATAAGGATGGGGAAAATAGTGCTAATTCAAAGTGAGAAAATCAAAAGCAACAAAACAAAAGGAATATGCATGTATCAACACACGAAGTCCGTAATTATTCTTACCCAAGTTTGATTCAAGCTTGGGGGTATTTTGAAAATTCTACATTTTAAATGGCATATCTTTTAAATTTGGGTATACGAAGTTCACAAATTCAAAGCCTTTAAGGAAATAAAAGTTAGAGTAATCGAATTGTGGGTTGATTCATAATTATTCGAGGGTTGAACTTGGGATTTGGGGAATATACATGAAGGTTTTTAAATTTTGGCAAGATCATACAAGTTTTTCATTTTGAGAAATATATACTTGATATAGGGTTAAATTGTAGATCGAATTGTAGTCCCAGTTTAGATGTTGCTTGGGGACAAGCAAGGTTCAAGCTTGGGGGTATTTGATAGGTGTATTTTATATACACCGTCGATCTAGTTTTTATCATAAAATAACACCAAATATCTTGTATTTTGGATATAAAGCGAATATAATACACCAAGAATCAAGTTACTGCGTTCGCTCGATGTTTCAATGCAGGAAACATTGCAAAATGATGAAAAACTGTCCAATGCGGATGCATTATCCACCAGTGCGGACGCACTGGGTACTTAGCCGATTTTCCAGCAGCGCAGACCTCACAGACGAAAAGTCCGAGCGTAATGCGGCCGCATTCACCTTCAGTGCGGACGCATTCACTACTTAGCCGATTTTTGCGACTTTCAGAATTTTCCAGAAAACAGAAGTTCAAGGCCAATGCGGACGCACTCACAGCCAGTGCGGACGCACTCAGTACTTGACTATTTTTGAAATCTTCGGATTCTTTGGAAAACAGAAAAACAACATGCCAGTGCGGACGCACTAAGATCCAGTGCGGACGCACTCAGGAAATTTTGCAGAAAATCCAGAAAAGGAAACTTGGAACCAAAGGGGATCTGGAGTCGGTGCGACCCAGACCACCCGCACTCAACTCCAGTGCGGACGCACTGGACTCGCAGACAGCCAGAAATTCGCATTTTCAAGAGGTTTTCTATTCTGGGCTTCCAAGGAACACGTTTTAGAAGGCCAAAAATAGCCATGGCAGTCTGAGGAGTGCACCCACTAACTCCACTTCTATCCTCTAAATTGGGCAAGGCCTTTGGCTATAAAAGAGGAAGAATTTCATCTCAGGAGGAATTATGGTACATATCCATTATTATATCCATTTTCCACAAATTGAGAGAGAGAGATCCTGCAGAAATTCTAGAAGATTTTCCAAGGAAGGAGAAGAAGAAGATTCAAGCAAGGAGTCGGCAAGATCGAGGTTTTAGATCTAAGAAAGGGTGTAATCATTTCTTTATCTTATTTCTTATTGTTTTTGCCAATCTTTGTTATGGATCTCTCCAAGAGAGAGTAGTTCTCTTTCTAGGGGTTTAGGTCAATGCATGAACTTGTTTAATTCTAGCTTATTCGGATATTTGTTTTTATTATGATTGTGTTATCGGATTTGATTGTTAATTTCTATGATTTATTCTTTATGAATTTCATTAGTACTCGTTCCTTTGAGTTCACCTGGTTAGGGTTTATTGAATTGAAGTAGTTTTGAAATCGCGTTGATCTTTTTTAAAATACTCAAAAAAGGATTTGCCTAGGATTTTGGTGAAGGACCGAGGGTTAAACTTGAAATTTGAGAAATTTGCATGAGAATTTTTAATTTTGTCCAAGATCATACGAATTTTTCATTTGAGAAACATACTTGATATAAGGTGTATCAAAAAGATCGAATTGTAGTGCAAGTTTAGATGTTGCTTGGGGACAAGCAAGGTTCAAGCTTGGGGGTATTTGATAGGTCTAAATTATATATACATTCGATCTAGTTTTAATCACATAATAGCACCAAATATCTTGTATTTTAGTAGAGAATATAATGAAATATATCCATGGCAATTGCCCTCGATGATCCACCACCTTTAAACTGAGCCTCAACAAGTCGAGCTCCCGACGTTAAACCGAGCAACATCTTGTGAGTTTCTATTTCTCTTTTTAATTTCCTCTTCTAGTATGAATTGACACATTGAGGACAATGTTTTGTTTAAGCTGGGGGGAGGTTAAATGAAAAACTGAAATTCACAATTGTATCTTGCATTTAGTTTAAGCATGTTTAAATTTTTTGTTTAAAACTAGGGTTTTACCTAACCTTGAATAGGGTCCAGTCCGACTTGTTAGGATGTTTACCTAGTTTTGTGTCATGCATTTTGTTGATAAATTTGGGTGATTGACAATAATTAGGAGTATTCATGCACAATTTTTTCGAATTTTTTGTAAAATCCTTAGAATAATTTGAAATGACCACATAATTTGGCGAAAAACTTTGTGGAAATAAAGGTGTATGAAATTGGGGCATTAGAAATTTAAATTTATTAGAGAAGCTATTTAGATTTCGAAATTTTAAATTTAGAAATAGTGGGATATCCATAAGTATGAAGGAATACTTAGGGATGTGTGTATTCATGATATATGCATATATGTTGAGAAATTGGGTAAAAATTGAAAATTTTGGAAAATAAAAGGTGACTCCAATGACCTATGTTACGGCTTCATGACGTACTTATGGTTATGAGTCCTTAGCACTCCTGCTCCACTAGTCTCCCGATAAAATTGACATTTGTGTTAGTGGAAGGGTTAGACTAAGAGCATGCAAAGCACCATTGAATTAGAACGGTTGGGTACAGTTAACTACTTGTAACTAACCGGTGCTTAAATAAGGATGGGGAAAAATAGTGCTAAAATCATGAAAGAAAAATCAAAATGAGAAGATCAAAAGCAACAACAAAAATGAGAATATGCATGTATCAACACACGTAGTCCGCAACATTTCTAAACCTAAGTTTGATTCAAGCTTGGGGGAATTTGAAAATTCCACGTTTAAGATGGCATTTCTTTTAATAAATTTGGGTAGACGAAGTTTGTAATTTCTAGACCTTTAAGGAAATAAAAGTTAGAGTAATCAATTATGGGTTGAGTCATAATTATCCGAGGGTTAAACTTGAAATTTGGGAAGTTTGCATTAAGATTTTAATTTTTGGCAAGATCATACAAATTTTTCACTTGAGAAAACATACTTGATATAAGGTATATCAAAGAGATCGAATTGTAGTCCCAGTTTAGATGTTGCTTGGGGACAAGCAAGGTTCAAGCTTGGGGGTATTTGATAGGTCTAAATTATATACACATTCGATCTAGTTTTTATCACATAATAACACAAAATATCTTGTATTTTAGTAGAGAATATAATGAAATATATCCAAGAATCAAGTTACTGCCGAAGTCTATTTAAATTACAGGAAATGGAGCAAATTGTAGATCTTCTCGCAAGCTTTCCGAAAAGTGGTAGAACACTGAAAACGGAGTTACGGATCATAAGTTATGCCCGTTTGAATTTCAGAGCAAAACAGGAGAAACCGAGCCCAGTGCGGACGCACTGACCCAGAGTGCGGACGCACTGACACAGAAAACAGAATATCCGAGCGCAGTGCGGACGCACTCGGGCCGCACCACCCGCACTCAGCCGACACACAGTTCGTATTTTGGCCATATCTTGGTCATACGAACTCCGATTTGAGTGATTCAAAGCTTGACGGAACCAGGACAAAGAGATCTACAACTTTCATGAAGGAAAAATATCCAAATTCGGAATGTATAATTCTGTACATCCGTATCAATGGCCGCATCAGCCTGAAAAACTGCTAAATATGGAAAGTTAGTGGGCTTAGTGGGTGCCAAAATTAGAATAACTTGGTCTCCAAGTTCAGAATCACAGAATTAGAAATATAGAAGTTAGTATACTTAGTGGGCGCCGAAAATAAAACGACTTGATCTCCAAGTTCAGAAAACGTTATATAAGGCTAAGGAGACCACATGAGAAATTATCCATTATTGTACATATCCATTATTATATCCATCTTTCCACAAATTGAGAGAGAGAGATCCTGCAGAAATTCTTGAAGTTCCAAGGAAGGAGAAGAAGAAGAAGATTCAAGCAAGGAGTCGGCAAGATCGAGGTTTTAGATCTAAGAAAGGGTGTAATCATTTCTTTATCTTATTTATTGTTTTTGCCAATCTTTGTTATGGAACTCTCCAAGAGAGAGTAGTTCTCTTTCTAGGGGTTTAGGTCAATGCATGAACTTGTTTAATTCTAGATTATTCGGATATTTGTTTTTATTATGATTGTGTTATCGGATTTGATTGTTAATTTCTGTGATTTATTCTTTATGAATTTCATTAGTACTCGTTCCTTTGAGTTCACCTGGTTAGGGTTTATTGAATTGAAGTAGTTTTGAAATCCCGTTGATCGGGTCTTTCCGCTTTAAGTTTATTAAATTCCGGCATTGGTCATGAGGAGACTACTAATTGAAACCATAAAGACACACCTTAGGGTTGGGTTAGAAGCGACCGTACTTTGATATCCAATCCGGAACTATAGAAATTAAGGTTAGGATTTTGGTGAAGGACCGAAAGGAGAAGGCAAATCCTAATTAGGACACCTTAGAACAAATATCGATATATGCTTTGAAGCATGAGATTAAATATCCCTCTAGGTTAGTGACAGCCCTAGAATTCGAGGCACATTAATCCATAAAGCGCAAAGTATTTGTATTAATATTTGTTCCAAAGGCTAACATAGGTTAGAAACCTCATCAAATCAAACATGAATTTAAACAAACCTAATAAATAGAATTAGCAAGGGATTGTAGACCGAATACCCCTAGATCTCCTTAAACTTGAAAACAAACCAATCTTTCTTTCCTTTATTTTATTTACATTTATTGTTTGAAACTCCTCTTTTTCGGGTATTGAACCCAACTTTAGGATTTTAAGAACAAACCCCCCCACTTTACTTTTATTGTTTTGTTTTAGAAGTAGTTTTCTTTATTAAAAATTGGTATTTCCCTCTCTCCCTGCGGATCGACACCTAAATACTACAATCGATAGGTTGTGCGCTTGCAACTAACCTATTCATTTAGTACGAAGGTTTTATAAATATTAAAGGCAAAAGAGTACAAAATCATTATATCTAAAATACTCAACAAGCTTTTTGTATATTTGATAGGTCTAAATTATATACACATTCGATCTAGTTTTTATTACATAATAACACCAAATATCTTGTATTTTAGTAGAGAATATAATGAAATATATCCAAGAATCAAGTTACTGCCGAAGTCTATTTAAACTACAGGAAATGGAGCAAATTGTAGATCTTCTCGCAAGCTTTCCGAAAAGTGGTAGAACACTGAAAACGGAGTTACGGATCATAAGTTATGCCCGTTTGAATTTCAGAGCAAAACAGGAGAAACCGAGCCCAGTGCGGACGCACTGACCCAGAGTGCGGACGCACTGACACAGAAAATCCGAGCGCAGTGCGGACGCACTCGGGCCGCACCACCCGCACTCAGCCGACACACAGTTCGTATTTTGGCCATATCTTGGTCATACGAACTCCGATTTGAGTGATTCAAAGCTTGGCGGAACCAGGACAAAGAGATCTACAACTTTCATGAAGGAAAAATATCCAAATTCGGAATGTATAATTATGTACAGCCGCATCAATGGCCGCATCAGCCTGAAAAACTGCTAAATATGGAAAGTTAGTGGGCTTAGTGGGCGCCAAAATTAGAATAACTTGGTCTCCAAGTTCAGAATCACAGAATTAGAAATATAGAAGTTAGTAGGCTTAGTGGGCGCCGAAAATAAAACGACTTGATCTCCAAGTTCAGAAAACGTTATATAAGGCTAAGGAGACCACATGAGAAATCATCCATTATTGTACATATCCATTATTATATCCATCTTTCCACAAATTGAGAGAGAGAGATCATGCAGAAATTCTAGAAGGCTTTTCAAGGAAGGAGAAGAAGAAGATTCAAGCAAGGAGTCGGCAAGATCGAGGTTTTAGATCTAAGAAAGGGTGTAATCATTTCTTTATCTTATTTCTTATTGTTTTTGCCAATCTTTGTTATGGATCTCTCCAAGAGAGAGTAGTTCTCTTTCTAGGGGTTTAGGTCAATGCATGAACTTGTTTAATTCTAGATTATTCGGATATTTGTTTTTATTATGATTGTGTTATCGGATTTGATTGTTAATTTCTGTGATTTATTCTTTATGAATTTCATTAGTACTCGTTCCTTTGAGTTCACCTGGTTAGGGTTTATTGAATTGAAGTAGTTTTGAAATCGCGTTGATATACCCCCAAGCTTGAACCTTGCTTGTCCCCAAGCAACATCTAAACTTGGACTACAATTCGATCTCTTTGATATACCTTATATCAAGTATGTTTTCTCAAGTGAAAAATTTGTATGATCTTGCCAAAAATTAAAATCTTCATGCAAACTTCCCAAATTTCAAGTTTAACCCTCGGATAATTATGACTCAACCCATAATTGATTACTCTAACTTTTATTTCCTTAAAGGTCTAGAAATTACAAACTTCGTCTACCCAAATTTATTAAAAGAAATGCCATCTTAAACGTGGAATTTTCAAATTCCCCCAAGCTTGAATCAAACTTAGGTTTAGAAATGTTGCGGACTACGTGTGTTGATACATGCATATTCTCATTTTTGTTGTTGCTTTTGATCTTCTCATTTTGATTTTTCTTTCATGATTTTAGCACTATTTTTCCCCATCCTTATTTAAGCACCGGTTAGTTACAAGTAGTTAACTGTACCCAACCGTTCTAATTCAATGGTGCTTTGCATGCTCTTAGTCTAACCCTTCCACTAACACAAATGTCAATTTTATCGGGAGACTAGTGGAGCAGGAGTGCTAAGGACTCATAACCATAAGTACGTCATGAAGCCGTAACATAGGTCATTGGAGTCACTTTTTATTTTCAAAATTTTCAATTTTATCCAATTTCTCAACATATATGCACATATCATGAATACACACATCCCTAAGTATTCCATCATACTCACGGATATCCCAATCTTTCTAAATTTAAAATTTCCAAATCTAAATAGCTTCTCTAATAAATTTGAATTCCTAATGCCACAATTTCATACACCTTTATTTCCACAAAGTTTTTCGCCAAATTATGTGGTCATTTCACATTATTCCAAGGATTTAACGAAAATTATTCAAAATTTTGCATCAATACTTCTAATTTTGCCAATCACTCAAATTTATCAACAAAATGCATGACACAAAACTAGGTAAACATCCTAACAAGTCGGACTGGACCCTATTCATGGTTAGGTAAAACCCTAGTTTTAAACAAAAAATTTAAACATGCCTAAACTAAATGCAAGATACAATTGTGAATTTCAGTTTTTCATTTATTAACCTCCCCCCAGCTTAAACAAAACATTGTCCTCAATGTGTCAATTCATACTAGAAGAGGAAATTAAAAAGAGAAATAGAAACTCACAATATGTTGCTCGGTTTAACGTCGGGAGCTCGACTTGTTGAGGCTCAGTTTAAAGGTGGTGGATCATCGAGGGCAATTGCCTCCTTTTCGATGACCGGTTCATCTTGAATGAAATGTTTGAGCCGCTGTCCATTGACTTTGAATGAACCCATTTTTTCGCTCCAGATTTTGAAGGCACCATGGTCGAAAACTTGTGATACTCGATATGGTCCTTCTTGAAAACTTCTTCCGATGTGTTTGTCGTGCCAATGCCTTGTCTTCTCTTCTTGGTTCAAGGCGGCATTGATTATGGTGGGATGTGTCTCATATGAGTAAAGAGATTCGTTCTTGAGGGTTGTTGGCAATGGTTTGAGTTTGACCTTCGGTGGCGTTGTGCATGTTGAAACGGCAAAAACTTGGCTCTGCAAAGTTTCGTGCGGGCTGCCTAGGCCGCACGATTGGTTGTTTTCGTCGTTTTGAGTTGTTTCTTTATTGATTTCTTTCAGAATTTCATTCGGATGTTCTCCTTCCATCATCCTATCTAAATGATCATTAATTGTAGAGTCTAAAACATCTACCCTGCATATCGAATCATTATCATTAGATGGAAATTGGAGAGATTTAAAAACATTAAATTCAACTTTTTCATCACCTACTCGGAAAGAAATCTTTCCATCACGCACATCTATGATTGCACCTGCTGTGGTTAGGAAATCACGTTCCAATAGAAGGGGAGTTTGTGTATCTTCTTCCATCTCCACCACAACAAAATCGACCGGTAAAAAAAATTTACCAATTTTGACAATCGCATCCTCTATAATTCCTACCGGGTATCTAACGGATCTATCCGCTAATTGGAGTGACATTTTTGTTGGTTTCAATTCTCCTAGACCTAGCCTTTCATAAACCGTTTTTGGCATTAAACATACGCTAGCACCTAGATCACACAAACAACTATTGAATTCGGTCTCCCCAATTTTGCATGGAATTGTAAAACTACCGGGGTCCTTAAGTTTAGGAGGTAGTTTGGTCAAGAAAAGTGCACTACATTGCGCATTTAGGGAGATGGTTCCGACCTCTTCAAGTTTCTTTTTGTTTGACAACATTTCTTTGAGAAACTTGACATAGGTTGGCATTTGTGCAATTGCCTCGGTGAAAGGTATGGTAATGTTCAATTTTTTCAATTGTTCAATGAATTTGGCATATTGTTGGTCTAGTTTGTTCTTTACCAACCGTTGTGGAAAAGGTAGGAACCTAAGAGGAGGAACATACTTTGGAGTTTCAGATTTTTGTACCTTTGTTGAGTTAGAATTACCCGTTTTGTGATGCTTTTTCGGAGTTGTTGCAATTGGTGGATCGATTGGTGCGGCTGAAATCGGTTCAGATTGTGTGGATTGATGGAGTCCTTGTGGTTGGGTTGGTTCATCATATTCCTTGCCACTCCTCAAAGTCACAGCATTTGCATACTCTCGTGGATTGATGTCGGGTTTGCCCGGTAGTGTGCCTTGTTGACGAGACGACGAAGATGCTTGTTGTGCTATTTGTGTCTCTAGCATCTTCGTTTTAGTTTCTAAAAACTCAAACCTATTGTTCAAATTCCTCAAGGAATCCAAAAT
Source organism: Carex myosuroides (assembly GCA_028015225.1). Lineage (NCBI taxonomy): Eukaryota > Viridiplantae > Streptophyta > Magnoliopsida > Poales > Cyperaceae > Carex > Carex myosuroides. Next base: position 1,694,462 of record CM051486.1, on the reverse strand, counting down.
ATCGGTATTGGTGTTTCTTTGTTGGTTCATGAACTCGTTTTGAGAGATTACAAGGCCTTCTATCAATTTTTCTAGTTTGTTGTTTTGAGAAGGTCCTTGGTACGAGTTTTGGTTTGAACAGTTTTGGTATTGATTGGAATTACCTTTATCGGTCCTCCACTTGAAATTAGGATGGTTCCACCTTGTGTTAGGGTTGTATGTATTTGAATTGAAATTATCATTTGGCCTAACCTTGTTGTAGATCGGGTCGTTTCTCTTATCACCTTGATTGTAAAACATTGCGTTGACTTGCTCGACTTCCTCTCCTTCCATAAGGACTTGGCAATCGGCGGTGACATGAGTCGCCTCTTCACAAATACCGCATGAAGCCTTCTTTGTCACGGATTTGGCATTTTGCATTTGTGCCATTTGATGTTGCAAGGCAACTATTTGGGCTTTCAAGGCGGTAACTTCGTCGGTTTTTAGGACTCCCGGTGTGGTTTGGGTTCGTCCACTTCTCTCGGCCGTCCATTCCCTTTGGTTGATTGCCATGTCCTCGATCATTAGCATGGCTTGTTGGGGATCCATCTTGGACATATTACCTCCCGCGGCGGAATTCAAGTGAGTCTTTGTGGCGATTGTGCACCTTGCAAAGAAGAATTGGAAGAGCAACCACATGTCGAGACCATGGTTAGGGCACAAGTGTTGAAGCTCGGCCCATCTATCCCATGCCTCGGTCAAAGATTCTCCCTCGGCTTGCTTGAAGGTCGTGATTTTCGTTCGAAAGTGCTGGGTTTTGGATAGAGGAAAGTATTTTCCTAAGAATAACTTCTCCATGTCGTCCCATCTTCTTATGTTGTCACGATTCACGGTCCTTAGCCATGTCCTTGCATTGTCACGGAGGGATAGATGAAAGCATTTGAGCTTGAGGTTGTCGAGCTCTTCTCCTTCTCGAGCGAAAGTGCCGCAAGACTCTTCGAATACCGCCAAGTGGGCGTGTGGATCTTCGTTTAGGGCTCCCCCAAACTGACTTTGGCCAAGCAAGTGGATGAGAGATGGCTTGATTTCGCATGGATCTTGGCCTTGAGGAATGAAACCGAAGCGGTGGCCTTGTTGATGGTTACGGCCATTTCCGTTGTTGTTGTTGTTGTGTGGAGGAGGTGGTGGATTATTGTTTAGGCCCGCCATTTGTTGAGAAGAGGATTTCCTCGGCCTTGAGTTTTGATGCTTGTCTCCTCGTGATGGGGGCCAATGCTCAAATTTACAAGAGAGAAAAAGAGAAGAGATGAGATGTGAAAGAGAGAGAATAGAGAAAAGTAAAGTGCAGAAATTTAAATAAGGAAAGTAAATATTTTTGGATTTTTTCTAAGATAAGGAAAGTAAATTTCAGAAATTGTAAAAAAAGAAATAAATTATTTTTGGATTTTTAATTTTCTGAAAATAAAATAAAGTAAATAAGAAAACTAAGAATTAAAAGTATTTTCCTAAAATAAAAACTAGTATCTATCCTATACTCCCCGGCAACGGCGCCAAAAAGCTTGTTGAGTATTTTAGATATAATAATTTTGTACTCTTTTGCCTTTAATATTTATAAAACCTTCGTACTCAATGAATAGGTTAGTTGCAAGCGCACAACCTATCGATTGTAGTATTTAGGTGTCGATCCGCAGGGAGATAGGGAAATACCAATTTTTAATAAAGAAAACTACTTCTAAAACAAAACAATAAAAGTAAAGTGGGGGGGTTTGTTCTTAAAATCCTAAAGTTGGGTTCAATACCCGAAAAAGAGGAGTTTCAAACAATAAATGTAAATAAAATAAAGGAAAGAAAGATTGGTTTGTTTTCAAGTTTAAGGAGATCTAGGGGTATTCGGTCTACAATCCCTTGCTAATTCTATTTATTCGGTTTGTTTAAATTCATGTTTGATTTGATGAGGTTTCTAACCTATGTTAGCCTTTGGAACAAATATTAATACAAATACTTTGCGCTTTATGGATTAATGTGCCTCGAATTCTAGGGCTGTCACTAACCTAGAGGGATATTTAATCTCATGCTTCAAAGCATATATCGATATTTGTTCTAAGGTGTCCTAATTAGGATTTGCCTTCTCCTTTCGGTCCTTCACCAAAATCCTAACCTTAATTTCTATAGTTCCGGATTGGATATCAAAGTACGGTCGCTTCTAACCCAACCCTAAGGTGTGTCTTTATGGTTTCAATTAGTAGTCTCCTCATGACCAATGCCGGAATTTAATAAATTTAAAGCGGAAAAACACGATCAACGCGATTTCAAAACTACTTCAATTCAATAAACCCTAACCAGGTGAACTCAAAGGAACGAGTACTAATGAAATTCATAAAGAATAAATCACAGAAATTAACAATCAAATCCGATAACACAATCATAATAAAAACAAATATCCGAATAATCTAGAATTAAACAAGTTCATGCATTGACCTAAACCCCTAGAAAGAGAACTACTCTCTCTTGGAGAGATCCATAACAAAGATTGGCAAAAACAATAAGAAATAAGATAAAGAAATGATTACACCCTTTCTTAGATCTAAAACCTCGATCTTGCCGACTCCTTGCTTGAATCTTCTTCTTCTCCTTCCTTGAAAAGCCTTCTAGAATTTCTGCAGGATCTCTCTCTCTCAATTTGTGGAAAGATGGATATAATAATGGATATGTACAATAATGGATGATTTCTCATGTGGTCTCCTTAGCCTTATATAACGTTTTCTGAACTTGGAGATCAAGTCGTTTTATTTTCGGCGCCCACTAAGCCTACTAACTTCTATATTTCTAATTCTGTGATTCTGAACTTGGAGACCAAGTTATTCTAATTTTGGCGCCCACTAAGCCCACTAACTTTCCATATTTAGCAGTTTTTCAGGCTGATGCGGCCATTGATGCGGCTGTACATAATTATACATTCCGAATTTGGATATTTTTCCTTCATGAAAGTTGTAGATCTCTTTGTCCTGGTTCCGTCAAGCTTTGAATCACTCAAATCGGAGTTCGTATGACCAAGATATGGCCAAAATACGAACTATGTGTCGGCTGAGTGCGGGTGGTGCGGCCCGAGTGCGTCCGCACTGCGCTCGGATTTTCTGTGTCAGTGCGTCCGCACTCTGGGTCAGTGCGTCCGCACTGGGCTCGGTTTCTCCTGTTTTGCTCTGAAATTCAAACGGGCATAACTTATGATCCGTAACTCCGTTTTCAGTGTTCTACCACTTTTCGGAAAGCTTGCGAGAAGATCTACAATTTGCTCCATTTCCTGTAGTTTAAATAGACTTCGGCAGTAACTTGATTCTTGGATATATTTCATTATATTCTCTATTAAAATACAAGATATTTGGTGTTATTATGTAATAAAAACTAGATCGAATGTGTATATAATTTAGACCTATCAAATACCCCCAAGCTTGAACCTTGCTTGTCCCCAAGCAACATCTAAACTTGGACTACAATTCGATCTCTTTGATACACCTTATATCAAGTTTGTTTTCTCAAGTGAAAAATTTGTATGATCTTGCCAAAAATTAAAACATTCATGCAAACTTCCCAAATTTCAAGTTTAACCCTCGGATAATTATGACTCAACCCACAATTTGATTACTCTAACTCTTATTTCCTTAAAGGTCTAGAAATTACAAACTTCGTCTACCCAAATTTATTAAAAGAAATGCCATCTTAAACGTGGAATTTTCAAATTCCCCCAAGCTTGAATCAAACTTAGGTTTAGAAATGTTGCGGACTACGTGTGTTGATACATGCATATTCTCATTTTTGTTGTTGCTTTTGATCTTCTCATTTTGATTTTTCTTTCATGATTTTAGCACTATTTTTCCCCATCCTTATTTAAGCACCGGTTAGTTACAAGTAGTTAACTGTACCCGACCGTTCTAATTCAAGGGTGCTTTGCATGCTCTTAGTCTAACCCTTCCACTAACACGAATGTCAATTTTATCGGGAGAGTAGTGGAGCAAGAGTGCTAAGGACTCATAACCATAAGTACGTCATGAAGCCGTAACATAGGTCATTGGAGTCACTTTTTATTTTCAAAATTTTCAATTTTTACCCAATTTCTCAACATATATGCATATATCATGAATACACACATCCCTAAGTATTCCATCATACTCACGGATATCCCAATCTTTCTAAATTTAAAATTTCCAAATCTAAATAGCTTCTCTAATAAATTTGAATTCCTAATGCCACAATTTCATACACCTTTATTTCCACAAAGTTTTTCGCCAAATTATGTGGTCATTTCAAATTATTCCAAGGATTTAACGAAAATTATTCAAAATTTTGCATCAATACTTCTAATTTTGCCAATCACTCAAATTTATCAACAAAATGCATGACACAAAACTAGGTAAACATCCTAACAAGTCGGACTGGACCCTATTCATGGTTAGGTAAAACCCTAGTTTTAAACAAAAAATTTAAACATGCCTAAACTAAATGCAAGATACAATTGTGAATTTCAGTTTTTCATTTATTAACCTCCCCCCAGCTTAAACAAAACATTGTCCTCAATGTGTCAATTCATACTAGAAGAGGAAATTAAAAAGAGAAATAGAAACTCACAAGATGTTGCTCGGTTTAACGTCGGGAGCTCGACTTGTTGAGGCTCAGTTTAAAGGTGGTGGATCATCGAGGGCAATTGCCTCCTTTTCGATGATCGGTTCATCTTGAATGAAATGTTTGAGCCGCTGTCCATTGATTTTGAATGAACCTATTTTTTCGCTCCAGATTTCGAAGGCACCATGGTCGAAAACTCGTGATACTCGATATGGTCCTTCTTGAAAACTTCTTCCGATGTGTTTGTCGTGCCAATTCCTTGTCTTCTCTTCTTGGTTCAAGGTGGCATTGATTATAACGGGATGTGTCTCATATGAGCCAAGAGATTTGTATTTGAGGGTTGTTGGCAATGGTTTGAGTTTGACCTTCGGTGGCGTTGTGCATGTTGAAACGGCAAAAACTGGGCTCTGCAAGGTTTCGTATGGGCTGCCTAGGCTGCAAGATTGGTTGTTTTCGTCGTTTTGAGTTGTTTCTTTATCGATTTCTTTCAGAATTTCATTCGGTTGTTCTCCTTCCATCATCCTATCTAAATGATCATTAATTGTAGAGTCTAAAACATCTATCCTGCATATCGAATCATTATTATTAGATGGAAATTGGAGAGATTTAAAAACATTAAATTCAACCTTTTCATCACCTACTCGGAAAGAAATCTTTCCATCACGCACATCTATGATTGCACCTGCTGTGGTTAGGAAATCACGTCCCAATAGAAGGGGAGTTTGTGTATCCTCTTCCATCTCCACCACAACAAAATCTACCGGTAAGAAAAATTTACCAATTTTGACAATTGCATCCTCCAAAATTCCTACCGGGTATCTAACGGATCTATCCGCTAATTGGAGCGATATTTTTGTTGGTTTCAATTCTCCTAGACCTAACCTTTCATAAACCGCTTTTGGCATTAAACATACGCTAGCACCTAAATCACACAAACAACTATTGAATTCGGTCTCCCCAATTTTGCATGGAATAGTAAAACTACCGGGGTCCTTAAGTTTGGGAGGTAGTTTGGTCAAGAAAAGTGCACTACATTGCGTATTTAGAGAAATGGTTCCAACCTCTTCAAGTTTCTTTTTGTTTGACAACATTTCTTTGAGAAACTTGACATAGGTTGGCATTTGTGCAATTGCCTCGGTGAAAGGTATGGTAATGTTCAGTTTTTTCAATTGTTCAATGAATTTGGCATATTGTTGGTCTAGTTTGTTCTTTACCAACCGTTGTGGAAAAGGTAGGAACCTAAGAGGAGGAACATACTTTGGAGTTTCAGATTTTTGTACCTTTGTTGAGTTAGAATTACCCGTTTTGTGATGCTTTTTCGGAGTTGTTGCAATTGGTGGATCGATTGGTGCGGCTGAAATCGGTTCAGATTGTGTGGATTGAGGGAGTCCTTGTGGTTGGATTGGTTCATCATATTCCTTATCACTCCTCAAAGTCACAGCATTTGCATACTCTCGTGGATTGATGTCGGGTTTGCCCGGAAGTGTGCCTTGTTGGCGAGAGGACGAAGATGCTTGTTGTGCTATTTGTGTCTCTAGCATCTTCGTTTTAGTTTCTAAAAACTCAAACCTATTGTTCAAATTCCTCAAGGAATCCAAAATATCGGTATTGGTGCTTCTTTGTTGGTTCATGAACTCGTTTTGAGATATCACAAGGCCCTCTATCAATTTTTCTAATTTGTTGTTTTGAGAAGGTCCTTCGTACGAGTTTTGGTTTGACCAATTTTGGTATTGATTGGAATTACCTTGGTATTGATTTGAGTTGTCATTTTCAGTCCTCCACTTGAAATTCGGATGGTTCCACCTTGTGTTAGGGTTATATGTATTCGAATTGAAATTATCATTTGGCCTAACCTTATTGTAGATCGGGTCGTTCCTCTTATCACCTTGATTGTAAAACATGGAGTTGACTTGCTCGACTTCCTCTCCTTCCAAGAGAACTTGGCAATTGGCGGTGATATGAGTCGTCTCTCCACAAATGCCGCATGAAGCCTTCTTTGTCACGGATTTGGCGTTTTGCATTTGTGCCATTTGATGTTGCAAGGCTTCCATTTGGGCTCTCAAGGCGGTAACTTCATCGGTTTTCAAGATTCCCGGTGTGGTTTGGGCTCGTCCACCTCTCTCGGCCGTCCACTCCCTTTGGTTGATCGCCATATCTTCAATCATTAGCATGGCTTGCTCGGGATCCATCTTTGACATGTTTCCCCCTGCGGCTGAATTCAAGTGAGTCTTAGTGGCTATTGTGCAACCTGCAAAGAAAAATTGAAAAAGCAACCACATGTCAAGGCCATGGTTAGGGCACAAGCGTTGGAGCTCCGCCCATCTATCCCATGCCTCGGTCAAAGACTCTCCCTCAGCTTGTTTGAACGTCGTGATCTTCGTTCGGAAGTGTTGGGTTTTGGATGGAGGAAAGTATTTTCCTAAGAATAATTTCTCCATGTCGTCCCATCTTCTTATGTGGTCACGATTCACAGTCCTTAGCCACGATCTTGCATTATCTCGGAGGGATAAGTGGAAGCATTTGAGCTTGAGGTTGTCTAGCTCTTCTCCTTCTCGAGCGAAGGTGCCGCAGGATTCTTCGAAAACTGCCAAGTGGGCGTGTGGATCTTCGTTTAGGGCTCCTCCGAACTGACTTTGGCCAAGCAAGTGGATGAGAGATGGCTTGATTTCGCGTGGATCTTGGCCTTGAGGAATGAAACCGAAGCGGTGGCCTTGTTGATGGTTACGGCCATTTCCGTTGTTGTTGTTGTTGTGTGGATGTGGAGGCGGTGGGTTGTTGTGTGGAGGAGGAGGTGGTGGATTGTTATCGAGATCACGAAAGGCTTGGTTGATAAGACCTTCCGGAAGTTCTTCCTCAACGAAGTTGCGTGGCATGCCGTATGGTGGATCTAGACCCGCCATTGGTTGAGGAAGAGAGAGTTCGCCGGCTTTGATCTTCGCGGTTTGGCTCCTTGTGACCGGTGCCAGTGCTCAAATCTATAAGAGAAGAGTAAAGATGAGATGTGAAAGAGAGAGAATAGAAATAGAGAATAGTAAATTGCAGAAATTTAAATAAGGAAAGTAAACTATTTTTGGATTTTTAATTTTTCTAAAAAGTAAATAAGGAAACTAAGAATTAAAAGTATTTTCCTAAAATAAAAACTAGTATCTATCCTATTCTCCCCGGCAACGGCGCCAAAAAGCTTGTTGAGTATTTTAGATATAATGATTTTGTACTCTTTTGCCTTTAATATTTATAAAACCTTCGTACTCAATGAATAGGTTAGTTGCAAGCGCACAACCTATCGATTGTAGTATTTAGGTGTCGATCCGCAGGGAGAGAGGGAAATACCAATTTTTAATAAAGAAAACTACTTATAAAACAAAACAATAAAAGTAAAGTGGGGGGGGTTTGTTCTTAAAATCCTAAAGTTGGGTTCAATACCCGAAAAAGAGGAGTTTCAAACAATAAATGTAAATAAAATAAAGGAAAGAAAGATTGGTTTGTTTTCAAGTTTAAGGAGATCTAGGGGTATTCGGTCTACAATCCCTTGCTAATTCTATTTATTCGGTTTGTTTAAATTCATGTTTGATTTGATGAGGTTTCTAACCTATGTTAGCCTTTGGAACAAATATTAATACAAATACTTTGCGCTTTATGGATTAATGTGCCTCGAATTCTAGGGCTGTCACTAACCTAGAGGGATATTTAATCTCATGCTACAAAGCATATATCGATATTTGTTCTAAGGTGTCCTAATTTAGGATTTGCCTTCTCCTTTCGGTCCTTCACCAAAATCCTAACTTTAATTTCTATAGTTCCGGATTGGATATCAAAGTACGGTCGCTTCTAACCCAACCCTAAGGTGTGTCTTTATGGTTTCAATTAGTAGTCTCCTCATGACCAATGCCGGAATTTAATAAATTTAAAGCGGAAAGACACGATCAACGCGATTTCAAAACTACTTCAATTCCATAAACCCTAACCAGGTGAACTCAAAGGAACGAGTACTAATGAAATTCATAAAGAATAAATCACAGAAATTAACAATCAAATCCGATAACACAATCATAATAAAAACAAATATCCGAATAAGCTAGAATTAAACAAGTTCATGCATTGACCTAAACCCCTAGAAAGAGAACTACTCTCTCTTGGAGAGATCCATAACAAAGATTGGCAAAAACAATAAGAAATGAGATAAAGAAATGATTACACCCTTTCTTAGATCTAAAACCTCGATCTTGCCAACTCCTTGCTTGAATCTTCTTCTTCTCCTTCCTTGGAAAACCTTCGAGAATTTCTGCAGGATCTCTCTCTCTCAATTTGTGGAAAGATGGATATAATAATGGATATGTACAATAATGGATAATTTCTCATGTGGTCTCCTTAGCCGTATATAACGTTTTCTGAACTTGGAGATCAAGTCGTTTTATTTTCGGCGCCCACTAAGCCTACTAACTTCTATATTTCTAATTCTGTGATTCTGAACTTGGAGACCAAGTTATTCTAATTTTGGCGCCCACTAAGCCCACTAACTTTCCATATTTAGCAGTTTTTCAGGCTGATGCGGCCATTGATGCGGCTGTACATAATTATACATTCCGAATTTGGATATTTTTCCTTCATAAAAGTTGTAGATCTCTTTGTCCTGGTTCCGTCAAGCTTTGAATCACTCAAATCGGAGTTCGTATGACCAAGATATGGCCAAAATACGAACTGTGTGTCGGCTGAGTGCGGGTGGTGCGGCCCGAGTGCGTCCGCACTGCGCTCGGATTTTCTGTTTTCTGTGTCAGTGCGTCCGCACTCTGGGTCAGTGCGTCCGGACTGGGCTCGGTTTCTCCTGTTTTGCTCTGAAATTCAAACGGGCATAACTTATGATCCGTAACTCCGTTTTCAGTGTTCTACCACTTTTCGGAAAGCTTGCGAGAAGATCTACAATTTTAAAAAAGCTTGTTGAGTATTTTACTATTATTATTATTTTGTACTCTTTTGCCTTTAATATTTTAATACTACAATCGCGTTGATCCTTCGCCGAGGTTGAAGTAGTATTTACCTAGGATTTGCCTTCTCCTTTCGGTCCTTCACCAAAATCCTAACTTTAATTTCTATAGTTCCGGATTGGATATCAAAGTACGGTCGCTTCTAACCCAACCCTAAGGTGTGTCTTTATGGTTTCAATTAGTAGTCTCCTCATGACCAATGCCGGAATTTAATAAACTTAAAGCGGAAAGACACGATCAACGCGATTTCAAAACTACTTCAATTCAATAAACCCTAACCAGGTGAACTCAAAGGAACGAGTACTAATGAAATTCATAAAGAATAAATCACAGAAATTAACAATCAAATCCGATAACACAATCATAATAAAAACAAATATCCGAATAAGCTAGAATTAAACAAGTTCATGCATTGACCTAAACCCCTAGAAAGAGAACTACTCTCTCTTGGAGAGATCCATAACAAAGATTGGCAAAAACAATAAGAAATAAGATAAAGAAATGATTACACCCTTTCTTAGATCTAAAACCTCGATCTTGCCGACTCCTTGCTTGAATCTTCTTCTTCTCCTTCCTTGGAAAATCTTCTAGAATTTCTGCAGGATCTCTCTCTCTCAATTTGTGGAAAATGGATATAATAATGGATATGTACCATCATTCCTCCTGAGATGAAATTCTTCCTCTTTTATAGCCAAAGGCTTTGCCCAATTTAGAGGATAGAAGTGGAGTTAGTGGGTGCACTCCTCAGACTGCCATGGCTATTTTTGGCCTTCTAAAACGTGTTCCTTGGAAGCCCAGAATAGAAAACCTCTTGAAAATGCGAATTTCTGGCTGTCTGCGAGTCCAGTGCGTCCGCACTGGAGTTGAGTGCGGGTGGTCTGGGTCGCACCGACTCCAGCTCCCCTTTGGTTCCAAGTTTCCTTTTCTGGATTTTCTGCAAAATTTCCTGAGTGCGTCCGCACTGGATCTTAGTGCGTCCGCACTGGCATGTTGTTTTTCTGTTTTCCAAAGAATCCGAAGATTTCAAAAATAGTCAAGTACTGAGTGCGTCCGCACTGGATGTGAGTGCGTCCGCATTGGCCTTGAACTTCTGTTTTCTGGAAAATTCTGAAAGTCGCAAAAATCGGCTAAGTAGTGAATGCGTCCGCACTGAAGGTGAATGCGGCCGCATTACGCTCGGACTTTTCGTCTGTGAGGTCTGCGCTGCTGGAAAATCGGCTAAGTACCCAGTGCGTCCGCACTGGTGGATAATGCGTCCGCATTGGACAGTTTTTCATCATTTTGCACTGTTTCCTGCATTGAAACATCGAGCGAACGCAGTAACTTGATTCTTGGTGTATTATATTCGCTTTATATCCAAAATACAAGATATTTGGTGTTATTTTATGATAAAAACTAGATCGACGGTGTATATAAAATACACCTATCAAATACCCCCAAGCTTGAACCTTGCTTGTCCCCAAGCAACATCTAAACTGGGACTACAATTCGATCTATAATTATGAATCAACCCACAATTCGATTACTCTAACTTTTATTTCCTTAAAGGCTTTGAATTTGTGAACTTCGTATACCCAAATTTAAAAGATATGCCATTTAAAATGTAGAATTTTCAAAATACCCCCAAGCTTGAATCAAACTTGGGTAAGAATAATTACGGACTTCGTGTGTTGATACATGCATATTCCTTTTGTTTTGTTGCTTTTGATTTTCTCACTTTGAATTAGCACTATTTTCCCATCCTTATTTAAGCACCGGTTAGTTACAAGTAGTTAACTGTACCCAACCGTTCTAATTCAAGGGTGCTTTGCATGCTCTTAGTCTAACTCTTCCACTAACACGAATGTCAATTTTATCGGGAGACTAGCGGAGCAAGAGTGCTAAGGACTCATAACCATAAGTACGTCATGAAGCCGTATCATAGGTCATTGGAATCTCTTTTTTATTTTTCAAAATTTTTCAATTTTACCTAATTTCTCAACATATATGCACATATCATACTCACGGATATCTCAATTTTTCCCAATTTTTAAAATTTCCAAATTTAAATGGCTTTTCAAATAAATTTGAATTTCTAATTTCTCATTTCCAAATACCTTTATTTCCACAGTTTTTCGCCGAACTATGTCGTCATTTCAAATTTATTTTAAGGGTTTTACCGAAAATTTGAAAAATCGTGCAAGAATACTTTTAAGTTTTGTCAATCACTCAAATTTATCAAAATTTTTGCCAACTTTTAACACAAATTTTAAACATGATTTTATACTTTATGCATTTTTAGACAATAAAGTCCAATTATGCAAGACTCTATTTTTCATAACCTCGTAAAACGTCTTGACAAATTCGTAATCGCAAGCAATTAAGTTCAAAATCACAAATCCTATTCATGGTCAAGTAAAAAGCAAGGTTATAAATCCTAAAAAGTTTCGAAAAACTGAATAATAAATATGCATGCTGATACAATTTCTTCCCATCCCCCAAGCTTAAATAAAGCAGTGTCCTCAGTGCTAAAAATAAACTAAAAAGAGAGAAGAAACATGAACTACTTTACTGGCGTAATTTGGTGATGTATTGCGCGGAATCAATCCTCGTCGAAAACCATTTCGTCGACGTCATCCTCCTCATCTTCATTGTTGTCGGCCTCTTGTTCTTGACTGGCCGCCCCTTGCTCTTCTCTCGCCGCTTCACGCTCTTGTGCCATCTCGTACTCTCTCCTTTGAGCGGCCCGTCTTTGGTACGGAGGTGTAGGTGGATCATCCTCAAAGTGCGGGTTTGCGTGCATGCATCCTCGGCGGGAATAGTAGGTCGCTCGGGCGGCCTCGGCCTCTACCTCATCAAAGAGGCGGTCAAAGGCATTCATGCGGCCGTCCATGCTATCCAAACGTCCTCCAATATTGATGCTCAAGTTGTTGATAGAGGTGTTCATGGTCTGCATAAAATCCCAGATTTGTTGGTTGGATGGCATACTTTGTGCTTGTGCGGCTTCGGGTGGAGGTTGTTGTGGTTGTGGCGGCGGTGGTAGCGGTGGCTCGAGCGGCTCATCGACAATTTTCCAAGTGTCGGTATCTAAGGGATCGATTTGAGTTTGTAGAGGCAACCGGTGTCGAATGTTGTCCTTTGGGCCCAAATTGATCCAAGCCTCTTCAATGTCGTCCCAACGGATGAGCCTCGCCCGAAATAGACCATCGAGGTCCACAAGCGTGTAACCGGGCACCACCGCACCAACGGTCGGTATTAGCAACTGTCGGGCAATCTTTGTGATGATACCGCCAATTCGAATCATTCCGCCCGATCGCATGTTGTGCGACACATTTTGCATGTGTTTGGCCAAGTTGTATCCAATGTGCGGCATGTACTCCATCTCACCATTATTGCGCCGAAGCATGCTGCAAACATACACCATGTCGCCGAGGTTGAAGACCGATGCGCTCTCCCCACGGGCAAAGAGAGTATTTTGTTGAGTATTTTGCGCAGGAGGTAATATGTCCAAGATGGATCCCCAACAAGCCATGCTAATGATCGAGGACATGGCAATCAACCAAAGGGAATGGACGGCCGAAAGAGGTGGACGAACCCAAACCACACCGGGAATCTTGAAAACTGATGAAGTCACCGCCTTGAGAGCCCAAATGGAAGCCTTGCAATATCAAATGGCACAAATGCAAAATGCCAAATCTGTGACAAAGAAGGCTTCATGCGGCATTTGTGGAGAGTCGACTCATATCACCGCTGATTGCAAAGTCCTTTTAGAAGGAGAGGACGTCGAGCAAGTCAATGCAATGTTTTACAATCAAGGTGATAAGAGAAACGATCCGATCTACAATAAGGTTAGGCCTAACGATAATTTCAATTCGAATACATATAACCCTAACACAAGGTGGAACCATCCAAATTTCAAATGGAGGACTGAAAATGAAAACTCAAACTCAAACCAATACCAAGGTAATTCCAATCAATACCAAAACTGGTCAAACCAAAACTCGTACCAAGGACCTTCTCAAAACGACAAATTGGAAAAAATGATAGAGGGCCTTGTGATCTCTCAAAACGAGTTCATGAACCAACAAAGAAACATCAATACCGATATTTCGAATTCGTTGAGGAATTTGAACAATAGGTTTGAGTTTTTAGAAACTAAAACGAAGATGCTAGAGACACAAATAGCACAACAAGCATCTTCGTCCTCTCGCCAACAAGGCACACTACCGGGCAAACCCGACATCAATCCACGAGAGTATGCAAATGCTGTGACTTTGAGGAGTGGCAAGGAATATGATGAACCAACCCAACCACAAGGACTCCATCAATCCACACAATCTGAACCGATTTCAGCCGCACCAATCGATCCACCAATTGCAACAACTCCGAAAAAGCATCACAAAACGGGTAATTCTAACTCAACAAAGGTACAAAAATCTGAAACTCCAAAGTATGTTCCTCCTCTTAGGTTCCTACCTTTTCCACAACGGTTGGTAAAGAACAAACTAGACCAACAATATGCCAAATTCATTGAACAATTGAAAAAACTGAACATTACCATACCTTTCACCGAGGCAATTGCACAAATGCCAACCTATGTCAAGTTTCTCAAAGAAATATTGTCAAACAAAAAGAAACTTGAAGATGTCGGAACCATTTCCCTAAATGCGCAATGTAGTGCACTTTTCTTGACCAAACTACCTCCCAAACTTAAGGACCCCGGTAGTTTTACTATTCCATGCAAAATTGGGGAGACCGAATTCAATAGTTGTTTGTGTGATTTAGGTGCTAGCGTATGTTTAATGCCAAAAGCGGTTTATGAAATGCTAGGTCTAGGAGAATTGAAACCAACAAAAATGTCACTCCAATTAGTGGATAGATCCATTAGATACCCGGTAGGAATTTTGGAGGATGCAATTGTCAAAATTGGTAAATTTTTCTTACCGGTAGATTTTGTTGTGGTGGAGATGGAAGAGGATACACAAACTCCCCTTCTACTGGGACGTGATTTCCTAACCACAGCAGGTGCAATCATAGATGTGCGTGATGGAAAGATTTCTTTCCGAGTAGGTGATGAAAATGTTGAATTTAATGTTTTTAAATCTCTCCAATTTCCATCTAATGATAATGATTCTATATGCAGGGTAGATGTTTTAGACTCTAAAATTGATGATCATTTAGATAGGATAAAGGAAGGAGAACAACTGGATGAAATTATGGAAGAAATCGATAAAGAAACAACTCAAAATGACGAAAACAACCACCCGCACAAAACTTTGCAGAGCCCAGTTTTTGCCGTTTCAACATGCACAATGCCACCGAAGGTCGAACTCAAACCATTGCCAACAACCCTCAAATACAAATCTCTTGGCTCATATGAGACACATCCCGTTATAATCAATGCCGCCTTGAACCAAGAAGAGAAGACAAGGCATTGGCACGACAAACACATCGGAAGAAGTTTTCAAGAAGGACCATATCGAGTATCACGAGTTTTCGACCATGGTGCCTTCAAAATCTGGAGCGAAAAAATGGGTTCATTCAAAGTCAATGGACAGCGGCTCAAACATTTCATTCAAGATGAACCGGTCATCGAAAAGGAGGCAATTGCCCTCGATGATCCACCACCTTTAAACTGAGCCTCAACAAGTCGAGCTCCCGACGTTAAACCGAGCAACATCTTGTGAGTTTCTATTTCTCTTTTTAATTTCCTCTTCTAGTATGAATTGACACATTAAGGACAATGTTTTGTTTAAGCTGGGGGGAGGTTAAATGAAAAACTGAAATTCACAATTGTATCTTGCATTTAGTTTAGGCATGTTTAAATTTTTTGTTTGTTTAAAAACTAGGGTTTTACCTAACCATGAATAGGGTCCAGTCCGACTTGTTAGGATGTTTACCTAGTTTTGTGTCATGCATTTTGTTGATAAATTTGAGTGATTGGCAAAATTAGGAGTATTGATGCATAATTTTTGCGAATTTTTGGTAAAATCCTTAGAATAATTTGAAATGACCACATAATTTGGCGAAAAACTTTGTGGAAATAAAGGTGTATGAAATTGGGGCATTAGAAATTTAAATTTATTAGAGAAGCTATTTAGATTTGGAAATTTTAAATTTAGAAATAGTGGGATATCCATAAGTATGAAGGAATACTTAGGGATGTGTGTATTCATGATATATGCATATATGTTGAGAAATTGGATAAAATTGAAAATTTTGAAAATAAAAGGTGACTCCAATGACCTATGTTACGGCTTCATGACGTACTTATGGTTATGAGTCCTTAGCACTCTTGCTCCGCTAGTCTCCCGATAAAATTGACATTCGTGTTAGTGGAAGGGTTAGACTAAGAGCATGCAAAGCACCCTTGAATTAGAACGGTTGGGTACAGTTAACTACTTGTAACTAACCGGTGCTTAAATAAGGATGGGGAAAAATAGTGCTAAAATCATGAAAGAAAAATCAAAATGAGAAAATCAAAAGCAACAACAAAAATGAGAATATGCATGTATCAACACACGTAGTCCGCAACATTTCTAAACCTAAGTTTGATTCAAGCTTGGGGGAATTTGAAAATTTCACGTTTAAGATGGCATTTCTTTTAATAAATTTGGGTAGACGAAGTTTGTAATTTCTAGACCTTTAAGGAAATAAGAGTTAGAGTAATCAAATTGTGGGTTGAGTCATAATTATCCGAGGGTTAAACTTGAAATTTGGGAAGTTTGCATGAATGTTTTAATTTTTGGCAAGATCATACAAATTTTTCACTTGAGAAAACATACTTGATATAAGGTATATCAAAGAGATCGAATTGTAGTCCAAGTTTAGATGTTGCTTGGGGACAAGCAAGGTTCAAGCTTGGGGGTATTTGATAGGTCTAAATTATATACACATTCGATCTAGTTTTTATTACATAATAACACCAAATATCTTGTATTTTAATAGAGAATATAATTAAATATATCCAAGAATCAAGTTACTGCCGAAGTCTATTTAAATTACAGGAAATGGAGCAAATTGTAGATCTTCTCGCAAGCTTTCCGAAAAGTGGTAGAACACTGAAAACGGAGTTACGGATCATAAGTTATGCCCGTTTGAATTTCAGAGCAAAACAGGAGAAACCGAGCCCAGTGCGGACGCACTGACCCAGAGTGCGGACGCACTGACACAGAAAATCCGAGCGCAGTGCGGACGCACTCGGGCCGCACCACCCGCACTCAGCCGACACACAGTTCGTATTTTGGCCATATCTTGGTCATACGAACTCCGATTTGAGTGATTCAAAGCTTGACGGAACCAGGACAAAGAGATCTACAACTTTCATGAAGGAAACATATCCAAATTCGGAATGTATAATTCTGTACAGCCGCATCAATGGCCGCATCAGCCTGAAAAACTGCTAAATATGGAAAGTTAGTGGGCTTAGTGGGTGCCAAAATTAGAATAACTTGGTCTCCAAGTTCAGAATCACAGAATTAGAAATATAGAAGTTAGTAGACTTAGTAGGCGCCGAAAATAAAACAACTTGATCTCCAAGTTCAGAAAATGTTATATAAGGCTAAGGAGGCCACATGATCCATCATCCATTATTGTACATATCCATTATTATATCCATCTTTCCACAAATTGAGAGAGAGAGATCCTGCAGAAATTCTAGAAGGTTTTCCAAGGAAGGAGAAGAAGAAGATTCAAGCAAGGAGTCGGCAAGATCGAGGTTTTAGATCTAAGAAAGGGTGTAATCATTTCTTTATCTTATTTCTTATTGTTTTTGCCAATCTTTGTTATGGATCTCTCCAAGAGAGAGTAGTTCTCTTTCTAGGGGTTTAGGTCAATGCATGAACTTGTTTAATTCTAGCTTATTCGGATATTTGTTTTTATTATGATTGTGTTATCGGATTTGATTGTTAATTTCTGTGATTTATTCTTTATGAATTTCATTAGTACTCGTTCCTTTGAGTTCACCTGGTTAGGGTTTATTGAATTGAAGTAGTTTTGAAATCGCGTTGATCGTGTCTTTCCGCTTTAAATTTATTAAATTCCGGCATTGGTCATGAGGAGACTACTAATTGAAACCATAAAGACACACCTTAGGGTTGGGTTAGAAGCGACCGTACTTTGATATCCAATCCGGAACTATAGAAATTAAAGTTAGGATTTTGGTGAAGGACCGAAAGGAGAAGGCAAATCCTAAATTAGGACACCTTAGAACAAATATCGATATATGCTTTGTAGCATGAGATTAAATATCCCTCTAGGTTAGTGACAGCCCTAGAATTCGAGGCACATTAATCCATAAAGCGCAAAGTATTTGTATTAATATTTGTTCCAAAGGCTAACATAGGTTAGAAACCTCATCAAATCAAACATGAATTTAAACAAACCGAATAAATAGAATTAGCAAGGGATTGTAGACCGAATACCCCTAGATCTCCTTAAACTTGAAAACAAACCAATCTTTCTTTCCTTTATTTTATTTACATTTATTGTTTGAAACTCCTCTTTTTCGGGTATTGAACCCAACTTTAGGATTTTAAGAACAAACCCCCCCACTTTACTTTTATTGTTTTGTTTTAGAAGTAGTTTTCTTTATTAAAAATTAGTGTTTCCCTCTCTCCCTGCGGATCGACACCTAAATACTACAATCGATAGGTTGTGCGCTTGCAACTAACCTATTTATTGAGTACGAAGGTTTTATAAATATTAAAGGCAAAAGAGTACAAAATCATTATATCTAAAATACTCAACAATTTCATTATCTATTATTTTCTTCAAACTAATCAAAGAATCTCTCGTTAACACCGGCCTGAAACAACACTAATGGTGCAACAACAACATTTGTTATATTAGCCTCAGTATTTGCACTTCGCACCAGTATTTGTTATATTAGCCTCAGTATTTCCAAGTAATTTAAAGAGTCGATTCTGATGCTGGCTGAACCACTAAGTACCAGAAAAATAGAGGGGCCTGGTACTGGTGTAAGAGTCATCATCTCATAGCTAAAAGAGAACACTGGTCGACCTCAAATTGGTCGAATGGAGGGGTGCATTTCAATTGATAAATCAAATCTGCACTTATAAGCAGGACAGTAATCAGATATACAAGGTAAGAATCATGTAGATTGAAATTATTTCATAAAGGGAAAATTTATATACTCCAATATCAAACTAAAGAATCAAAATTTCACCTCGAAAGAACGGTATATGGGTTGAGGGACAGAAAATAATCTCCAGTTAAGACCAACCTGAGATGAATTGAAGAGAGATTGTTGCGATTATGAGAAAGTAATCGGAAAATCAGAGGAACGAGAATTCTCTAGCGTCGCACGACTGGGGAGTCGAGAGCAACGAGAGGCGGAGTGGTAGCGTCGCGGACTGGGTCGCGTCTCATGGCGGGAGGCGAGGCTGGGTTGGATTAGGTTGCGTCTCACGTCTCATGGTGGTGGTGGTAGTGGAGCGAGAGCACACGGTTGGGGAGGAGAGAGCACGGTTGGAAGCAAGAACGAACGAGAGTATTCTTTTTCTGTGAAGAAAGGGTTAACGGAGCCATTAACGGAAAGCATCTAAAAGTTAAATACCAATTTTACCCTTATTTAATTAAGGGCTCTGATTCATCCAATAAAATTGAGCGCTATTTTTCTGGTATGCACAGAAGCATCACTCTTATAATAATCCCGTAGGTAGTCAAAGATGTTGGCTTGTGATGGGGGGTCGAAAACTCGAAATGGTTAATTTGCTTGGCCATTATATGCTAAAATAAAAAAAAAATCGCTTTGCGGCTTGCCCACTTGGTTAATTGCTGAGTGGGATTTTGATTAAAATAAAGCAACTAGCAGATAAATTTCGAGAAATGAAACTGTATATATCTACTTAATTTCTTCAAAGATCACAATTAGGAATTCCACAATACAGTCACTATTTAATTAAGTTCTTAATGTAATAATTTATTAAATAATTGTAACACATTTGAACTTTTATATATTTATAGTATATTTTATTGTATTTCTTGTGATTAAAATTTAAACAAAATAGTATTACTTTTTTCATAACAGTCCTTCGTGAACTCATCTCCTAATCATACTTATAAAGTTTTAACACATCTTATAATCCACAATGTCTAATGTACCGACACATATATACTTGCTTATTGCACCAATACATATTTATATATTATTTAATACATAATTGACGACAACTGTCACATGATTTTGACCAAAACAAATGCATTTTGATAGATGTCAATCGTTAGCTTGTTCTTTCAGAGTCTTTATGATTTTAGTGAATTGTAGCCACATTTATGATACATATATCGATCACCAAACTGTCAAATAACATCCAGCACATGCCATTTACAAGCTCATAAATTTATTATTTCGAAAATCAAAGAGATACTTCAGAAAGTACGCATACAATTAATCTAAAATGCATTTATACAGTATTGTGTGCGGTTTTTATTTATGTTTTCAATGAATTATGGCCACATTTATTATTCAAATATCTCTAGAACTGCTAAATAACTTTCGATATAGGGTTGTAATTTTATTTTTTCAGAAATCAAAGAGATCCATCACACTACTAGAATTTGGACTTCTTACAAGGGCAAAATTTCGGTTGTTGCAAGAGCTCACGCTTGCAACAAGCCCGAAAAAGACTTTTTACAAGGGCCACCCTTGTAAAAACTACCGTTGGAACAAGCCTCCATGTAAATACTCGAATTTTGACTTGTTACAAGGGCTACCCTTGCAATAACTTTTCCCAATCTTGTTGCAAGAGACTACTCTTGAAATAACTACCCTTGCTAAAAGTCTAAGATTTGGCACCTGCAGGGAGTATTTGCAAGGATAAAGAACGTGGGCCCCATCTTAGTATTTGCAAGGTTGAAGAACGTGGGTCCCACACGGTTTATTGCAAGGCAAGTGAACTAAACAATTACATGGTTAGAGAAGGTGGGGCCCCCTGTTTATTTGCAAGGGTATTGAAGGTGGGCCCCACCAGGTTATTTGCATGGATTACCCATGAAAATAATAATCTTGTATGGCATCATTTTCAACATGGCCCTATTCTACAGTCATCCCTGTACCAACCCGGTACCAACCCAATACTCTTTTACATCCCTAATTCCCATTGAACCATATTAACATAAACACATTGAAATATAGATCGAAAGCATGTAATAAGCATTAATCAACATATTATAATTATCATACATTGTACCAAAATACTGAAAAACATTATATCAACAATATATAACACAAAAGTTTGCTTAACTGCTAATAACAGCAATCCATTTATACAATTATCCAAGTACATTGTTAACAAGAAAAAAAATCTGCTAAGGTTTCCCTACATAACCATATGTGAAAATAATAATGTCGCATCAAATACATAACCTCACATGACCCACCAAAAGAGTATAAAGTGCACACTCCTGAGCTGGTGAATCTGAAAATAAAACAAAAGACACCATAAAATAGAAAATATATAGTTTGAAAATGTAATAGTTTTTTTACCTCTAGAAAACGTAACAATTCTAAAGCATAACCTCTAGAAAACAGTTTTAATACAACAATTATTACCTAATAGAAGAGAGACAAAAAGGACCACTATTGTTTTCTTACACCACATACACCCAAGGCCATGACTGGAAAAAAAAAACTCACTAGTGATTGGCACATTGCACTTCTCTTCATAAAAAATGAGCAAGGGAAGGATACATGTGCAATGTATCTCACCTTGTAGAAGATACTTCACTTTTTTGTAGGACAGTAATTTTTAAACATGTAGGTGTACAAAAAAAAAAGAGTTATAGCATAGTATACTTCACCTTTTCACCAAGCTTGAAGGCTGGAAGGCCTCTATAAGGACATCCACTGCACCTGAAAATAGTGAATAAAAAAAAAAAGATACCACCAGATTAAAAGTTGCGGTAATTCGCACCTCAACCCAATCTTTTAATAACCCAAATAAGCGAGCAAGTTAGACAGATTTCACAACACAACTCATAGTACCACTAGATTAAAAGCCACTGATTTGAAGCAACACAATGCACAAATATAGTGAAATTTTATTTCCTGTAAACTTCATTTGTGCTATCAAATATTATACACAGTACTTACAATACTTGTTTTTGCAGAAAAATAATACTGATACTTGTTAAATTTAACAGAAAAAGATATTTGAACAACTTGTACCCAAACCTTTAATATTCTCTCACCAGTGAAATAAGAAACCAGTAACAAACCTTCCAAGACAACAATTAATCACACCCGAAATTCATAACGTATCAAGATCTTAAATATCAAGCTTTCAATTTTGAAACCGCACTGCTCAATTAGTGAATTACCAAACTAATTCCTATACGTTGCTGGTTATCGGCAATCATTGGCAACCATTTACAACCGCACTGCTCTCACCTAAATTTCTAGTTTTATTTGGGCAAATCATCAAACACTTAAAATACATGCATCAATGCAATAAAATTTACTCAAAAATTCAATCCTTTCACATATTTGGCAACTAGCTCCGAACAAAAAGAGATGTAAACCTCACACAGTAAATCAACTTAGTAAGATAAGGTTATAACATATGTACATGTTGAATTTTAGGAAGAACATTGGTTGTCTTTTTAAGAGGAAAGGATGAACCAGCTTTTCCAAGACGCCTTTTTTTCCCTTAACCTGCATCATATGAAATTTATATTAGTCTGGATTTTAACATCAGAGAATAGAAAGAAAAAGAAAATTAAAATATATGAATTTAATAATTTACTAATCAGAACTGACTGGGCACTGTCGATAGATGGAAAAGGATCAACAAATCCTGATGCACATATATTAAATGGGAAAAATCTACAAGGCCATGGTCTCTCGTGGAAAAATTAAATGGGGATACACATATATTTGGAAAGCATATGCACCGGCCAACATACAAAATTCATAGCTAAAAGTTTACATGATAGCTGATGGTAGTAAATTGAGGCTTTATTTTGATTAAACAAAGACAATGCAACTAACTTGACTTAATTCAGCCTAATAACAAGATTGCCTGAGACTCTGGATTTCCAATTAGTTGTAGTGATGGGTTAAAATCAATTCAATTCACACTAAAAGTAATAAAAGTAATAACTTAATTCAGCCTAATAACTTATTGACTTGAACTAGAGAAATTCGATTCACACTAAAAGTAATAAAAATGGACAAATCCAGAGGGTTGTAGTTGCACAAAACCACAAACCTGAGTTGTACGACTAAAAGAAAGCGACTAAGTGTGAGAAGCAAATCTCGAGCACAAAATTTATCACCAGCCGAGATCACCAAGAGAGAAACAACGCACCACCACGAGAGAAGGTTCCTGGCCGGAGAACCTCGCTTTTCTTCTGAAAAGGCCTCTCGCCTGAATCTCACCGATCGCCTTTCCTCTTCCTGCCATTTTAGATCTAGAGTTTTTTTTTAAGAGAGAGGCACTGAAGAGAGCGCGAGAAATGAAAACAAATAGGAGGGAATCCAATTAAGCGGACAAAATAAGGTGAAAAATAGAAGGGAAGTTGAAAAAATTGGGGGAAGGTGAAACTCTCTTGGGAGGGAAAATGAAAAACCTAAGTTAGGTGGCTGCGTACAGAGAGAAGAGGGAAATGAAAAGTTAGAGGTAAATAAAGAATTCATATACTTAGAGGTAACATAATATTTGTGTTTAGATCGGACCATGTGATCATCTTTACGCACCAATATCAAAGGATCTTGTGCATTATCTACCGCCAGATCTAAACAGAAATATTATGTTACCTCAGAGTATTGAGACTCTTTACTCACAGCTATTCAAAATGAATAAATCAAGACCATTCTTCACTTATCGGACGGATAGAAGTTTGATATATACTAATCACCTAATGTATGTACAGCAGTACATATAAAAAAAATTCAAAATTTTTTTTTTATTTTTATTACATCTTATATGTTCAAATAATACTTATACATGACATTTTTTTATAGACTTTCATCATTATATGGTCCTTCAAATTTAGAAAATATTTTCGGACCGTTCATTTTCACGCGGAAAATCAACGGTCGATCTACAATGAAATCATTCCAAATCTGTTTTAAAATGATCAAGAGAGAACATTGAACATAACCAACATAAAAGTTCGAAAATTTTATTATGTACGAGCTTCGATCCAACACGAAGTTTTTATGGCCATACGATGCTTCAATTTTTTATCAACTAGATGGATGGGTAAATAAAAACAAATTTTCATCAAACTTGGGCGCAGGACAATAAATGCAGTGCTCCTTAATTTAAACGGCTCCGATCGACCAACGGATGACATATACCCGTGCATCTTCATTAACTCACAAAACAAGAGTTTATGTTTCATGTTCATGCATGGAAGATGTGAGTCATATGTGCAACATGCATGTAATGCTATATAATTTAAACATGTCAAAATAATTTAAGTAAGCAATAAACATGTTATTACATTAATCATTGCATAAATTTCATTAATATAATTTCCATAGCAAAATATTTTATAAAATTAAAGTAGAATTTTGATTTTAATTGACTAAATTTAACTAAATATTTTCACTTCTATTGACACATGTTTAAGGGGTAAATAATGATGAAATTCTATAAATTGATAATTGTAAGTATGATTTGGTCATATAAACCGTTAAAAATTTGAAATTTTTTTAATTGTTTTTATATTATTTGTTGTATATGTTTTATCGAATCTGTGCATATGTAAATCACAACATTTATTTGTTAACTTTTAATTTTATTGTGACTTTAACAATTTGTTGTATATGTTTTATCGAATTTGACCTTACTAAATCAATGACGAATATGTTCATTATACGTAAAATTTATGAATCAAGTAAATTATTAATCATATAAATTTTGGAAATGTCTACTTGTACTACAAATTTTATTTGAGAAAAATAATGTACTATAAATTTTATTTGAGAAAAAAAATTGTACTACAAAATTTATTTGAGAAAAATAATTGTACTACAAATTTTAGGAAGATAAGACTTTGTATTGCAAATTAAGTTTATAACTTGCATCATATAGGATGAATCAAATTAAATCGGTCACTTTAGACCTCTTCTAATTTTTTCTATGTATTTGTGCAGTTAATGCATCAAAATCAACAAATTTTACAATTTCGCTCAAGTACCATATTTTTCATTTCCCTCTAAAATTTTATAATTTTTTGACAACTTCCCTCCACATTTTTTGACATCCCTCTAAAATTCATTTTCACGTCCCTCCAATTTTTTCGTGTGTTCCCTCCAATTTTTTCAGCAAATCCACTTCTCCCTCTGATTTTTCCCAAGTCCCCGCCTTCCTCTCTATCAATTTACCAAGTCTTGCCTTCCTCTCAGCCAGTCAGCCGCACCCCACTTCCCCAATCAATCTCACCCTCCCCTCTCTACCTCTCAAATTACATCTTCGCCTCAATTCTTCTCCAGGACCTCCCCTCTCCATCTCTCAAATTGTGAATCTGACCCCAGCCCCCAAACCCTCCCCCCACCGCTCTCTCTCTCTCTCTCTAAGACCGAGCACCCAATATGCACAGAAGGTATTTGTGGAAATGCCTAAATGGGAAGAACAATTAACACGACCAACACTTACCATATTTAATAGGTGATTTTTTTCCCATATTTTTGTTAATGTCTGTTTCATTTGGTCAGTTGCTGTCAGATGATAAATTCAAAGTCAATCCTTAGGTAACGGTTGATAGTTTTATCTTGTGGTGCATGTAAGGTGTTTGTTGAAATGCCCCGCACAATTAGGCTAAAGTATTATGCTAAAGTGACCATTAGGACTAATTCAATGCTTAGTGTTTTGTTTGAATATGTGTTATTTAAGGCAAACATTGATTGGTTACATTAGATATCTTGAGGTTCTTGATATTGACTAGTAAAAGAATATTGGGGCCTATTCTTGATAAGCATATATAGATACCACTATTTCCACTTTAGGTGATTTTTTTCCCAAATTTTTGTTAATTGTCTGTTTCATTTGGTTAGTTGCTGCTAGATGATAAATTCAAAGTCAATCCTTAGGTAGTTGATAGTTTCATAACGGTTGATAGTTTTATCTTGTGGTGCATGTAAGGTGTTTGTTGAAATGCCCCGCACAATTAGGCTAAAGTATTATGCTAATAATGTTCACTGCAGCTATTATTTAATTATTGATTTGCTTGTATCGGATGTAAATTATTGATTTGCTTGTATCGGATGTAAACTTTTAAATTTTGATCCATGCAGACACCTATACTGTGGCTACATGGTACAAATGACTAGATTGTATTGTTCGAACTGGTGCAAACCTAAGGAAAATTGGTGCAAATGGTGACCAGATTGTATTGTTCGAATAGAACAAGTTAAAATCATTTTTAGACTAATTAACTTAGTTCACACTTCCTCTTCAGAAATTTATTTCTTAATTTTTCTCATTCCAGAGGATTAATTTGACAGGGGGTTTCCCACTTTGTGACGGGAAACTGAAATGATTCAGAGATTTTGCCAGAGACAATGGCTTGAGAAAAGGCGATAGATTGGTAGTAGAGTTAGCTTAGTGTTTTGTTTGAATATGTGTTATTTAAGGCAAACATTGATTGGTTACAGTATATATCTTGAGGTTCTTGATATTGACTAGTAAAAGAATTGTGAAATTGTAACAAAAGAAACCCTGAACAAAATCATAATCAAACATTGCTATGTATATGTTACAGGGTGAGGTGGGAGAAGAGGATGCGGATATGGAGGTGATGAAATGCCAGCAATGCAATACCCCGACTAGTCAATATCAAGAGAGAAGCCGAACCAAATAGGCCTAGAAGTTCTTCCAGTGACTCCTCTTCTTCTAGTGGTAAGTAAATTATGATAGTTTTAAGGGGATAATCGTCAAATTGGACCAAATTGGAGTATTATGGTATATCTTGTTTGTTTATTGTGCAAAATGAAATGAGACCAAATTAAATCTTGCTTCTGGAATGAAATTATAAAATGAAACGAGGAGACCAAAAACATTATTGTAATAGTCTACCTATTACTTACTGCTTTGTAAAAAAAAATGTTACCTTGGTGTTTAGAGCAAGCTAGCAATGTATTCTCAAAAACCTTAATTCTAGTAGAAACAGGTGTAATTCATTCGTAGATACTTCGCATGAAAACAATTTGAGACTGTTTTAAGTTGAAATTTCGATTGAAGTTAGGGGAGATTGTAATAAGGTAGCAATGGACCTCTCCATTCATGCCTAGAATTGAGACATCTTCACTACAGATAACAGCAGGATTTGTTTAGATGTCAGCAGGATTTGTTTCTAGATAACAGCAGGATTTATTTCTATAGAATAGTTTTCCATTTCTATTTTTCACAGCTCACCTTCTGTCTTTGAGCTCATGTACGTTGGCCTATATTAAGGCATGTAATAATCTTCTTTAATATAATGAAAAATAGCATTTGATTTCAGATTGCTCGATGGAAGGGAGGTGGTGGTGAAGAAGCTTGGGCCGCATCGAGGCTATTTTAGATTGATCAATTACTAAATCACACTGAGCATAGTTATAACTTTTTCGCAATTACTCAACATCTTTTGGTTTATTTGCAAGTAATCCGAAAATTATTGGCTCTTAGCAAGGATAGTTAAGTGTTACATGATTTAGGTGCAATTTTTGTAGGATGGAAACACTGAATTGAAAGGCATCCATACAGCTAGAACATGATTTATTTATGAAGACCTTGCTCTGCAGTACTCCATTTATGTGTCTAAAGGGAACATTTAGTGAATATTCTGACTCAACGGAAGATGCTGACAATGAGACAGTTGATGTATGGCAATTTGGAGAATTATTTTGTATCTCAATTACTTTGTAAGATTTTACTATTTAAGACAAATATTCTAATTTAAGTTTCTGAATTATTTGTGTATCTTAAATATTATACTCTTTTCAAACTATTGCTGTAATTCTTGTTGCTGTGGTTTACAAAATAAATTCAATTTGAAGAGAGATATTAAAAATATACAGAAAAGTCTCTGCACTGTAATACAAAACAAGTTACAAGGGTAAGCCCTTGCAATTAGTAGTTGTCAGAATAACCAGACTTCTTGCAAGGGTAGTGTAGGATTTCTTACAAGGGCCTTCAGAATAAAATAATAAAAACGGAATCTTCAAAACTTGTTACAAGGGTTAGCCCTTGCAACTGTTTTGTCTCAAATCTTTAGACTTATTACAAGGGCATGGAATGAGGTTTTTGCAAGGACATTCATTAAAATATAATATCTGGCTCTGCTAGCGGGTCACAGGTCTTCAATTATTATTTGCAAGAGTAGATAAGAGACAATTTCAAGGGTAAACATCAAATCTTTTGCATGCGTTACTTTTTCCAAGGGACACCCTTGCAACAGGTTTTCTTGTGTCAGAAATGTCATTTCTTTTGCAAGGGCCGTTCACACTCTTGCAACAAGTAAGTGCTACTCTTGCAAAAAGTCCAAATTCTAGTAGTGTCAGAAATTAAGCATATAATTCTTCGAAAATGCATTTAAAGCGTATTGTGCGTTTATTGATTTTTTTAATGAACTACGGTCGCATTTATTATTAAAATATCACCAAAATAGCTCAATAAAATGCAATATATATCATCTACATGTTTAAATAACACCAAAAACTATCAGATAACCTTTGATATTTGTTCTCTATACGTTCATAATTTTTTTTAAAATATAAATTACGCATATAAATTCAACTGAGCCAATTAGAAAGTCTTTCTATCAGCTTTTATTACTTAAGCTGCTAGTTCGATTCAACTTAAAGATTCAAACTTGTTAATGAAATAGAATCAACCAATGAATATGAAATGTAACAAATTCGCATTATTACCCGACAAAGGGCCCTGTAACTAATAATTCTGTTTACAAAATAAATGATTTTTTTTTTTAACTATGAAAGAACTTGAGAGTTGTATAACCTATACACCTTGTCTAACTAAAAACCAATGAACAATCGCAATCCACTCCCAATCCAGAGAGGAAATAAATCAAAGAATCAATAAAAAGAAGAAGAAGAGATAAACATAAATACAAAATCTTGAGTTCAATCAGACGAGCCGTCGCTTCTTAACGGGCAACGGGCTCATAACTTCTTCCTCTTCGCCCCATCCTCCTCTCGGTGGCATGTTCAGATCAAAATCTCTAACACAAGTAGTCAAAGTTGAAGCCGATCCAGATCCTGACATTGTCGACACCGACACCGACGACCCTTCCCAGTAGTGACATCGTTTGTGACCACCAAGTGCCTGTCCAGTCGCAAAGCTTTTGTGACACACATTGCACCTATGAGCTCCTTTACCGCCATCTGAACCCGTATTTTTATTCAAGTTACCAGGCACCATTTTTATAGTTTCAATTTGGCCAGGATGCATCGGTCGGCGGTGACTTGACTTGTGACCACCTAGAGCTTGGTAAGAAGAGAAACCTTTTCCACAAATAGAGCATTTAAAATGGAGTTTGGATGATATGTTTTGGTGATTATTTGTTGTATTTTGGCCATGTTTTTGGCTTCGGTTTAGACCTAGAAGGCAGAGAGAGAGATAGTATTCTTGGGTCATGGTGTGAGGTGGGACTGAGAGAATCTCTTCAGAAACCATTTTAATGGAGAGAATCAGAGTTTGATGCTTTAATTATTTTTGAAGATGGAATGATAAGAGATGATATGTTGGAATTAATGAGATGATATTATTAGAATTGGTGTACTTATAGAGGAGCAGAACCGATAAGGAAAGTGAGAAGTTGTTGCCTTTTGGAACAAGTAGTCAAAGGAATTTTTCATATTTTGTTATAATAATCCCGTAGGTAGTCAAAGGTGTTGGCTTGTTATAATAATCCCGTAGGTATGCCAAAAGCAAAACAAACAAAAAAAGAAAAAACCGCTTTGCGGCTTGCCCACTAGTAATTTTTGTACTTGAGCTGATTGGGTTTAGATTAAACTAAATCAACTAGCAGATAAATTTCGAGAAATGAGTCTGTATATATCTACTCTCTTCAAAGACCACAAATAGAAGCTCGAAAACACAGTCACAGTTTAGTTACGTTCCTCGGGTAAAATTTAGAGTAAAATGTTATGAAACAGTAAAATTAATTCTCATTATCCGTAAGAAAAAATATAATTGACATTTATATATATATATTTGCCCCTCATAGTTCGAAAGTCTGGCTCCGCCTCTGATACTGACACATATATATTTGCTTATTGTACCAATACATATTTTATATATTTTTAATACATAATTGTTGATAACTATCACATAATTTTAACCAAAACACATGCATTTTTATCCGAAATTTTTAATTATACCATTATTAAAAAATAAATAAACCAAAACACCTTTAAATCTGGGTTTTTCCAGATCTACCCAGGCCGCGGAACCATTCTACAGCCCCAAATACTGGGGTCTGCACAGGCGTTTTGCGGCTCCATTTTTTTTTTTTTACTAATCCGTCAGCGGAGAATCGTGCATTACGTATTTGAATGGTTGAGATTTTCTAATAAGTCACGCAAAATTGGGGCCCTTTGACCTTTGACCCTTTTTACGGCCATCTTTTTACGCCGTTGAGGCACATAAATCGATTATTTTGTTTTTTATTAAATTTTCTGTAAAAAAACAGAAATTGGGACCGCAGAACCATTCTGCGAATCTTGACTGGAGCCGCAGGGCCATTCTGCGGCCTGAGTAGATCTGAAAAAACTTAAATTTGAGAGTGTTTTGGTTTATTTTTTTAATAATGGTATAATTAAAAATTTCGGCATTTTTATATATGTCAATCGTTATCATGATCTTTCATACTCAATATTTATGATTCAGATATCTATAGCATCCAGTATATGTCATCTACAAGCCCGTAAAATTTATTATTTCGAGAATCAAAGAGATACATTAGAAATTACGTATATATAATTCTTCTAAAATTCATTTACATTGTATCGTGTGTGTTTGTTGATGTTTTCAAGTAATTCTTGTCACATTTATGATTTTAATATTTCAAAACTGCTAAATAACTTTCAATATAATAGGTTTATAAATTTATTTTTTCAGAAATCAAAGAGACCTATCAGAAATTACGCATATAATTCTTCGAAAATACATTTACAACACATTGTGCGTTTGTTGATATTTTTAGTGAACTATGATCACATTTTGAACGATTTTACTAAACAGAGAGATAGAGATAGAAAAGAGAAATGGCTGTAATCTTTATTTATCTTGAGCAATGTTTACAATGTACACTGGGGTATATATAGACAATAGGAGATACAGTGCTCAATACAAGATACAAAGCTGTAGCAGAATAATTAATTGTCTAACTAATTCTCTAACAGAATCTGTTTTTCCCTAATACTCATAACAGCTTCTTCATTAGGTTGCCTATGTACGTTGTCCAGTCGGTACTGGAGGAGTCCAGTGGAATCCTATTACATTTATGATTAAAATATCACAACTATAATACATCATAAATTAAGCATATAATTCTAAGCTGAGCCATTTGAAAAGTCTTTCTGGCAAGCTACTTTATTACTTAAGCTGCTAGTTCGATTCAACTTAAGATTCAAACTTGTTAACGAAATGAATTCAACCAATGAATATGAAATATAACAAATTCGCATTGGTACCCAACAAGGGCCTCTAACTAGGAATTTCTTTTACAAGAAAAATGAAAATTATCAAAGAACTTGAGAACTGTATAGCCTACCTTGTCTAACTACAAAGTACAAACCAAAGAACAATCGCATCACCTCCCAATCCAGGAAGAACTAAATCAAAGAATCACTAATGAAAAAACAAAGAGATCATTAACATAAATACAAAAACTTGATCAGTTCAATCAGATGAGCCGTCGCTTCTTAACAGGCAATGGGCTCACAACTTCCTCCTCTTCACCCCATCCTCTTCTCGGTGGCATGTTCAGATCAAAATCTCTAACAGTACAAGTTGTCAGAGTTGAAGCTGATCCAGATCCTGATGCCGACACCGACGCCGATGAACCTTCCCAGTAATGGCATCGCTTGTGACCGCCAAGTGCCTGTCCAGTTGCAAAACTCTTGTGACACACATTGCACCTATGAGCTCCTTTGCCACCACCTGAGCCTGTATTTTCATTCAAGTTATCAGGTGCTATTTTGAATGTTTGAATTTGGCCAGGATGCATTGGTCGGCGGTGACTTGACTTGTGACCACCTAGAGCTTGGTAAGAAGAGAAACCTTTTCCACAAATAGAGCATTTAAAATGGAGTTTGGATGGTATGTTTTGGTGATCATTTGTTGTAATATTTTGGCCATGTTTTTGGCTTTGGTTGAGAAGTAGAAGACAGAGAGAGAGATAGTCTTCTTGGGTCATGGTGTGAGGTGGGGCCGAGAAAATTTCTTGAGAAACCATTTTAATGGAGAGACTCAGAGTTTGATGCTGTATTGATTTTTGAAGATGGAATGGTAATAGATGATATGTTGGAATATATGAGATGATATTATTAGAATTGATCATCGATGTACTTATAGAGGTGTAGAAAGTAGAAACGATAGGAAAAGTGAGAAGTTGTTGCCTTGGTGGAACAAGTAGTCAATTTTTCATTTTTTGTTATAATAATCCCTTAGGTAGCTAGTCAAATTAAGGTGTTGATTGGCTGCTGAGTTCTGATGGTATATTAATTGAATGGTTAGTTGCTGGACCAGTATGCCGAAATATAACATATATAAAATATCGCTTTGCTGCTTGCCCACTTTTAAATTTTGTACTTAAGCTGATTGGGATTTTGATTAAAATAAAACAACTAGCAGATAAATATTGTCGAGAAATGAGTCTGTATATATCTTCCCTCTTCAAAGATCACAATTAGAAATTAATTCCACAATATAGTCACTTTCTAGTTACGTTCCTCACCTAATAATTTATTAAATTGTAGCACATGTTTAAACTTTTTACGTATTATATCTATATATATACATACATATTTGATTGAAGATATAACTACTGACAACTGTCACGTGATCTTGACCAAGTCAAGCTGATTTTGATAAACAATTATCTTAATTTTTCAGATTTATTTTCCAAATATTCTAAATTGCATACTTAAATATTGCCCCAATACTTATTTAATTGACTATTGCACAATGCACACTAATTATTGATCAGGTTTTTAGAAAGTTCGGAAAAAGAAATTGGGAGAGTTCATGGAGTAAAAACTTGGAGATACATATAATATTCCTAACTTTTATTTAAATATTATTTTTGTCATTTTATTTTTGTGTAGATTAAAATGTTACTTTACGTTAAATGTATAAGCTGAAGATTACAAATTATGATGCAATATTCGCATCACAAATACTCAATTAGATCAATTATTAAAAAATATTTTTTAATTATAAAATTGAATAGTTATTAATTTAAACGTATACTATGCATGATAAGTATACATAAAAGTTTCATTGCGCACTAAAATTATTTTTCAAAAAAAAAATTAAGCTCTTAAATGGTCTTCCTTAAGAATTAGAATTGTACAAGTACTAATAAGAACAATATAACTGTTAAATTATAGCCAAGTGTTTAAAAAAAATTGTTAGAAATAGTATAACAATGTTAAAAATGCATAGTCTAATATAAAAATACAATGTCAAATGATTGAATTTTCGTTGAATGTAAAAAAATAACTTAGTGTTACAAATAATAATTAAGTATATAAAGGAATAATTACATATATCTAAAAAAAATATATAGTTATTAATTTATACTTTTTGTGATAAATATAAAATAGAGACTTACGAAATTAACTGCTCTTTGACAAAAATGCGTATATACAGATAGTGGCGGCCTATCATATTGCAACAAAAAAAAAGGCATATAACTGCACGAGCTAATTGGCCAAATCCCAGGTCTATTAATTTGAGATCGATGAACTTTGACTTGGAAACCTGACTGATTTATGCGGCGATTGCCAAAACCTAATTGAAAATTTGAAACAGAAACAGTCAATTCGCACATTGTGTAATCATGACAAATCATTGAATATTAATTGTAGCATTAACGTTTATTTTTAGTTGGATGGTGTCAGGAAGCTAGTATGATAAAGGAAGCAAAAAATTTAGAAAAAAATACACTTTTATAATTATCTAAACATCAATATATATTTATAATATTTGTACGAAATTATAGTAAAAGGTACATTTTAAAAGTTTTCAGGCTACGGTTAAATTTTTTTTTAGGAAAAAAAAAATGAGGGTCAATATATACCTCATTTATATATTGATATTAAGCTATAAAAGGTTTGTAACTACAAGATAAAAAAGAAAGAAAAAGCTCAAAACAATTGAGCTATTTTAAAAGAAAATTAACATTGAAAATTAAAATAGAATTAAATTAAAAAAAATTAATACAGCTTGAAATTGTGCTAACTGCTATCAGACTTGTGCTCCAGCATCAATGCTTTCCTCTTCAACATGTAATGTATCTTTCTGCGCTCATTGAACTGTATCTCCATTGGTCTTCGATTTGCTCTAATAACTTATTCACCTGTAGTATTAAAATTAGACTCCAGCCCTCCTCCACTCCCTCCAGATAATAAATAATGTGATTAGCATAATTGCTTTTTCCTTCATTATGTAGAATGGATTAATAATGAAAGTGACAGCTTCTTGTACATTGTGTACATAGGGACGTGCGAGGCATTCTGATTTGAAATTTAGTTGCCACCTTTCTATATAAGTTTATGGATATTTGACAATTATTAGAAAGATGACTGACTGATTCCGATTGAACTGCGCACATGATGCATCTATTGGTCAGATACCACCCCTTTCTTACCAGATTATCAATGGTTAAGATTTTAATTTAGAGATAATAGCCATGCAAAGACCTTCATACGGAATAGTGCGTTTAACTTCCATATCTTGTGTAATTTTCCTTTGATACTAAGTATGTTCTTCATATTGAAATAGGCTGATTTAACTGAGAATTCTTTATTCGTAAACCACTTCCATGTTACATCATCTAACCTTCGGATAAGTGAAGATCCAGATTAGCAATACTTCGGTCTATCTGATCAAGCTGTGTATGTGCCGGTTCAGATATATTATACATGAAAAGATCTCTTAGCATATTTTCACCCATTGCTTCTGCTAATGTAATATCTAGATTTCTAGCATATGTGAATAAGATTGGGTAATCACATCTAAGAATTCCAAGACCTCGATCATTGTTCCAAAAACTCATATTAACGAGGAATCTCCGGTATTGATATGTAGAAGAAAGATTGTGTTAAAAGAAGAGTTTTGTTGAAAAATACTGAATCTGATAGCAATCGGTTCCCATTATTTTTGTTCGAAGAAAGATTGTGTTAAAATTTAGATAATGTTAATAATTATTTTAATATAATTATAAATGGTCGAGGATCTTAGTTCTTATTGTAGTAATCAACTAGGCTTTGGGACATGAAAACACGAATAAATAGAGTGATTGAAACCTTCAATTTAATTGAACGAGACGCATTTGTTTCTTCTTTTTTTCCGGAGAAAAACTTAGACAGCTGTCAAGTGGAACATATGTTTCTTTTACTAGAATATATCATAGAATTCCCTTATTTAATTATTCAATTATTTAAAACCCCGTGCTGTCAACATTTTTAAGTGACAATTCAGCGTACCTGTCACAATTTTCTTTTTCATTTTTCTTTGCCAATACAAGTTCCATTTAACTAGTTATGTGCAAATAATCAGAATGCATGTACAAACGTGCTAATTTAGAACTACACGTGCTTAATTTAAATTTGGCGCCGCCGTGCTTCTTTTATGAAAATCCGTAGCAGTCTTCTTTTCCATTTT
Organism: Carex myosuroides; assembly: GCA_028015225.1. Lineage (NCBI taxonomy): Eukaryota > Viridiplantae > Streptophyta > Magnoliopsida > Poales > Cyperaceae > Carex > Carex myosuroides. The sequence goes on along the minus strand of CM051486.1, from coordinate 1,659,058 downwards.
ATCAGGACTTACGACTTGAATTTCTAATAAAAAAATCAATTTAATAATCTTAGTATGGGATCTGAAAGAAAGAATCGGTGTCGTAGGTCCGAAGCCCATCGGATCTAGCTTCGACGGTAAAATCTACCGTAGAATTTAATCAAACAACTCAAATTAATTCCAATCGCCTCTCTCTATTGCACAACCGACTCAGGATCAAATTATCAGGTACATATCTCTCTCTATTGTACCGCCCCTTTGCACGCGACATTTATGTCAGATTTCTTTCCCATCATTTTTCTTCATCTGAGCACGTACAAGCCCAACCTTTAGAAAGGCACAAAATTAAATGATGCCTGTTTTCTTAGATAAAACCAAAAAATCAATTGGAATTAGTTTACTTTTTGGGTTGTCTGTTCTTACAGTAATTCCCGCCCTCCCCGACCCACCGGCTGCCATGACTGTACTAGTACCAGTCTTCCTGGTACACTAATTTTGTGAAATCCACACTATTCACTTCGTTTTTGTTATTCTGATGGTACACCAATAAATGATATTTGTTGAGAATAGATGCCACTCACCACCAGTTCACCAGACAATCATTGATCTCTGACATGTTCCAATGCCCTTAAACCTCATTGTAAAAATTTGTTGCTAATTAGCAAAGTATAATAGTTCATTGTCTTTTTTTTTTTTTTTCATTTTGTTGCCATATCTCGCAGTTTTTGGTTTCCATTTATTTACTGTCTCACATTTTAATATTCATATACTACAGACTTAGGTACTTGACAATTTAGTGTTAAGTCGCTCACAAATTATAGGGTGTTGCTTGTATTTAATCAAGAGGAAAGACGGCTTTACATGAGGAACCTTTTGCTGTCAAGCCTGTTTGCCCAATAGCGTTTGTCAAAGTTCCCTAAATTGTCTCATATAATACCTGTGTTCATATAGTGATTCTCATATTACTGGTAAAAACCGTTTGTCGTTTCATGCATCACTCGAAGTGGAATAATTGTGCTAATTGTATGATATTTTGTTGTAGTGATAGTTCATTATTCTTTTGTTTCTTTTAGCGTAGTGAGAGAATCTTGATTCTGTCAAAAAAAATTCTTGTAATCTTTAGATCTGTGATGTTCAGTTAATTATCTTACATGTTTGTGCAGTTGTATGTGGATGGAAAAATTAATATCAGATGCTTTGTTTTTTTGAGGTAAATGACTGGCAGCGGCTGCCAGTTGAATATCAGATGCTTTGTTATTTCATAAATTGGATAGAAATACACAAAATTGAACTTTAAAGGTTTTCTTCTTAAAAGATTAGTTACCACACAAAATTAACATTTAAGCCTGTATAATTAAACCATATACTCACAATCCACAACATTCAAGTTCTAATCTTAAATCAAATATAGTGTTGTCCAACTGTTGAGAATAGAAATAATTAGAGGGGTAAAATTATAAAATTGGAAGACTTGTAGGAAGTTACCGTTAGTACCTTTCTAGGTACCAACAGTACAATAGGCTTAGACAATTATATATATTCATCATCTCTTGTTGTAAAAATATGATAGAAATATCAATACCAATACATAAATATACAATACAATTCTTTAATCTGAACTGTTTGATTAAATTTTACAGTAGATTTTGACGTTGAAGCTAAAACTAGATTCAATGGGCATCGGACCTACACCGAATCTCTCAGAGAAACATGTTGGGGCAGCCTTTGCATGAACACCAAGCCAATCAATTATAGCCACGTGTACTTCCAAAATTCTTCGAAGCCATTCGATTATTTGGATGTCGTTTTCTGTGCATGCACCTTACAAATTAATAGAGGTGTCCTGTACCGAGTATAGTCTTCCTGGTTCGTATTTTTTTTCTTCTTTTAAGGACAGAGAATAGGAAATAATTTTGTTTTTTCTATTACGACAAAGAATAAAGGGACTAAATCACATACAGCGATTTTTTTTCTGGACTTGGACACTTTCGATGGCAGAGTAACAATATATCGGATATTACGTGTATTATTTTTCTTTTCAACAATTCTCATGAACTAATTTCAAATCAATTGTTTGAGGTTTGCAACAATTTTAAGCATTTTGCAAATTTTACAAGTTCGTGTTATACAGAAAAATTACTAAATTAATTGGTTTGCATGGAAACGTTATTTAGTATAAGAAACAAAGTATATTCAAAATTTCAAATTATGCTTCGTATAATAGTAATAATTCAATTTTTAAAAATTCATAAATATATTGATAGAAAAAAAATCATAAATATATGTAAAATTTTATTATTAGAGAATCGAACTAGTATAACTTGTCCTCTCCTGACTCCTGGTCTGTAGTTGGGTAAAGAGCCCAGTAAGAATAACTAGGCCTGGACGCCTCTGTTGAGATTTCATTTGCAACCAATTTAATTGTCATAATTTATTTTTGGATCGTCACCTGCCAGGAGGCCTCTATTTGCAAATAACAAGCCGTGATTTTTATTTTTACCCAAAAAAAAATATATTTTAATATAAATAACCACGTTTTTAAAAGATTTTTATTTCTACCCAAACCGCTAGGAATATTTGCGGTTTGAATTAACAATTCAAGCTGCAAGGAATCTTAGCGGCTTGAATTAACAATTCAAACCGCCAATAATCCTAGCGGTTTGAATTATTAATTCAAACCGCCAATATTCCTGGCGGTTTGAAATAATATTCAAACCTCAAATATTCCTAGCGGCTTGAATCTCTTTTTTTTTTGAAAACTTATAACTACGAGGGAGAGGCTCCGTAGAAGAGAGAGAAAAAACAGAAGAAGAGAAAGGAAGAGGAAGAGGGAGGGAGAGGGAGGGAGAGGGAGGAGAGGAGCTCTGAAGGAAGGAGGAGGAGGAGGAGGAGACGGAGAAGTTTGTCAAGTCAGATAATTTTTTTTACATACGTATTTACTGTTAATTACATACGTATTTACTGTTTACTGTTAATTACATACGTATTTACTGTTTACTGTTAATTACATACGTATTTACTGTTTACTATTAATTACATACGTATTTACTGTTCACTACTGTTCACATACGTATTTACTGTTCACATACACGTATTTACTGTTCGCATACGTATTTACCGTTCGTATACGTATTCACTACTGTTCACATACGTATTTACTGTTCACATACGTATTTACTGTTCACATACGTATTTACTGTTCAATACTGTTCACATACGTATTTACTGTTAATTACTGTTCATATACGACTATTCACAACTGTTCACAATTGAAATCAGTAAACTGACCAAATATTTGTCATTTATGAATGTAGTTTATTGGCCATGTCTATTGCAATTTCAATACATTTTGGAGGAAAGTTCATAACTGACCAGTATGGAGTACGTTACTCCAAACCTGCAGCAAATACGTATTGGGTTGATGAAAATTTCTCATTTGAGCAGTTGCAATCGCTTATTGATGAAGCGAGCGGCTACAATAGGGATCGTTGCCAATTACAAATTCAGGCCCGAATGGTCCACGCAGGAAAGTATGTCAAAATCACATTGGGAGATAACGGGGCATTGAGAGGTCTAATAGCGCAGGTTTTGAGGTCTGGCGAATCATTACTGGAAGTTTTTGCACGCAGAATTCCCAAAGAATCAGGGGCCGGAAGTTCAGGCCAAAATTCGATTGCACAAAATTATCAAGAAGATAATGAACCACACACTCCTTTTATCGTAATGCCTGGACCAGAACCGGAACCAAAGATATACAATAATTCACCCCAATCTCCACCTTTTGTCCCACCACGAGTACAATCTCCACCTTTTATCCCACCTATATCCGTGTATGAAGGTCCTTCATCCTTACCTGGGCCTGAACCAAATCCTCACCCCAGACCGCCACCAGTACAGGAAGATCCAAACGAGTCGGAATTTGAATTTATGAACGAGGTACCGGAGGAGAATCTGCAAACTGGGGATGAATTGGGGGAAGGAGACTGTGACATTAATGATGAAGGAGATGAAAAAGATGAAGAAGATGAAGAGGAATACACACAGCCCACTGTGAGACAAAATAGAGAGAATATGTCGTTAGGTGGCTGTTCTGAGACTCACCCTTTTGTAAACTTCAATGACACATCTGCTTTTCGAGAAGCAGATGTTTCTTACTATGGTCGTCGGGTTGAATACATGAGTGAGCTCGCAAAAGGCCAATACTTCGTAAGTAAAAAGCAACTGACGAAAAAGATCAGAGAGTACCATGTTGACAAGAACAAGGAGACATATACGAAGAGAAGTGACACATCCCGGCTGGAAATTAGATGCAGCACTCCGGGTTGTCGTTTCAAACTGAAGGCAAGAGCAACAAATGCTGGAGATACATGGATGATAACTGAGCAAGACACACCTCACACATGCGAATCTGAGTACACCAAGTCGGACCATGCACAACTCACGGCATCAATTATCGCAGATATCATCGAAACTGGCATTAAGGAAGACCCCACTATGAGCCTCCGGAGTGTGGCACACTGTGTGAGGGTTAGGTTTGGCAATATAACCCCGAAGTACAACAAACTTTGGAGAGGTCGTGAGATTGCAGTAGCCCGGCAATTTGGGAGTTGGGAAGAGTCGTTCAATTTTATGAAACTATTGCTTATCGGGATATGTTACACCAATTCCGGCTCATGCTACCAATTTCTGACAAGTCCGAGCATCGATAAAAATACAGGACTGGTCAAAAGGTGTTCAGAAATTCAGGGCTGTGGCATGGGCTTACGGACCATGCATTACCGCATTTGATTACTTAAGACCAGTGATCAGTATAGATGCAGCCTTCCTTTCTGGGTGGTATGAGGGCAGACTTTTGATGGCTTGCGCCTATAATTCCGATAACCAATTGCTGATTCTAGCATTTGCAATTGTACATACGGAGAATGAAGAGAATTGGGGTTTTTTCTTACAATGGCTTAGGATTAATGTGATTCGTGTTAATAGATTCGTATGTGGTATATCGGACCAACACAAGGGTATCAAAGCTGTCTTGAAACCTGAATACGGATGGGATAGGGATAATTTTGTGCACATGTATTGTATCCAACATGTTGCAGATAACCTGGTCCAGGCGTGTGGGAAGGACAAATGGTACGGAACTAGGTTCAAACAAGGAGCCAGGAAGAACAAGCCAAGAAGGCTGAAAGAGATGTTCGAAGATTTTTGCTCGGTATGTCTAATATTGTCTAATTTATATTATTTTTGTTTCTTTTAGATGCATTTTGTCTAATTTTGCTTTGTTTTATTGCAGCAAAATCTGACGTGTAATGCTTTTCTGAGGAGAGTGGGCAAAGTACGTCCTGATGATGTCATGGAGCCGTCAAATTTTGAAAAAAATTTCCAGACCTGTGATGGAGGGCACCGATTTGGTATCATGACAACAAACGGCTCTGAGTCCCTGGACGCTGTCTTCAAGGATAGCCGAATGTTGCCCTTGGTTGCACTTGTAGAGGAGATATTCGCCAAGTGCAATAGGTGGTTTGTTCAACGGCGACAGGCAGCGACGGAGCAAAGCAATGCAGAAAAGCCTTTTTCCAAACGGGTACATGTTAAGCTCGCCAAATGGTGGGAGAAAGCTACAAAAATGGATGTCATCCCATACTCGCACGGCGAAGGTAATTACCAAGTCACGGGCCCAAATGAATATGTTCCAGTAGTTCAAACGCAAGATGGAACTATGTCAATTATTCATAGAAGGTTCCAGTATATCGTGACATTCGGGCCAGAGAGAAAAGTGGAATGTACATGCAGAGGTATCCAATTAACTGGAATTCCGTGTGCTCATGTGTTAGCGGTTTGTCGTCATAGAAACTGGTCACCCGACCTATTTGTTGCCCACTGGTATAGGGTGGACTACCTTCTGAGTACTTGGAATGCACTGTTTGTTCCTTATGGCAATCCTGAAGATTGGCCTGCAACCACTACCCCTAAAATTGAGCCAAACAAAGATTGGATACGGCGTGGTAGGAGGAAACACATCCGTCAAGATATGACCATGGATGAAATGCAAGGTAGGCGACGGGGGCACCGTCCTCGCCGTTCCACTTCTGACAGGCAGAGGTGAGGTATGTAACATTCAATCCTAATTATATTTCATTCCAATGTTGAATAGCTTACTAACTAACATATTTGGGCTGCAGAGGTTCATAACGCAGCAAATGTAGCAGAGAATGAGCGAGTTATGGCAGAGGCAAGTGCATCGTAAGGGCCGCGGTGAAGCACAGCCAGAAGCCGTACAGCAACCCGTGAAAATGCAAATATGATGTTTAGGGAGGCAATGGGAGAAGTACTGGCAGGAGGGGAGGCGGTTGAAATGCAAGGGCCTTCGGTACTACCCAGCGAAGAAGGAGCACAACTCAAGCAGGTAGGAGAAGCACATCTGGCGTAAGGCCATCCGGTACAGCACACCAGCAAGAAGAAGGAGTGCAACCAGCTAGAAGGAGCACATCTCAATTTGAAAGGAGGAGCACATCTGGTACAGCTAACGAAGCGCAAGCAGGACCGTCCGATACAGCTAACCGGCAAGACGAAACAGTGCAACCAGCTAGAAGGAGCACATCATCATGGGGATCTGGTCGGCTCATGAGACTAAATTTTAGATGGAGTCGTAGGAATTAACTTTATTTGTACGTACTTTATTATGTTGCAGTTTGAGGTTTGTATGTATTTTATTACTTTGAGGTTTGTATGAACTTTATTTGTATGTATTTATTATGTTGCAGTTTTTTTTATTATTATTTTCCAAATAAATTGTAGGCGAGGAGGATGGACAGTAACAATCGAGGAAAGAGCGAGGAAAAGAAATGCAATTTGGGCTGCGGAAGGTTTAGAAAGGACTGTCCAAAATGTGTGCACATAGATGAATTTTTTAAACGATATGACATATCTGATGATGATTTTGTAGAAAACCCCTACGGCTATGGATTGGGAATAAAACAAATGATGTACAGACGCCTAAGGCTAAGACTAAGGCTAATACTAAGACTAAGGCTAGCACGTCGTCTGTTGTTACCGAGCCGTCATCATCAACCTCGGACGATGAATTTGTTCCATGTACGTTCAAGACTGGTAAGACAAAATAGTATGTTGTTCAGTTCGTTTGAAATTTATATTAAGTTTGTATTTTATATTTTGGAAATTATGTTGTTCGGTTCGTTTGTAATTCACTTTGAGGTTTGTATTTTGTATTTTGTATTTTGAACTTAGCGAACTTAACAAGTGTTTTTTGTATTATTTTTCATTTTTGGATGTTATTTCTTTTTGTTGTATGACATAATAAATACTATCATAAAATGATAAAAATATATAACATACCTCTAACCATACCATAATAAAACATAACGAAACTACACTACACAAAAAATAAACTACAAAACTAAAGTAAAACATAATAAAGTATAACATAGCACAACTAAACTAAAACTACCAAAAAAACCCTCTATCCATCGTACTGCAAAGGGGAGAATCGGTGAGGTGGTCTACCCCTGTTTTCTCTACTGAATATGCGCTCATGCCAATCATCCCACTGAGGCTGTCCTGCCTGCGTGACGCGAGCTGGTGTAATATGATCCTCGAGCTCGGCCTCTGTGCTCATCGTAAGTGCTGTATCCCATGGATCCGAGGCCACATGGGTAGCTGGCGGTGGCGGGGGAGTATGGAATATGGATGCCACAAACTGGAACTCATACTCAGGCTGAGTCCGGCTACCAGAGGCCTCCCAATCGTGAGCCATCTCTGAATACGGCTGACGCTGTGGCGGGGAGGCGGCTGTATCCCACTGATCATCCGGAACAAGGTCTGCAAGGCTAAAACTCAACCTCTCATCCTGCACAGACTGGATCTCTAGAGACTCATGATGCTCATGCGGCTCAGGCTGTGTCGGCATGTATGCAGGACCCTGCAATCTTACCAAAAATTTAGTAAATTTTAACTATCTTTACTTACAATAAAAGAATAAATAAAATAAAAAATCACATACCGGGGGAAGAACTGGACGCCCGTGCCGGTCACGGTAGGCGTAGTACCCAACCGGTCATGCGCAGTACCCAACGATGATAATCCCACTCTGGCTGCTTTGATGGCTCCGGTGGCATCTCACTGGTCACTACTGGTGGCGCGTCAGGCTCGTCCGGTTGTACTGAGCGCCAATCAATATTCTCTCCGGCGTCTCGTAGCATGGTGACCAGCTTTGCCTCATGGCCGTGGTCCGCAATGCATGGGGCAACCAAGTTCAGCATCGCGTGCCCGACCGCTCTATAGCCACATTTTCCAAGACAAACGATTGAACGCCCGGCACCTTTAAGCGCTAACAGCAGCTATAAAAAACGTTAGAAAAAAGGAAGGTTACGATAAAAGGTTCATAACGCATAAAAATGTGTTGTTTTAGATGCACTACCTAGCAAGCACCTTTCCGGCCAGTAGGGGTATAACCATCGTCTTCGAATATCTGTGCGCGAAGAAAATCGCCGTAATCTCCCTCTATATACACCAAAGCCATGCCGACCCGCAGGTACCAAGCCTGATATCTCAATAGGGGATCTCCCTGGAACTGCATCGCATCAATCTCCGGCATCAGCCATAAGTTGTCACTCATATTGCCCGCCTTGATGTAGTACTCCGAGTGATGCTCACTCCAATCTCTATCCCAGTGATTACCGTGTCTTATCCTGTAATTCATATGTTAGTTGCAATTTAAAGCCAATAACTAATGTTAAGTACAAAAATGCTAAAAAGAACATAACTTACCTGTGTAGCCTCATGATCACAGATCTCGGGACGTCTGGATCTGCGGGGATGAGCAGGGGCGGATGCAGGATTTTTGTCAGGGGGGCAAAAATCAGGTTCAAATAGCTTATCGGGTTCAAATCCATTAGCTAATCGGGTCTCTATGAAATCTTACATTAATTTAATTATCATGATATAAGCCTCAATTGACCATTTGAATATGAGGTTATATTGAAGATACTGGTACTAGTATATAGTAACAACAACTAGGCAATTAGAGATTGGTTAGATACAAAACTGATTGCACGTAGTGCTAGATAGTTAGAGTTGGTTAGAGACAAAACTGATTGTAATTGGAATTGAAGCTACAGCTCTAATCGTCTATATATTGCAATTATCTCTCTGTCAGTAAGCGCTAGGAAGTTAGAGTTGGCGACATGATTGGGAGGGCTTCAACTATTTTTTTCTTTTAATCAGTAATGTGAACGATTGGGAGAATGAATTATTTCCTTTTATTAAGCAGCGCCAACAGTCCAGCCACAGAAACTTCAATGTCAATTGGGCTTGGCCAGTAATTTTATTTTTAAACTGCACTGAATACAATACAGGATTAGACTTATTGGTCCAGCGAGGGGAAAAATTACTTTCCAGAGGGGGGCAAAACTGAAACAGGCCTCTCTTTTCCACTAAATTTCAAATTCCAGGGGGGGCAGTTGCCCCCCCCCCTGGGCCAATGTGGATCCGCCCCTGGGGATGAGTGGAGGAAAATGAAACTGACGGAGCACCCAGTCTGGATAGTGGTGCTCCACTATCTAGAAGCACACCAGCGGTCCCCTGTAGAGCCACATCTCGTGATCATCCGCTACAATCTGCGGCAGCCTCCCCTCAGTGTATAGCTCATGGTACGGAGTCCAGCTCACCTGCGTCTCACCCAGACTCTGAATCTGAGATCGGACCAACCTGATACCTATTGTCTTTCCGTGAGGGTTGTCCTTGTACAAGTGATGTCCGTACCATTTCATGCCGAATGCCGGTCGATTTCCATTATCGGGCTCTCCCCATGGATCCTCGTTCGGCTGAGGTACCCCCACCGGTAGCCGTGACCACGACCAATGCTGCAGAAGCAGTGTTGGCCCGTAGATTTGCTTAGTTTTCCGCTATATTTTGAAGAATACTAGCCGTCAGGGACAAGTTAAATAATTAAAATAAGACAACAAGTGCATGACAAGGTAGGTAATTAAAATAAGACATAAATAACATACTGACCTTGCAACTGTGGCACAAGTTGGAGCAGAGATGTGCTAGGACAGCCCCACCCAAGTTGTACCTGCCGCTCGACGGCTAAAGGTCTCGCAGCAGCTCTAGATACATCATCGGGATGGTATCACCATTTGAATCAGCAAACATGACAGGACCAAATAGGTCCATCACGAATCCCCGTGTGTATCTGTAATATCAAAATTATAGAGCAACTCATTTTTCCGCATGAAACAGAGTACAAAATAAATGTAATACAAATAGTTTGTATGAGTACCTCTGAATCTCGAGCTGAGTGGAATCACTACCTAGACCTCTCGCAAACATAGCTCGCAGCTTCGTCTTGTCCAGACTGTACTTGGACTTCCCCTCATTGCTGCGTATATCTGGCTCCACTCCCAACAACTCTGTGAGCATGTAATTAATCGTGATGTCATCTGAATCTGTGGGGGTCAGATATGCCACCAACGGGCACGCCCTGGATAGGCAGACCCCATAGAGCACTAACGTCCTGGAGAGTCACTGTCATCTCTCCAAAAGGTAAGTGGAACGTGTGCGTCTCGGGGCACCATCACTCCACTAGTCCTGCAATGAGGGACGCATTAATGGACTTAGTCTCCGACTGTAGAATATCGACCAAATGTTGCACCCCCAAATTTTGCAGATACGACTCCATGACCGAGTAGTACTGCATGTCAGGATACCGACCCCTGGCATTTATAATTGCCTCACTCTGCGTTCAAAAAAGTAAACAACATGAAAACCTAAAAATACAAAAATTCAACAAAATACAAACTTAAAAAAAAAAAGAGTAATCAAGTACCTCTTTAGATGCCTCGGAGACTCGGTGCTCATCGTGAGGCATCCATAATAAAGGACTGAAATGATCCTTGCTGTCAGTGGGAATGGGCTCATCAACCGGGTCGGCTACGGGTGGTCTCCTAGGCCGTCCCCTAGCCATCCTACATTAAAAAAAAATTAAATATGCTACAATTGGCTAAAATATGCTAATTGCGGTAAAAATATGCTAAAATACGCTAATATGCAAAAAGATGACTATGGAGTCAATCATAACATGCATTATGCCAATAAGAACAAAGAATCACTCCATACAAGCATATTTTTATAAATTTTTATTTTTTTTAAAGATAAGCTCGTATTCTATAATAATATTTTATACAATTTCGCTAAAATATTAATAAAATAAGATTTTAAAGGAAAATCAATTCTTGAATAAATAAATCTATATTAATTGATTTTTAATGAAATAATAAATATATCCAATTTTACCGATTAAAAATCCAAAGTACAACCTTACTATTAAATATCCCTGTTATTCTAATAAAGGAAAGCCTCCAATATCTTCTCAAATCCTCCATTTCTTCCAAATAGAATAAAATCAATATTATTCAAAAAAAATAAAGTAACATGAAAGTAGGGCTGTAAACGAGCTGGCTCGGGCCGAGCTGGGCCTTGGCTCAGCTCGTTAATTCTGGCCCGAGCCTGAACCGAGCGAGCCGGACCTAGGGGTCCCGAGCCAAAAGTCTTGGCTCAGCTTGTGACAAGCCAGCCCGAGCTAGCTCGCGAGCTGACGAGCTGGCTCGTTGGGCTTTATTGGGTTGTTATTATACAAATTCAAAAATAAAAAATAAGAAAGCTCATTCAAAAAATTTAAGAAATCGTCCAGCAGGCACATCTTCAAGCAACTGAAGCCCATATTATTTCTTCCCAAACCGAAAATACATCAATTTTGCATAATTGCGCCTTTGAAAATGAGACTGGACTTCAAATTATACGGGGCTAAACCCTAAATCCACTGTATCTTAACGAGCCGAGCTGGCCCGGTCCGAGCTGACCCCTGGCTCAGCTCGTTTATTTTGGCCCGAGCCTGAACCGAGCTGGCTCGTTAACAGCTCGGTCCACTACCGAGCGAGCTAGAGACGAGTGACGAGCGAGCCGCGAACTTTTTTGACAGCCCTACATGAAAGCAACTTGATCGAATTTAATATTTAAGTAAATAAATTTTGAGTTTTATCAATTGTTGTTTCTTTTGCTACTCTAATCAACTAATAAAATATATTATATTTGTGAATTATGAAGATTATGAACAACATATATATTTGTAAATATTTTAATTATTTATTCTCGTGTTTAGTTTTAGAGAAATAAAATTAGCTTGAAATAATATGAAATTCAAACTCTTGTAAATATGAAATTCTATACTAATTAGTAATTGTGATTGTGATTGTTTCCAAAGATGTTTGTTTCCAATAATAAACTCTTGTAAATATGAAATAATAACTGGTGTTTGTTTCCAAAGGTGATAATTAATTACCCTAAAAAAAAACAATCTTATGCAAGTATTCATTTCCCAAAATACACCAATTGCAGTAATAGAATTACCCATCACATTCCCTGCGCTACCATGTCACCCTTCCACCAGCCCCAAAAAATACCAACCCTCGCCTCCCTTCGACCACCCCAAAGATGTACCAATCCCCTCTCCACAGTTTCTTTCTCCCAAAAAATAAAAAATAACAGATTATATATTTAAATTCCAATTTGACTCAGATTATGCAGAGTTCCATCATAGCAAGCAAGCCAGAGATATATATATATATAGAGAGAGAGAGAGAGAGAGAGGCTTCATAACTAAATTCAATCATACACCAGGAATTAATTCAATCACACACCAAGATTAAATTCAATCACATAGCAATTTTGACCTACTACTTAGTCTCACAGATGACTATATTTCATTCACTAAGCAGTATTAACCTACTTCTAAGTTTACACAGAAAATTCTTATGATGTTAAACTGAATCATCAAAGCTGTTTAGATTGAGAAATTGCACAAACCAATCATGAAGAATCACAATTACAGAGTTAAATACAGACTTTAAATCATGAAGAATCACAATTACCTTCAAAGATGATTGAATCGACGACCGGCGGTGAAGAGGCGGAGGGGTGGAGGGACGGCCTAGGAGGGGCGGCGAGGCGGAGGGGTGGAGGCGCGCAGCCTTCTTTCTTTTTTCCTTTTTTCTGGCGGAGAGGCGATCTTCTTTTTTCGTTTTTTATGGAGGAGAGGCGACACAGAGAAGAAGAGAAAGGGATCACGGGTCGGGTTAGGTTTGAATTAAGAATTCAGACCGCTAGGAATATCAGCGGTTCGAATTATTAATTCAAGCCGCTAGGAATATTTGTGGTTTGAATTAATAATTCAAGCCGCTGATATTCCTAGCGGTTTGAATTTTTAATTCGAACCGCAAATATTCCTAGTGGTTTGGGTAGAAATAAAAATCTTTTAAAAACCTGGTTATTTATATTAAAATATATTTTTTTTTGGGTAAAAATAAAAATCACGGAATAACAAGATATGCTTTGTTAAGCAACAAAATAACAAAAAAAAAATTCTGCTAGAAAACTGTAACATTTTGAAAAAGTAATTCAGCATCATGTCTGTTAGAATTTCAACCAGATATGCATATATTAGAACGAATTAGAAGTTTTGTGTAAATAAATTTTCCAGAATCTATGTCACATTTGTGATTTCTATACATGTGTAATGAAGTAATCAACCACACAAAACCAATAAAGCTCCTATTGGAGTACGCAACATTTTGTAAATCCTGTATAGGAATTTGTTGGCATGAACTTCGATCTACTAGCAGCACAAATAAAAATATTGTCGTGTAGTTAATAATATTTAAAACATATCTAAATATTTCGTGATTTTTAGACATAATATATGATGCCATATTTATATTATATTTATATTAGGCTTGATTTAGCAAAATGTCATAAATAATAAATTATGTTTGGCATACTATATTAAGAAAAAAGTTTTTAATAGTAAGTATGTAAAGTATATTAAGAAGAATCTATTTATAGATCTCTCCTTTTAGAAATTCATGTTACTATAAATAAAGTCATTTGTATTTTATATAATATAAAGTTAAAAAAATACAATTAAATTTCTTCACAAAATTCTGTTATGTTGGATAGGCAGTTTCTAGGTTCAGATCATTTTTTTTCCGAAATTTTTAAAACTGTCATTGTTTAAAAAAAATAAATCAAAAAACTATCGTTTTTGGAAAATTCAAAATCTAACACGGTCGCAGAATTATTCTGCGGACTCAAATACTGGAGACCGCACAGGCGTTCTGCGGACCCCTGGCTGGATCTGCAGAACCATTCTGCGGATCCATTTTCTTTTTTTCTTTTTTTTTTTCAAACTATGAGATATCTCATAAATAGGGCACGCATTCCTAGAACAAAAAAATATTAAAAAACCAAAAAATTTGAGATATCTCATACAGGAGTATGACCATCTTTTGGCTCTAAGACCAGGTTGACGTGGTGCCTCGATAAAACACCAAAAAAAAAGAAAAAAAAAAGGGTCCGCATAATGGTTCTGCGGACCCATGGCTGGGTCCGCATAATGTCTGTGCGGTCTCCAGTATTTGAGTCCGCATAATCATTCTGCGGCCGTGATAGATTTCAAATTTTCCAAAAACAATGGTTTTTTAGTTTATTTTTTTTTAAATTGTGTTAACTTTAAAATTTTCGGTTTTTTTCCGCTGCTTCCGTCGAAGGTATCAAGTTATCCGTCTTCGCGCGCGTGCCTTCTGATTTGCGCTGAAGACTGGTGAGCCGCGATAATTCCTCTCTGTGGTGCACGACTTTCATTTGGTGGACCGCGCCAAAATCTCGTGTGAGCCGCGACTCTGACCTTGCCTGCTCTTCCGAAACCAATATTTGTGACCAAGGTTTGATATTGTTATTTTATTCAAATTTGGTTGGTCTTTGATACAATTGGGTCGGAGAAGCATAGTTCTGGTAATTATAATTTTGGATAAATAAGAAATATTCGGTTTTTGTTGTGGTTGGAAATTCCGATAATTCGGTGATTGGTGAAATTTGTAATTTCAAATCCTGGTGTGATCATGAGTTCAAATTGAATTATGTCTATCAAATTTGATATTGAGAAATTTGATGGCACAATTAGTTTTGCGCTTTGTTAAGTTCAAATGAAGGCGTATTATACAATTTAGGTATACATACCGCAATTTCGGGTAGGCCTAAGGAGCTGGCATGGGAGGATAAAAATATATATTGGGAGATTATGGATGACATAGCTCTCTCGACTATTCAGTTGTATTTGAGTGATTCGACTTTTCAAGAAATCATTTCAGAGACTACAGCAGCTGATGCTTGGAAGAAGTTAGGAAGATCTATATATAAAAAATCGGTCACTAACCGGTTGCGTTTGAAACAGAGTTTCTATTCTTTCAAGATGGCAGAATGTGCATCCATTAAGGTCCATGTTTCAGATTATATTGCACTTATTAATGACATAGAGAGTATTGATATCAAGGTGGATGATGAGGATAAAGCTATAGTTTTGTTGTGTTCGTTGACTAAGTCTTATTAAGGATTTAAAGAAACCATGCTTTATAGCAAGGAATCAATCACTTTCGAGGATGTGAAAAATATTTTGTTAGTCAAGTCCAACATCGATAGTGATTTGTTAAGAGCTGAGAATGACCATCAAGATGTTGGTTTGATTGTCGAGAATGGGAGAGAAAAGGGAAAGAACTTGACTTCATCTTCGACTTATTCGAGCTCTAAGCATAAGAATCTAATTTGCAACTATTGCAGGAAGAAATGACACATCAAAGCCAATTGTTTCAAGCTCAAGAATAAACAGAAGGCATACCAGAATAATAGTTCTTCTGGCTATGCTAATTTAGTTGAAATTCAAGTTGATGATGTGTTTTAGGGATTTATTTTGGGATTTTGTTTCAGAATGAGATTTCAAGTTAAGGGGAGGATTGTTGCGTATGTCTCTCATTTCGTCATATATTTAATTTTGATTTAGTATAATGTTAGGAATATATGCTATGACATGCTATATTAAGTAGGAAGTTTTTAGTATTTAGTATGTAGATTATTTTAGGAAGTATCTATTTATAGGCTTTTTTTTAGAAATTTATGTTGTTATAAATAAGTGTCACACTCCAAACCGGGAATTCCGGATTCAGACATGATCAATTCTCGCCTCGTGTTTATTAATCAATAAACACACAAGGCTAAACAAATACAAATAAATAACAAAAGTAGAAACATGAATAATATCAATAAAAAAACATCAGTCATATAATCCATAAATAAACATACACATATAATCCATACAAACCACATAATAATAAAACATAATCTAAAAAAAGGGGTACATGAACTACGGTCCCGATGTACAAAATAAAAGTATCGAGACTCATAAATCCTAACACAAGTCCTATCAGAGCTAACTCAAACTGCGTGGTCATCGGGGACAGCTCCTGACAAATCCTGCTGCTGATCGCCAGTCTCTGTACCTTAAATCCCACATCAAAAGTTGGGTGAGCTACCAATCGCCCAGTATGTGACCCAGAATTACCCTTCAGGGATCCTCGTTGGTCAAAGTACTTTTAATTCCAAATTACGTATAGTTTTATAAATGGTAATTTGTATGCACATGATTTATTATAATTAACCTAATATATTAACTATTAAAAGAAAATAAATATAATAGATGCAATGATGCGATTATTCTATAATGACAACATGCAAATGATTCTCAAAAATAAAACACAAAGAGAATGGTATATATATATACATTCAATTCGGAGTCCAGTACCTAAGTACTGCGTGTATAAGCTAATATAATAATAATACGGATGGAAAGTCACCTCGTGCTGTGCAAATTGGATCGAACGATCCAACGAGATATGTTTCAAGTACACCGGTCAGCAAGTCCAATGATACACGTTGCCTAATGACATTGAGCATTGAGCCCCACTATGTACTACGAATGCAGATGTACATATCTTAATTCTGGGGATCAACTCACCTAAAACGATTCTTTAACCAAACATATAAAATAGGAGAAATCATACAAGCATGTCGTAAAAATATGTTAACCCGTTTCCTCATGAGCAGACAACGGGACTCCATTGTCCGGCCAAACCAATGGGAAAGGGATCAAGTTTGGCCCTGTGCAATAAAATAAAATATGCCACCGCAACTGCGGAAGTCGTTCTAGGCATGTAGCTCCTAATGTAGGGAAGACAAATCTCGAATCGTTTTCGTGCCTCTGGGCTCGAGTATGGCCCGCACGTAATGGTAAAATGATCGAAAAGAATATATAATATCAACTTTAATACATATAATAGTAATCCTAAAAAACCTCCCGAGAAATCACGTGATCCCTCGGCTCAGTGGCTACGGGGCCGACTCATTCCATCCCAACAAGCCGGAATGCAGTCACTCGGTCTTCTTCTCAACAGCATACTACATAATAATATATTGTCCTCTATGAGAAAATGACAACTAATATTATAAACTAATATAATAATATAATATATAATTAAGTTACTCTACTCCTAAAATACAGTAAATTTTCATTTATTGGGGATTATGCACATCCTATCTACATTGCAGAAAAGATAAACATGCTCTACAGTTTTCAATGCGACTATTTAATTTAAAAACGGATGACGGATCAAGTGGTCGACTGGTAAGAGTACGCCACGAAAAGTTCAAATATCCCACACCTGAATAGCAGGCCAAAAGCATACGCAAGCGCTAATCACCGATGTGGTCTGCAGAATCCTCGCATGCTTCGGTATAGTCGCCCGTAGGATCGGGCCACGAATCTGAATCGAAGTAGGTCTGATGACCTGTAATTCGTACGTAAATTAATTAAAATCTAAACTAAGTATTCGTAACCCTTTTCCCCGTTGTACTATTTTTAATTTAGCTTTCGAATTTAATTGATTAACTACGGAATACAATACTCATCGGTTCAGTCAGTTCGACTCGGGTTTGATTGAGTGAGAACAATTTGGGTCTAATTCAGCTTAATTTAATCTAACGTAATTAAAATATTTATTATATTTTAATTTGAAGATAAACTGTTTAAATAAATTCTTATAATATAAAAGGTCATACTATTTACTTATATGATAAAATACATAAATTAAACATTACTTTAATAGGTGCGATAACGAATCGCATTTTAATACTTGTAGTGTAAAAGTGTGTTTTCTAATTAATTACCCTAATAATCAATTGAATTTATTCCTATGTACGTATAAAATAAAATACGTTGTTAATCGATTGTTTTATAACTTTTAAATTTAGACATTTAGTTTAATAATTCGTATGCGCTAAGTTAATTAAGTATATAATATAATACATTACTTAATTAATTATTCTACTTAATAAAATTTATAACCATTCATATTGATACGAAAAATATTAATATATTGTTAATTAATTGTCCTTTATTAATTAACAACATATTTATGTTTAGTTTTATAAAAATCAAATTCTTAAGTTATTAATTTTAATTAACTACGATGTGGGGTTTTTAATTTAATATGTTTCGGGATCATACATTGCCCATTCGGATCGGATCTTTGTATCTGCTCAAATTATGTTATGAGGCGGCTATCCAGGACTTTACTAATCATCTCCCATTTATTTATGTCTCCAATTCGGATCGAGCCAAACCAAAATGGAGGCTCGAGACCCTAAGTAGTTTGTCCCATTTTAACTTGTAACTATTTTATTTATAGTTCAAATCCAAGAGCCCACTTAATTCTTAGACCCAATTAAACTTTAAAAACAATTAAGTTAAGCATTCTTATTTTTGATTGGGCGTAAGCCGAGTATCATTTAAATTAGCCGAGCCCACAGAAAAGAGGCTCAAGGCCTCTTTTAATTAATAACTAAGGCCCAACAGAAATAAGGGCATAAGCCCAACTTAAAATTCCAAAATTTGCATCTTAGCCCTTATAATTTAATTATATCACTTACAGGCCTAAAATTTACACAATCACCATCAATTTCAAATTATTCACGTTTTGGTC
Organism: Carex myosuroides; assembly: GCA_028015225.1. Taxonomy (NCBI): domain Eukaryota; kingdom Viridiplantae; phylum Streptophyta; class Magnoliopsida; order Poales; family Cyperaceae; genus Carex; species Carex myosuroides. Next base: position 1,640,141 of record CM051486.1, on the reverse strand, counting down.
CTGTCAATTCAAAAACCAGTACCAGTGGCATCACTGGGCTGGTACAGACCGGTACCAGCATTGCATACAACATAGGCAACAAAGCAACAAAGACTAGCGCAACAAAACAAGGCACCAGCAACAGAGACAGGCCCGGTTTAAGCAACAAAACCAGCACAAGGCCAGTACCAGGTCAGAAGCAAACATAGCCAAAAAGGATCACAAACAAGGCTGGTACAAGGCACACACAAGAACACATAAACAAGCAAGCCAGCGCAAAACAGCAATCCAGCAAGCAAGAAAAAAGGCACAACCATTCGGTTTAGAGGGTTTTTTTTTTTTTTTTTAGAGTCACTGTGAATAACAAGATAATAAAATCTAACACTGAAAATTTAAATTTTTTTATTTAAATTATTTGATAGATTACTTCTTTTGATATATAATTAGTATATTTATACTAAAATACGCTAAATTACTTGAATTATGTTGAATTACACTATATTACAATAAATTATGTTGAATTACACTAAATTACGCTAAATTACAATAACTTCGCTAATTATGCTGAAATACGGTAAATTACGCTAAAGTAGACTGATTTTGTGCCATCTCTCATGAATCATAAAAAATAGTAAAAAAATTTCAAAAATAGTAAAAATTGGTATTCTACAATTTCATTATGTAACTAATTTACTGAGCTACTTGGATTGAATAATAGAAATGAAAATCTTAATCGGAAACTTCAACTCAAGTTTTGAGGCCCTTCCCTTTATTTTTTGGCGATTCTGAATTTTGAAATTCTGCATCGTGGGCACGGACGCATGCGTATTTTTGCAAGCTTTCTGAAAAGTCGTAATTTGCTGAAATCGGACACTCGAGCGCCGTTTTATGACCGTTTGAAGTTTCGCCGTCGTTTTTCGCTTTTTCAATAAAGATATCCTCCCTATTCATATGTAATTTAGCGTAATTTACCGTATTTGCGTAATGTAATGTAATTAGTGTAATTTAACTTAATATAGTATAATTCAACATGATTTATTGTAATATAGTGTAATTCAACATAATTCAAGTAATTTAGCGTATTTTAGTATAAATATGCTAATTATATATCAAAAGAAGTAATCTATCAAATAATTTAAACAAAAAAATTCAAATATTCAGTGTTAGATTTTATTATCTTGTTCTTCATAGTGACTCTTAAAAAAAAAAAAAAAAACCTCTAAACCGAATTGGCAATTCGGTTTAGGGAAAAAAAAAACTTCAAACCGAACTGCCATTTCGGTTTTTACGGTTTTTCTAAAAAACGAGGTAATCAAGTTGTTTTTTTAAAATTAATTATTTTAATTATTGTTTTTAAAAAAAATCCCCCAGCGAACAGAGAGAAGGGAAGAGAGGGGAAAGAGAATAAAAATGGGGCTGCCTCGAGATTCGTGCAAACTGAATTTGAACTGTTGAGATAATTCCCTAATCAAAATAAGTAACAATCAATATGAGAAAGGTCTAAAATTAATTTAATTTAACAAAATTTTGCGTTTAAAATTCTACACGAATTTATCAAATGTTTTCGAATTTATTTCATAATTTATTTGTCAACTCATTAATTAACAAATTTGATTTTGTTATCAATATTTGTAGTTCTTAATTAAAAATTCTTATTTGTTAAATTAATTCTACAATTTATAAAATTTCCTAATTGGTTTAAAAATAAATTTATATAAGAGCATCTGCATCCCTGAAACTATTAGAGTTCCTAATTTGACGTGGCAGTTGCTAAATCAGTTTCAGGGATGTAGATGGATTTCTTATTTAGCAACTTTGCTCAATAATTTCTTATTAAGAAATCGTTTATAAACTCTGACGTGGCAAAACGATTGGCCTGTATTCGCTAAAATTAGTTTAATTTATTGATGATGTGGCTTATCAATTTTAATTTACTGATGATGTGGCTTATTAGAAACTGTAAAATTAATTTCAGAGATGTGAACATTTAGAAACTCTAAAGTCTATAATTTCTTAAAAGCAGTTAACAGTTGTTTAGAAACTCTAAGAGTTTCAGGGATGTAGATGCTCTAAGTTAATTTATTCGTTTAATTAATTAACATTTATTTTTCTTGATTTTTAATTAAAATTTTAATTAGTTGTAAATTTTAATTATTAAACTAATTAATTACATTTAAAATTACGAATTATAACAATAAGTTATTTGTACTCTATGTAACATGAAATCAAGAAAAATAATTAAGTTTCTAAATAGAATTTTGTCTCTTTTATATCTGATCTCTCCTTAGAAACCCTAACAGTAAGAGCCACTAAAGTGAAGATCAAGTTATGTGATAAAATAATTTTAGTACATCCATTTTATTTGCCTTCCAATTTTGTACGAAATGAACTAAAAAAATTATAAAATGTTAGAGCATCTACATCCCAATAACTTAAATGAATTTTTAAATAAGTATCAACTACTTTTTAGAAATTAAAGTCTTCACATACCTGAAATTAATTTTAAATTTTTTATTAAGCCACGTCAACAATAAATTAAAAAGAAGAAATAATTTGAGCTAATAATTTGACCAGTATAGAATTTATAAACAGTTTCTTAATAAGAAATTTTCCTGCATAGTTGCTAAATAAGAAACTCTCCCACATCTCTGAAACTGGATTATAAATTACATATTAGAAACTCTATAATACCAGATATGTAGATGCTCTTATGCGGATACATCTCTTCAGAAAAAAGAAAAACATGATCAATGATCGGAATTCATTTTTTTTAATTTGAATTTTATAATATAAAGGAAGAGGGGGATAAGTGTGCCGTACTGCAGTTTCAACCAGATCATTTCTGTGAATAATTTTGTGCATTTTCAAGGATTACTCTGAATCTTTTTGCTTATTAATACTTTATGGAGTCATCAACTAACTATTAAAAAGGTAACTTGTAACAAATGTAGTCAGCAATATTTTACCCAAACATTTATTATCTATAAATAGGCACCAAATCTAGAAAAGCAATGCTTAAGAGCTCACTGGAAGCAAAATGGCTGTTGTCAAGTTAAAAGAGCTTAGAATAGACCTACTCTCAGTTGCCACCAAGTTATTACAATTTACACCATCTGGGGACATTATTACATAAATATATATTTAGTGAAATCTCTGATCAATAACAGAAAGCACAACATCACAGCTACATATTAGAGCTTGTGTCACAACAGAGTACAACAAGATCAATCAACACACTTCGAAAATAACTTCATTTATTTCACATCTCAAACTGCAATGTCATACCTGATGTGATTCAGCAAAACAGGAGTGACAATATCAGGCGAGCTGAGCTGCGGGAGGTGACCTTCACATGCCATCACTTCAACAATGGAGTCACCTCCAAGGTGCTTGTGTAGATACTCAGAGACCACGACCGGAACCGCAAGATCTTTCGTGCTCTGGATGATGTGGCACGGGACGGTGACGAGGGAGAGAAGGTGGCGCACATCGCTCTGGAATATTGCCTGCCCAACGCTGAGGGCAATGTCTGGTCGGATGTTAAAAAGGGTGCGGCTAAACTCTTGCACAGCCACTGAATCCATATCACCTGTGCGTATCAACTTCGTTTAGTGCCTCTACTAGTATTGTCATATATGGACAAGAGCAATGTATAGTCATGTAAAAGATTCAACTATTCGGACAAAAATTTAATACTGCCACCATATTTGCAAGCTTCTACACTAAACTTGCACGTTAAGTTTAAGTCATTAAGAAGATGAAGAGCTTATGTGATGGAAAGATAAGTTTCATAAAATGTGAAATTTGACAAAATATTTCATCAAGGAGAAAAAATGTTTGTGCAAATGATCAGATGGTCTGGTTTATCTTCCATTAGTAATTATTTTAGTAGCAAACTGACCAGCACGATTTATTAATAAATTAACAATTAGAAAGTGAACAAATGGTCAACAAACCATACAACTCAGTCCGGAGCCATATAAAGAGGGTAATTATGTTAAACACTGAAATCCTTGCCGATAGGTATGGTTCGATGTTTGAATGTTTCAGCTTTAATTATTAGATATAACAATTTACCAAACTACTAGGATATAAGGTCAACAGGTCATTACCTCCAACAGCGAGAGGTGCGAAGCCATTGCACCAGGCTTTGTAATTGTTACGCATGGCCTCAAACAGCTGGTCAAGATCCTCCTGCTCAAAGCCCCCATAATAATCCATGTCGTTCAAGTACCTGGCTACACAACATATATTTAATGAAAAATTCGAAGATGAATGGCAATCAATTCATGTGAACATTGAACATTACTAAAAACTACATATATTTTAGAGGGCATTTTATAAATGTAAAGGAAATCTCAACATAGCTGTCCAACCAGTATAAACACGTAAAAAGGGTATAGACGTTACAACTTACAAGGGAATAATAATGTTGTCGCTGAAGAGCTATATCTTGTTAAAAGAAAAGAAAAAAAAAAAGGTAAATACGTGGTTGCTATAATGTCAGTATGTAAAAAAAAAAAAAGGTAAAAAAAGAGCTCTACATTTCTAATGCTGAATGGAAAACAGAAAACTTACAGATATGTTTATATAATATCAGTATGTTTAATTAGCTTATAATAGATAAGGATATAAATGGTATAATTTCCAAGCAAAAGAAGCAAGTCTTAAATCTGAATTTTATCTTAGACCAATCAACTTCACAATTCTTGGTTTAATTAAAAGCCATTTTTTTGCTCTCTTTGCCTATAATAGAAAATAACAAATTGATGTTGACAGCTGTCAGCTTGACTTGGGACTTAATTCCAAAACCTAGAAACAGATAGAATGCAGTTGAGTTTCTTATAAAATGGTTTCATCTTAACTTCACTTTAGGAGGAAATATTAGTTCAGATATGCTTATTTTTTATTCATATGCTGATATTGCACTAATCAAATTAACATAAAAAAAGGAGATTTTCATGAAATGTCCGGCATATAATAAGCTTATGGTTTTCGGACACCTGGAAAAGTACAAAAAGAGCCAAATTTTATCAAAATCATCAGACCAGAAGGTTTCCCCCCTTTAAACATGTAAAAGGACTAGTTTGTAGATTGCTAACAAAAGCATGAGAACAAAACTAACAATAGAAAAGGATTTCCCAACTTTTAAATCAAATACATCTCTATATATTAATCTAGTTGCCTCCTTGTCCCTCCCTTAAAACAGTTCCAACTTTTTTATTGTCGATCTGAAAATTCATCTAAAAGTTGCAAGAGGTACTGGGGTTGATTTTATGTTGGATAATTAGGGGTTTCCAATTTTAAATGCAGAGTACTCTTTTCCAGCTCCAAAAATACTTAATTTGACAAACAGACCCCCTTTATTTAAAAAAGTACTACACTGAATAGAAATAAAACTCTAAACAGAATTCAAATTGGATACTGATAACTTAACATACCCAATACAACAAATAGTTTATACAACAGAAATCCCTTTTGTCAGAAGTTACATCCCCAATTCCCCAACAAAAGATCCTACCTTGGAGAAGCGGAAAGAAAAACGAGCTTAGAGAACAAATCAGGCCGCGAAATGGAGGCAATAGCACCAATCATGGCGGAGACGGAGTGGCCGACATAGATGCAGGACTGAACGCGCAATTCCTCAAGGATGGCGAGGAGGTCGAGCACGTAACCCTCCAGTGTGGTGTAACGGTCGAAATCGAAGTAGTCTGGGTTGGTGGGGCCCGCCCCCATGTTGTCGAACAGCACCACCCGGTACTCCTCCACCAGGTGTGGCACCAGGTGCCGCCATACCGACTGGTCCGTACCGAAACCGTGCGCCAGTACAATCGTGCGATCGCCTTCTCCGACGACGCGCACGTTGTGCGCCTCCTCTACGATTCCCATTGAAGGGGTCTCTCCTCTCTCTGTTTGTGTCTGTGATTCGAGTTGAACTGGAGAAGAGGCGAGAGGAATAGGAGTTGACAATTGAGTTGGATTATTCGTGGAGCTTATCACCTGGTCTGAACATGGACCACGTAAGACGGTTGTCCCGTGGAGATGGTGAAGGAGGGTAATTCGAGTTGAAGGAGATGGTGAAGGAGGGTAATTCTTTGATCTTTTGTGAATTCTTCTATGGAAACATTTATATAGTGAATAGTGTACAAAAGACTCCTTTTGTTTTATGAAAAGATTTGTAGGACTCGGCATATTGAAAGGCTGAGAAAAATTAGCAGCGGATTGTTTGGAATCGGTTGAGTAGGAGGCAGGGTGATGTGAGAGGGGGTTGAGATCACCGAAATATAGTTACCGCCATCTGTTATTGCCAATCAAGATTCTAGAAGACGCACAATATTGTTGCCCTGTTGTGGCGGGAGTGAGGAATACTTTCCGCTTTAGTCAAAATATTCTATTTTAGGATTCGTGCCAAGTTGAAACGGACGACTCAGAAGACGCACAATATTGCTGCCCTGGTGTGGCGTGAGTGAGGAATACTTTCCGCCTTAGTCAAAATATTCTATTTTAGGATTCGTGCCAAGTTGAAACGGACGACTCAGATCTCATTCTACACAGCCAGGTATTGCATTGGATCAGAATTCGGACTATAGACCCTAACAATTGAACTGGTAAAATTGAGGTAATTTATGTGTTTATAGAAAAGATATGATACACTTCTTGCATGTGCAATTGGATCGTTGAAAGAAAAATATAAACCCGTAAAAAAATATGAGCATCTCTCATGTATCGCATCACCAGAGTGAACTTCAGTGAACAATTTTAATTTGTGCATGTCATAAATGCACGAGAGGTCTTTAAAATTCGTGTCAGGATAAAAAAAAAAAGGTATGGATCTTATTCTACTAGATCAGGTGGATCTTAACTCAGAAAACATACGCTATGTCAAACTCTTGATAACCTTTCCTATTTTTCTTCAGATCATCCAGAAATTGATTAACTCCAAAAAAAAATTAATTTTTACTTCATTTGATCCTCTATTTCAAAAGTTGTTTGATACTTCTCATTCTCAAATTTAGACGAATTCATCTTGATTCCATGTTAAGTACACTTAAATGTATTATGAATTGGGTGAGAAATTTCGCTGAACCATGCATCCACAGCTATAATAAAAAGAGAACCACTTTTTTTTTTTTCTTTTTGGTGGTCACAGTTTATTCTCCTCTTTGATAAGATTCGCAAATAAAAGGCAAAGTAGAGAGAGAGACCTGTGTTGATGCAAATCACTCGTGCACCTTGTGATCTTGTTGACACTGGCACTGGATACAGGAATTAGGTCAGAGAGAATATCTACAAATTTCTCCAGAATACAGTATTCAATATTGCAGATAAGAAACAGGGCTACGGAAGTTTTAAGAGAAGGAAGTCAGTCTCCCTTATGAATTAAAATTTTTTAATTTTCATCTTTTAAAATTTGTAATTATTTATAAAAAATTATTATTATTAGTCAACCACGTAAAATGAAATTACATGATACATATTCATCTAACCATGTCAATCTCAATTTTCTGATTTGGTCTTTAGAAACTCAGCAACATCTGTTATGTAAAGTCCAAACAAGGAGAAGGAATGAGACCTAGGAGCAATCTCTTTATATTTTTTATTTTTGGGCTTGGGCTGAGTCATGACTCATACGAAAGACAGGCTTTCGTGTCATCTGAATTGCGGAGCTGTACAATAGCAGACATAAGTAGATTCGTATTTTTTGTTTAGTCTATTGACATATGTTTTTTTTATTCTTTTTCAGAAAAAAAATAGACGTGTTTTTTTAATGTGAAGACTCAAAATTTTAATGAAACTTAGATTGAGAATTTAATTTAAAGGATGTGTGGAATGTGTAGTTTGTACTTAAATAAAATAATAATCCAGGAGCTCCTTCTTGAATTATTCATGACAAAATTATGTTTTGATACTTGGGTTTTAGTCGGATGAGAGACATGTCCAATGCTATACTGAACTAAGCTATGTGGTTCTCAATTAATGGTGACCAATTCTATTTTCTACAATTCCATACCAGTTTTTTTTTTAGGGTTGGTGGCGAAGTGCCACCAACAGTTGAATTGATATATATAAAATAAGTTATTTACAAAATTCTGAGTCACTATACAGCAACCCAAAGATTACAAGTAAAATTAACACTGAAATCAAAACAACTGAAAGGAAAGCGCCCTATTTATATGTATAATAAATAGGCACCATACAACAACTTTTCGGTGTTGTAATTTAATTCCATACCAGTTAGGCCTAATAAACTTGAAATGCAATATCAGAGCGTCCCAAAGAGTTAGTTTTGGTAGGTTTTGCTATGTTTTGATGGCAAATAATCATAACTTTAGCACTTGCCTCTCACACAATCATGTAGCCAATTTTCCATACTACACCTCTTAGATCATACGGAGATGCTTCTGAAGTTGTTTATGGAACTTTTCGGTGTTGCATGTAATTTAATTCACCTAAGGTGCTAGACAAAATTACTTGGTAGATCATTTTTGTGGTTCTGCTGTTTACCATGAAAAACATTTCAAATATTCAGCAAAATGTCAAAATGTGTTAACAAATAATTCAGTATTTTCGACTTCTCAGGGTCTCTCTGCAAAATCTCGAAGTGTGTTGATTGGTACTTATAAGGGTTAGAGAAGATAAGAAGAAGAGAATGAATTTCGAATGTTCTATTCCATTTATTTCTCAGAGTACTGTTACATTGCTTATATAGAGAAGTATATTGGAAACCCTAATTACAAACTAAGCTTGCTTTATTAACTCTAATTACATTTACTAAACTATGGTAGCAGCCATGCGCCTATGAGATGATCTCGTCAGAGGGAATTTCTCCAAACAGATTTTGTTTGTATGTGAGTGAGGTAGATTGAAGTCATCCATTTGTTGTGAAACTGGATGCTTCCGGTGTTTGCTTATCAGTACTTAATTACTATAAGTCACGTTTGGTTGTGGAGTAAAATTAATGAGGATAAGTCACATATTTTACATCTCTTTGGTAGTTTAACTCATAACTTAAATTAATCCACCTAGAAGAGTAAGGTATTGGAAAATGAATCTTAATTTGCTTATGAAAGTAGACCCACAGATGAAGTAAGTGTGGAGTAAGTTAATCTACCTAGAGAGGTGGAATAACTTACTCCCGGATTAACTCACCTCTTACTCCACCTTACTTCTCTTCTTTTACTTCTTGTTTGACTACTTAAGTGTGGAGTAAGGGGTTTACTCCACCTCTGACTCCACAACCAAACATCACCTATGAGATGGAGAGAGAATAAAAGATTGTAGAATTGAGGTGATATTTGATTGATTCTTTGCTGGACTGGTAAGTACCAGTTTAAAAACAAGCAAGGATTTTGAATTCTGATGTTTTTGAGTTTACCAAGATTTCTGAACAGACCTGCCGGTACAGATTGATCGTTTGTCAGATGCTTTGTTTTGGAAAGCTTGTGCACTTTTGTTACTGATGGGCGCCAAAGTGTGTCCTATTTGATTTGCAATAGTTTAATTTCTTAAACAACATTCTTATTTTTAAGGAGATTTATTTCCAAAACAGAAATATAACAACAATTGAGTTAACAAATAGTTAAATAACACGGTATACTTTTCTCAACCTGGTTAAATTAGGGTTCAAGCATATATAGAAGCTGTGCACTATTTTGATTTAAGATTACTGTGCCAGATGAACAATTTTAGTGCCAGTTATGTAACCAGGTTGGTAATTTTACAGTAACTGAAAAAGTACTTTTGAGCAAAAGATGAGGTTATAAACCCCCATATTTTGTATTAGATACAATGTTATACAAAGATCATGGCATTGTGATCATTAAAAAAAAAGATCGAAACTATGTGTACATGCTCTTTTGTATCCTGTCGAAACTATCTTGTACACCTCTCTCTCCAGCTTAGAAAACAAGTGGTAGTTTCCATCTGTCTCCAGAAAGCTAGCTCTCTTTTGTAACGGAGTGGGTATTGCTGAATTCAAATCCAGTGCGGTACCCTACCAGGTAGAATGAGATCTGCATCGTCCTTTTTAACCTAGCACGAAGCTTAAAGAGGACCCCTATAAGCCAAACAGGCACCGAATGGATATGCTTCCGGGTTTTATCCAGTATTGATAGACTGACAGTGTGGCTTTGATACAGTACGAGATTAGTGTTAGCAGCTATGAGCGCTATCAATGGTTTACTGGTTCTCTGATGTTTCTTTTCAATCCAATTAGACTCAATTTTATGTTTTAAGGATATCCCTTCCATTTTCATCCCAATAAGCCAGGAGCAAAATCAACATTTGCTTTTTGTTGTAGAAGTTCAGACATTTTTTTTTTTTTTGAAACCCTTGACAGTAGCTGTCAAGTATAATTTTCATTAATTAAAACGTAAAATTACATCTATCATTCTACATCCAAAACATTATCCAAACTACATCAACATCTAAAAACATTCACATCTAAACATCAACATCTAACAACACAAACAACTAAAACAACAAAATAAACAAACCACATCCTTTGGTGGTAGACCCCGACAACCTTCAGCATTGGCTAGTTAGTGACCAAAGGAAAAAAAACATATTTTTTCCCTATTTGGGTTGCGGGCAGAGAAGGCGCCCCGCCCACTCCTCTCCCCCGCCGCCGCCTCCCGCTCCCCTCCGAGGGAGCAGGGTAATCCGCACCGACAGCTCTCTCATCTTCCTCTCTGCCTTCTTCACACCCTCCTCCACCCTCTTTCACTTTCGTCCACTCCGCCATCTCTTCAAGAAACTCTAGCCACCAGCAAACGCTACCCGTTCCTGCCCCCACCTCTAGTCAGGAGAAGAGAAAGTTGATGATAATAGCCCTAGTCGCCATCTCGTTTGTCTATCTGCACCTTCTCGTCCTTCACCGCTGTCGGGAGAACCAAGAATAATTCAAGAATTTGTTGTAATTCATATATATAAACCCAGAATATTGTCTTTGTTTTAATAAGAAACTTTTGATAATAATTATAATATTCTTTGTAGATAATAATTATTATTTTTCAGTTTCAATTCTATCTAAACACAAGCCGTTTAGGGGGTTAGCTCTGTATCTCAATTTTCAAGAACTAAAATGGATTCGAGCCAAACAACATTATCTAGCCATCAAAATCTTAAAATAGATGGGGGTTTTGAAAATTTTAAAGATGGTTATCAACTATATAGTAACAAGAACAATAGAAATGAACCTTTATGATTAGATATATCGAAAAGTACTTGACAGAACTTTCAATTTAACAGTTCAATTAATTAATTAGACATGATTCTACTATTTATAAAAAAAAAAGACACGATTCTCAGTTTCTCACACTAAATTTTTTAAACTAACAATGCTTGTATTCCATTCCATTCTCAAATATCCAAATAAACAATTAACAAACTTAAAAACTATAAATTTGGCATTTGCACATTTCGTATGTTTAGATCACATCACATCACAAAAACTTAGATAAAATTATAAAGGTAAAGCATTGATATCTATACTAAGCATCACAGAACAACAATATACATACAATACCACCATTAGCTGAACTAGTAGCGTTCGTATTTGTTTATTCTGAAATAGGGTACATAAATCAAGTAAAAATTGGTCAATATTGCTTTTCATGAAATTAAACAGTCAAATTATTGACTGGAAAATTACCACCTACCTAAGTATATACAAATCTTTCACGCAAGACAAATGACACCAGAAAAGCAAATTATGCAAAGAACAATGTATCCTCATGGAACCACAAGTCAATCCATCAAATCAGATTTTAGAAATGTGCTCCACGGAAAGCGAAGACAGGTAGCAAAATCACATAAGCAAATTATGATGCGACATATAACAAACAGCACATCACATACTTAGCAAAGAGATAACTTCCTTTTGACTTGAACAAGCCAATTTGGGGTCATACTAAAACAAGCAACAAATATTATGATTCAAAAGACAAATTTGGGATTGCCATTCCAGAAAATAATTGTTGTGCATATTAAATGCCAGATGTTTCTTGTTTCCAACTTCCAAGTAGATGTATAATCCCTAATTGTTGTGCAATGCTTACAAAAAACAGAATTTCAAACCTCATGCCAGGTCCTCCATAGAAACATACTAAATTTTTCCTTCCTTGCACATTTTATTTAAAACTTCCTTTGTTTAAAAAACTTCAGAGAAATTTTTACTAATACTCTTTTCTTGGAAGAGAGACATAATTATTACTTTTATGAGATACGCGAGTACTAGTACTAATACAATATTTTGCAAACAGCGAACATTAATATTCATATTTTGGTCTTCACATAACTCCAATTTAATCGAAACAAATTTTATCTAAGGCCAACAATTTATTTCTTATGAACATTATTCCTTATTAACTCTCTTAACTCCCAACACCGAAGCCAACAAATTTTTATCTTCTAATTGTGCTCCAACATATCAAAACAAAAAACAAAAGCAAACATGAACAAAAACAAATATTTTCAGAAGAAAGAACAACTAACAATGATTGAAAGTCCCATCTTAAGGCACAATCTTATAAGCCTTTAGCTTCTCAATCCAATTATTAAAGGAAGAAATGGTGTTTCTGAAACCGAGAAATCCGTGCTCCTTGCTCTTGTTCATTGTATCAAGGTGCTCGAATTCAAGCCCGAGGATAATATCTACATACCACCAATTCCCGACATCACTAAGCTTAGTCTGTGTAAGTCCCAATTCCTCCACCATCTCCTCCCACAACTCCTCCTTCCCTTTCATTGCCTCCTCGAGCTTAAACCGGTCCTCCTCACCTTCATATCCGACCCAATCAAGCCCAAAATGCTCAGCCAGCATCGGCCATAGCTGCTTCCACTTGAAAACATCCCCATTGCTGCAATTGAATGCCTCGTTCTTTGCAAACGGGTCTACTGCAGCCCAGATCTGGTGCTCAGCAATCAGATCCGCATCTGATGCATCACAGAACCCAGACCATGCAACCCGACTCCCAGGAAACCTCAATTTAGTCCCTTCTTTACGACAAATTGCAGCATAGACACACAATGATCCAACTATATTCATCATACTTTTAGGAGAAAAACCAAAAACTATCGACGGTCGATGCACTGACCAGCTAAGAGCCCCATTTCTCTTTGAAACCTCTTCAAATAAAATGTCCTCCATGTCATAATAGAAATTTGGGGTGTCCAGCCGGGGCATATCCTCAGAAAAGGGTGGGTCGTGGGTCTGGATCCTGCCAAAGGCCTCATACGGGCCGAGATAGTGCTTGCGGCCGGTAAGCAAACAGACGTGTTGCAAATTGGGGCAGGAAGGGATAACAGCTGCCAGCACATTGCGAAGCATGGCAGAGTTGATCTCGCGGTTGTCGGCCTCCGAACCGCCAGTTGACCAGGCTGTGTAGAAGACATGAGTGAGATCAACTAGAGCGGAGAGCTTAGAAAGGGTGTCGGCAGGGTTAGAGATGTCGCACTGGATGTGATCGACGAAGGGGGAATCGGCAATGGTAGAGGACCAGGCGGGGCGAGGGTTGCGGGAAACGGCGAAGACCTTCCAGGGGCCACCGGGGGTGTCGGCGAGGGGGAGGATGTCGACAAGGCTGGTGCCAACGATGCCGGTGGCACCGATCACTAGGGCGAAGCTCTGGTACTTGGGTTCGGCGGAGGCGGAGACCTCATCGAGCTTTCTCTTGGTCGCGCCGATCGCACCTGCCCACCACCAGCTCATGGTTGGTTGGTTGGTTTGGAGAGAATTCGAGAGAGGGGAAGTGCCTGAGAGGGAAGAAATTGGAAAGATACTGAAAGCTGGCTGATTGATTTGGGAATCGGGAGTCAGTATATAAGTCCCGAACCCCTGAAGTAACTCAATCTTGAGTTTGGATCCGGACCGTCCGATCAGAATTCGGACCAACCCGACTTGAGGTGTAATGCACAACGCACTTCAATATTCGTGCGAAAGCAGATCGGACGATTTAGATTCATAGTTAAAATGTGAGCTACCTTAGGCTAGATTTATCGGGATCCAGGTGGAGATAAATGGATGAGGATGCATAGCTGGGGCTGAGAGCCTGAGAGTTCCGACTGTTTGGAGTTCTCTTCCCGACTTCTCTCCAGGGGGAGAAATTTGGGTCCGATGTCGACGGGTTCTATCACCGTCCGATCTGCTTTATGATTCGCGCCCGCAACTTCCTGCTACGAGTCCAAGTCTCAGAAGCAATATAAATTGAAAGCAAGAGAAAATATGAACTAATTTGAGGTAATTTCGATAAAATCAGTAGCTATGACAGAATAACCAAGCTCGATTGCTCATACGCAAATCGGCCAATTCATTAACAAAAATCAACAACATACAGTTCCATAGGAATCTTAACCTTATATAGGCGATGGAATTTGTAAAAGAAAGTAAACAAAAACGATACAGATTTATTCAGAAGATTCGTGGAGTGCCATCTCAGCGGAAAGCGTTGAGCTGGCCTAACAAACTCCAACTAAATACGAATCCTGTCGGAGAGATCCTCTTTATCTCGCCTCCAGTAACGTCTGTGTTGCATCTCCAGTTTCATTTGTTTGGGCCCCTTGCATCAGTCTCTGGAGGCTCTTTTCTCTTCATTAACTCCTTGGGCCCACTGTCATTGGCTGATTCCTTAAAAGTGCCTAGCTCAATTGCGCTGCCTTTTCTACCCGTCTCCTTCTCCTCTTTATTCAATTCTGAATATCCAACGGTAACTCCCAAATTGGAAATTCTCCGTTGCATTCCTCCCTCCTTAAAAACATTCGTGGCCTCACGAACAAAATTGGGATACATGTGTACCATCATCTCATAATCCTCCCATGTCGCATCCTCTGGCAATTGATTTCGCCATTGAACTAACCACTGTACCACTGCTGCATTTCTCCTCTTGACTATCTTGCGATCGAGAACTGCCAACGGTTCTGGCACCGTTTTCTCTACAGGACCTGACAGAGGTAAAGTTGGAGATACCCCTTGAGAGTCACCAATTCTTCCTTTGAGTTGTGATACGTGGAATACAGGATGAATGGCTGAACCGGGGGGCAAATTGAGCTTGTAAGCTACAGACCCTATGCACTGAAGAACTTCAAAGGGTCCGTAGAATTTAGAACTCAGTTTCTGATTCCGTTTTCCTCCCACTGAAATATGCCGATAAGGCTGGAGCTTAAGGTAAACCCAATCTCCTTGAGAAAATTTTCTCTCACTCCTGTGTGCATCTTCATTTTTTTTCATGCGATTCTGGGCTTTTCTCAAATTCTCCTTTAACTCAATCAATGCTGACTGTCTGTCTTTTAAATACACATTGACAGATTCAACTTGACTTTTTGGTGCACTACCTAAAGCCAATTGAGGGGGAGGATATCCATAAAGAGCTTCAAAAGGAGAGGTCTTAATTGCACTGTGCCAATTCGAATTGTACCACCATTCAGCTAAAGAGAGGTACTTCTTCCACTTGTTTTGCTTATCATAAACCATACTCCTCAAATACTGTTCTAAGCATTGATTAACCTTTTCCGTTTGTCCATCTGACTGAGGATGGTATGCCGTACTCATATTCAGCTGAATTCCCAACTTAGCCATCAACTCCTTCCAAAAACGGCTTGTAAACACTGGGTCCCTGTCTGATACTATATTCATGGGCAACCCATGTAATTTGTATATGTTGTCCATAAACCCTTGTGCCACAGTCACAGCTGAAAAGGGGTGAGTTAATGCTACAAAGTGAGCATATTTAGTGAGTCTGTCCACTACTACAAAAATCACCTCATAACCTTGGGATTTAGGTAGTCCAGTGATGAAATCAATGCCTATGCTACACCAAGCCTCTTCAGGAATGGGTAATGGTTGAAGTAAACCAGGATAGGCTACATTCTCCCCTTTGTTGAGTTGACAGTTATCACACTCTTGCACATGCTTATGCACTGTCTCTTTCATCAATGGCCAAAAGAAATACTTCTTAGCCCTTTGATAGGTGGCTGTTATACCAGCATGCCCACCCAAACTAGAACCATGCATTTCTCTCAAAATTTTGTCCCTCCAACCCCCATGCTCTCCTACACAGATTCTTCCTTTATACCTCACTAAGCCCTGATGTTCACTGTATTTCTGTGTGTCAGTATTTTCAGCACTCATTTCCCTTTTTACCCTTTCAATCCAACTATCTCCCTCATAACTGCTTTTCAATTCCTGTACCCAACTTGGTATTATTTCACTGACCATACACACCTCAGCTTCCTTGTTTATTCTTTCCCCATTTTGCCCCTCTTGTCTAGACAATGCATCAGCAACTCTATTCTCAACTCCCTTTTTATACTCAATTTTATAATTCAATCCCAACAGCTTACTAAGCCCTTTATGCTGCATTGGTGTGTTTATCCTTTGTTCCAACAAGTATTTCAAACTAATCTGATCAGTTTTGATGGTAAATTCAGCCCCTAACAAATAATGCCTCCATTTGGTAACTGCTGTGAATAAAGCTAGTAACTCCTTCTCATAGGTAGATAAAGACTGATTTATGACTCCCAATTTCTTACTCAAAAATGCAATTGGTCTCTTACCTTGCATAAGGACAGCTCCTATGCCCTCTTGACTGGCATCAGTCTCTACTACAAAAGGTTCTTGGAAATTTGGCAACTTCAAAACTGGTGCTGTCACCATTGCCTTCTTGAGCATCTCAAAAGCTTGTTGGGCTGTTTCATTCCATTTAAATGAATTCTTCTTCAAAAGCTCAGTTAAAGGTCTAGAGATAGTGCCATACCCCTTAATAAACTTCCTATAATACCCAGTTAAGCCCAAGAATCCTCTCAGACTTTTTACATTTGTGGGTACAGGCCAATTAGTCATGGCTTCAACCTTGCTGGGATCAGTAGACACCCCCTCTTTGGATATGATATGACCTAAGTATTCAATCCTGGAAACACCAAATTCACATTTGGACCTTTTGACAAACAATTGGTTTTCAGAGAGGAGTTGCAACACAAGCTTTAAATGGTGGAGGTGAGTTTTCAGATCCTTGCTATACACCAAGATATCATCAAAGAATACTAGGACAAATTTTCTGATATAAGGTTTAAACACACTATTCATAAGGGCTTGGAAAGTGGCAGGAGCATTAGTCAACCCAAAGGGCATGACTTTGAATTCAAATAAACCTTCATGTGTTTGAAAAGCTGTTTTGACTATATCTTCATCAGCCATCCTGATTTGATGGTAACCCGACCTTAAGTCAAGTTTGGAGAAATACTGGGACTCATTCAACTCATCTAAAAGGTCATCAATCAAAGGAATTGGGTATTTGTTCTTGATAGTCTCTTCATTCAATCTCCTATAGTCAATACACATCCTCCAACTACCATCTTTTTTTTTACTAATAATACGGGAGAAGAATAAGAGCTGGTGCTGGTTTGGATTAACCCTTTGTCTAACAGTTCTTGTGTAATTTTCTCAATTTCTACCCTTTGGAAATAGGAGAACCTATAAGGTCTAAGATTAATGGGTTTGGAATCAGGTTTTAGGATTATTCTGTGGTCTATGGTTCTTTTTGGTGGTAATGTTTGTGGTTCTTCAAATACTGTGGGAAACATGTGCAACACCTTTTCTAATTCCTCTTCTATCCTTGTTTCTTGTTTTACCTCCTCTTCTATCTTGAATAGCTGGGCAAAGAAAATTTGACTTCCTCTTTTTTTCTCCTTCACTACATCAATTTCACCTTCACACACATGCACCTCAGCTGTTGCTTTTGGGGTCAACTCTGTCAATTTCACTTCCCTTGCACTCCCTTTCGGCACATCTACAACTCCTCTAAAGGTTTGTATTGCAACTGCTTTCTGTGGTGTTAACAAGTTGAAGGTTTTGCCCTGAAACTCTACCAACACTTGACCTTGTGACAAATTCAACTTGAGAGAACCCATACTGGCTATCCAGTCCACCCCTAAAATGACATCATACCCCTGTACTTCTAATACCCTCAAATTTGCTTGAAAAGGATATCCCTGTAGAGTAAAATGCACACCAGGACATAGAGTGTTGGTTGTCATTCTTTCACCACCCGCACTTCTCACCGTCAATTTGTTGGTTTGTACTGTTACCAGATTCAGTTCTTGAACTACAAGGGGGCTGATAAAGGAGTGAGTGGCTCCAGTATCAATTAGAGCACATATTGGAAGAGTTCCCATCATGCCCTTGAATTTCAATGCTCTACTAACTTCAGTGGTGGTATCACTCAAAGTCACCAATTGTTCAATTTCTTCATCTTCCTCTACTCCATACTCCATCTCCTATTCTAGGTCTTGCTGCAAACCTTCTTCCCCTTCCACCTCTTCTTCCATCTCTAGAGAATGTAATCCTTTATTACACTTGTGCCCTGGCCCCCACTTCTCATTACACCTAAAACATAGTCCCAGTGCCCTCTTTTGATCCAAAGAAAGGTTATTGTTCTGGTTATTGGTTGAGGCTTTCGGATTGGGAGGTGGTTTGTAACTATGGTAGGGTTCGCCAGTCTTCTTCACTTGGCCTACTGACAAGGCATTTGGTTTGACAAAAGTGGTGGTCACAGGTCTGTAAGTAACTGGATTTGATGCTTTTAAAAACCCCACCCTCTTCTCTCCAGAACTGACTGCTACCTCCAGCTCTAAGACTAAGTTAAAGGCATCATCAAGAGTTTTTGGTTTGAACAGGTTAATGGAATTTTGAATCTCATCCTTCAGAACACTAATGAAACTCCAAACAAAGAAGAATTCACTCTTAATGCCAGTTTCAACTAGCAACCTGGTTTTGGCTCTCTGATATTCTCGAATGTACTCATCCACTGTGCCCTCCTGCTTCACCCTTCTAAACTGTACCACTGGGTTCAACTGTATTCGAACTTTAAAACGTTCAAAAACTGCACTTACTAAAACTGGCCATGGTGGATCTGGGTGCTCCACCCTATAACAGCTGAACCACTCAGCTGCATCACCAGTAAAGTTCATAGAAGCCATCTGAACTTTGTGCATCTCAGGAGTCTGGTAATAGTTGAAATAAAACTTACAGTTTTCCAGCCAATCGCCCACCTTACTGCCATCAAACACAGGTAACTCTATTCGTGGCATGACAATCCTTTGAGTCATGTACTGCTCCTGGTACTTGTCACCCCTTCTATCACCATTGGTGACCTCAAACTCATAATAAGGGTGGTCATCTCGCACCTCTACTCGATCGGGTCTATCCGATCGGTACGTGGTATTACTGTGCTGACCATTGTCAGGTCCCTTACCAGACCGCTTGCTTTGAGCGAGTTTTGCATCGCTTCCATCATCAGTATCATCTGTTGAAAGCGGTCTTCTTGGAGCTGATTGGAAGCGTGAAACTGCTCCTCCCTCGCCTGCAACTGCTCATCTCGCTTCTGAAACCCAGTTCGCATCTCTCGTGCGAGCTGATTGAGCTTGTCATGAATGGTGGCCAGATCGAGTTGGAGAACAACATCCTCAGGCGGATCCGTTACTCTCTTTGGCGGCATCGGAAATCGCCGTGCCACTACTCCCAGCTGCAATAACTTGGCTCTGATACCACAATTGCTACGAGTCCAAGTCTCAGAAGCAATATAAATTGAAAGCAAGAGAAAATATGAACTAATTTGAGGTAATTTCGATAAAATCAGTAGCTATGACAGAATAACCAAGCTCGATTGCTCATACGCAAATCGGCCAATTCATTAACAAAAATCAACAACATACAGTTCCATAGGAATCTTAGCCTTATATAGGCGATGGAATTTGTAAATGAAAGTAAACAAAAACGATACAGATTTATTCAGAAGATTCGTGGAGTGCCATCTCAGCGGAAAGCGTTGAGCTGGCCTAACAAACTCCAACTAAATACGAATCCTGTCGGAGAGATCCTCTTTATCTCGCCTCCAGTAACGTCTGTGTTGCATCTCCAGTTTCATTTGTTTGGGCCCCTTGCATCAGTCTCTGGAGGCTCTTTTCTCTTCATTAACTCCTTGGGCCCACTGTCATTGGCTGATTCCTTAAAAGTGCCTAGCTCAATTGCGCTGCCTTTTCTACCCGTCTCCTTCTCCTCTTTATTCAATTCTGAATATCCAACGGTAACTCCCAAATTGGAAATTCTCCGTTGCACTTCCCGTATGCTTTAAAATTCGTGAGCACGAATCTTAAAGTGGATCGGACGGTCCCGAAACCCATCGGACCCAAGCCTTTCTCGACTTCCAGTTGCGTGTCTGATTACTTATGATTTATTCAAACCTAATTTGCTGGGTACGTGTCGGATTCTCAAAACTGAAGTACGGAGAAAGGAGAATGACATGACATTATCTGGACCATGCAAAAAGAATCAGAAGGCACGGATCATCTATAATCCTTTTCCATTTCTGAAGAGAGATTTCAGAAATCTCGAGTCCTCATGAAAGACGGTTTTTTTATTACTACGTCAGGGAAGACGATTTTTTGTGTCAACATCAGCAATGACGTTTCGAATACCGGATCTAAGTTTTTCAACTAGAATCAAGATATATAAAGGGAGGCAAATTGATATGTCTGAGGCAAGTATGCAAATACAAGCACCCCAGGAGTTTTTAGGTTGGTATAGTTAGGTATACTGGATTGTACCAGTTAAAGTATTTAATTTTGTCTCCTGATTACACATCCCAAAAAGGATCGCTCTCCTGATTATAAATCCAAACTGTTTCAAACCAATTTATTTTATGAGTGATGCATTTACATATCAAATTTATTAATTCATTTAGTATGAATCAAGCAGCTAAAAGAATAATAAAATATTAATACATTAAAATTAACTTGAAAACTTCTTTTAATTCATACAAAAGGAATTTGAAAATTTATAATTTTTATATGTAAATGAATTACTCATAAGATAGATTAATTTGAATAATTTAAATTTGTTATTGTTTGAAGCGGTTATGTGCTTTAGTAAACTGTCATGAATACTGTCAAAGCATTAAAAAAAATAGAAGGTATTTTCTTAATTTTTTATTTAATCGAGAATACTAATAAAAACAAACAGAATGGACAGCTTCTCAGAGCATCTATATCCCTGATACTATTAGAGTTTCTAATCTGACGTAACAGTTTCTAATCTAGTTTCAGGAATGTGGGAGAGTTTCTTATTTAGAAATTATGCAGTAAAATTTTTTATTAAGAAATTGTTTATAAACTTCATGCTGATCAAATGATTGGCTCAAATTATTTCTACTTTTTAATTTATTGCTGACATGGCTTAATAGAAACTCTAAAATTAATTTTAGAAATGTGAGAGTTTGAAATTTTAGAGACCTTAATTTTTAAAAAAAAATTAACAGTTATTTAGAAACTCATTTGAGTTGCTGTGTGACGTAGACACTCTCATTTTCAATTTCCAAGCACTGCTACATGCACGCGAGAGAGTCTGACAATGTTGCAGCTAATTCCTCCCTCAAATTTCCGATTCTGTGGCGAATACAATGCATCACTGTAAACTGTGAAGGCAATCCAAAAAAACCTGAACTTTGATCTACCAGCTAGTTAATAAGCCGTAAGGTAATTTTATAGAAAATTCCAACGAAAAAGGCATATGTGATTGGAATAAATATTAGACATGTTCGGCAAGCCTTCTTCGGACTTTTTATTTAAACCATAATTAAAAAAAAAATTTATCAAACCAGCATATAATTATTTTTTTTTAACAAAAACAATAAGAACCGAATTGCCAATTCGGTTCGCTAGATTTTTCTTTTTTTTGGGACCGAAATAGTATTTCAGTCCATATTGGTTTCACAAATTTTCAAAAAGGCGGCTACAAAAAATCTGAAAAGACTCCGGACCGAAATGTCATTTCTGTCCTACTTTTTTTTAGGATTTATTTAATAAATAGCATTATTATAAATTTAGTTAAGAAAATATTTACATTAAAAAAATGTGTAATTCTTACTCGCTAGGTTGTGCTAAAAAAATTGAAAATGAAATAGAATAAATTCAAATTTCATCTAATATCCTATGTGGGAGATAAAAAAAAGTGATCCGGCTATAAAGACAATTAATTGTCTTTTGGTTTCAAATTCAATTTGACCTACGTCCGATATGATATGAGAAATCCAACATTATGCAAACCCTAAAAAAAAAAAAAGTTCGAACCAATGTCATTTCGGTCCCAGGGTATTATACCAAAGGCTACACGGCAAACTGTGAAACCAACAGGAACCGAATTGCCATTTCGGTCCAAAAACAAACAAACTACCGGACCGAAATGGCAATTCGGTTCTTATGATATTTGTAAAAAAAATAATCATGTTATTTTAGTAAAAATCTTTTTTTTAATTATAGTTTTTAAAAAAATCCGCCTTCTTCCGCATGTTGTCAAGATTAAAAGTCTTATATTAGAATGAAAAAAAACCAAAGTTCTACCAAAAGATAGTGTACAAGATCAACTTGTCTTTGAATTTATACAACGTTGGTTGTTGGTTAATAAATTATTGTGTAAAATAATAGCAACATAATTTAGCTAATAAAAATGTATCTGTTTTACTGGTACAAGAAAAGAAATAAACAACTAATTCATCAAAAACACTTAACCCTCCAAGAAATAAAAAAAAAAATCTAATGAAAATTGAGGTGACCTTTCGAAATCTCCTACTACACTAGTACCAACTAACACTGAACATCACCTATTAAAAGAAACATTAAACATCACCATAGAATATATTATAGTAACACCAATTAAAAATAAACCACTACCAACTAACAAATATTGCAAGTACGTACCAGGAAATTATTTCTTGCATCAATCTGGTGAAGGTTTCTGTTTTCCCCCACTTCTGGTTTTCTCAACTGAGTTTGGAATAGTGTATCTCCTTCATCACTTGGACATTTTTCATCAAATCCAGCACTAGGCAGCTTACGATACTAACAGCAATTAGCAAAAGCAAGAGGGGGACTCAGCCCACATACAACAGCAGCTGCGAGCACATCGGAGGTGCTGGTGAGCCTCAGTGTCAGAGTCGAAGTCAGGGGCGGACCCAGTGTATTCCAGGGGGGGCAGCTGTCCCTCCTGGATTTTGAGTTTTAGTGGAAATTTATCAGTTCCGACCGACTTTGCTCCCTTGGATTTTTTTTTGCCCCCCTCTGAACGTTTAATTGTAATTTGAGTTAAATTTAGGGTTAAAATTGAAATAAATCTGTTGAATTTTGATTGATAATTAAAATTATAAGTCAGAGCATCAGAAATTACAAGTCAAAGTATTGAAAAGTATAAGTTAAAACATTATTTTTTGTCGAGTACCCAATTAGTTAATAGATTATTTAAACCCGATTCGATATTTTTTTGCCCCCCTGACGAAAATCCTGGATCCGCCTCTAGCCGAAGCGTCTCGAACCACAGTCTCTTGTCACGAGTCGGAAGCGCTGGTGAGGCATTATTTACGAAGAGAAGGATGGAAGAAATACTCGTCAAATAGATGTCAAAAGAGAGATTGCCGTGAGGGGAAGCTATCTGTGGCGTTCGATTCGCGAGTTGATCGCCAGAGAATCAGCAATCAAGGTGGAAAGTAACTGGCAGTTTTTTCCGACATTTTTATATATTAATATCCAAAGTTTAATACAAATTAATATTTATGCTCAAAATCCAGTCCAATATGGAAAAATATCCAAACCGGCCAGAAAATGGCCGGTTTACTCCCCCTTTAAACCAGCCATTTTCTGGCCGGTTTACTCTTTTTTTTACTCGCATTATTTTTTATTCAACTTTGGATATTAATAAAAATGTCGTGATGAGTTTATTTTTGCTGTTTAACATATTTTTCTATTTATTTTTTATGTTGTGCTACTATTTTAATGTTGTAATATTTTCTGTTTAGCATTATCATGATAATTTATTTTATCTGTAAAATATAAAAATAGTACCATAAAAGCACACATACACAAGAACCGAAATACAGGATAATCCAAATATACCAAACATAAATAGTATATCAAATATAAATAGTACAAAAAAATACAACTAAAATGGAGAGGGGGAATATCGCTGAGGCGTTACTCCGGCGTTCGCCCGGCGCCAGCGAGGCCAGGCTCCGTCTCTCTCGGGCTCATCTGGGGCATCGGCAGACCTGAGTATCTGCTCGGCGGTATCCCATCTGGCATCGCCCGTGGAGACTGTCGGTACTGGCGGAGGTGTACCGAAGATAGATGCGCCGAACTCAGTCCCAAAGGCAGGCTGAGTATGAGACCCGCTACCACTAGCCTCTCCATCATGCGGCATCTCTGTGCCATATCGGGGTACCCTCGGTGCCGAGCTGAACTCATCATCCAATATCCCGTAGTCCTGGAGACTGTACGAGAGGGACTCCATATCAGAAGTATCGAACTCCGCAGGTGGTGGCTGTGGCGGCATCTCTGCCGGACCCTGCAATCATACACATAAATTATTAAATTTGATCTGAATGAAGAAATTTATTAAACCTGACAGATACTGAAGTATGACATACATAAGGCTGCACCGGACGTCCATGCTCGTCGTACCATGCCTGCCACGCAACGTTGGACAATACCCAATCATGGTAGTCCCACTCTGGATGCGAATCGGGAGAATGTGGCATCTGAGACATCCTAACCGGGCTATGTCGGATCTATCTCACGCCAGTTGTTCTCTCCGGCGTCTCGCAGCATCGTGATGATCTTCCCACTGTGCCCGGCATCCTCAACCGCATTTGCATTTTTCTTGAGGATGCGGTACCCAAGATGTCGCCAATTCTTCTTGCCCATCGTGGAGATCCCATGAGCGCACTCCTTGATCCCCGACAAAAGCTGAAACAAAATTGGCATGTCAGATCAAACCTTGATGAACTATTAAGTTAGAGAAAAACTATGTAGTTTTAGGTGACTTACGTTGCGAGCGAATGAACGGCCGCTGGGATGGTAACCATCCTCAGTCTGGATCATGTCGCGGAGATGGGCACCGTAATCGCCCCGCAGATAGACACTGGCCATGCAGATCTGCATGTACCAAGTATCGTACCTCAACTGGGGATCTCCCTGGGTCTGCTGAATCGAATCTGGCTCGTGATAGAAGTCCAGATATTGAGGATCATGGGTTGTCCTGTAGTATGCATCAAAATGGGTGCTCCAGTCCTTATCCAGACGCCCTCGGTGGTTCATCATGTAAGGAAGAAGTTAGTTGCAATACAAAACTATCAAGTAATATGAGAAATTTGACAATAGACTACGACTTTCCTGTGCAGGTCTCTGTGCGTGTACCTCGGCAAAGATGGGTCTGCGGGAATGAACGCCGGCAGATCAAACTGGCGGAGCACCCGATCTGGGTAGTGGTGCTCCACTATCCAGAAGTGTATGAGTGGACCTCGGTAGAACCACATCTGCTGCTCCTGCTGGTCAACCACCGTGACCGGCAAGAGGTTCTCCAAGTAGAACTGCTCGTAGGGCGTCCACTCAATAAGAACGGATGGCAAACTCTGGATCTCTGACCGGACTGGCCTGATCCCAACGGTAGCACCGTGGGTCCGATCCAAGTAGTTGTGGCCACCGTGCCACTTCTTGCCACTTCTCGTGAGACCCAGGCTGATGAGGTACGAGGCCATCATATCGTAATATTGCATGTGAACGCACCGCAACTTCACATCTAACAGAGGGTTCTAGTTGTACTACTTGTACTACCTTTCATATCGGCCAAATTCTCAACACTGTACTCCTTGTACTACCTTTCTAGTTGCCAGTACAGAGGGTTCACAAGCTGTTGCCACACGTTCTTATAGGAATGCTTGTGTTATGGGCCCCACTGGAGGAGTTGGCTCTAATGGAAGTCGTAAAAGGGCCTCAAATACTCCATTAGAAGGTACCAATAAGGTATATATTTCTTCTTCTTTGTTTTTTCATCTGTGTATCAACCCTGAGGATTGGATTGGTTTTAGGATTCAATAATTAACATGCTGGTACCATTGCCCCTGTTGCCTGGGTTGAGCCTCTTCTGTACCAATTAGGATAAAGCAAGCTTTTGCCTTTGTTTTTGTTATTGTTTCATACCTATCTACTGTCCGATTTACAATTTTGTGTGTATTTGCCTTGTTTATGCCAGGCAAGTTTCGGCAAATTAATATTCAGCAAATTCTTGCCTTAAGTTACTGGTTTTCTAGTCTAAATCTAATATTTCAAAATTATTAGGTTTTTGTTGCAGCACTCAGAGACATAAAGTTGAATAAAGTGTGCTGATAAGATATAAGATGAACTGCTGAAGAGCGTAGGAAGTTTAATACACATCGTGTGCACAGTGCATGCCTTCTCAGTTAAATTAGTGGATTAGCGTGTTTTAATCTGTTTTTATTAATCAGTGGTATATATCTGTTCTGCTTAGATTTTCAATGTAAGAAACTTAAACCCTCTTATTGTGGCGAATAATGATTAACAGTTTCTTATTGTGGCTGATAAACTTGCATGTTATTATTAAATGGTGCAAATTTAAATAATAAAAAAAATTTAAAAACCTGACAGAAGACTTTCTGCGACCGGTTTTAACTATCAGCGACCGTTGTTTTGGTCGCAGATACTTTTTTCTTGACGTCAGGAAAAAACAACAGCGACCAAAAAAATTTGGTCGCAAAAGATTATCAGCGACCGGGTGACGTATTATCAGCGACCGGTGACATCATCAGAACAGTATCAGCGACAAGGCTTACAGCGACCGGTCTTTCAGAGACCAAATTTGACTTTCAGCGACCGAAATGAGTATCAGCGGCCGGCGCCTATATTATCAGCGACCAAAAATTTGGTCGCTGATGCCTCTTTCTGCTGTAGTGACCTAAATCCTAAATCCTAAACCCTAAAATAAATAAATTAAAAATTAAATTAGATAAAAAAAAATTACCTCAAAGAAGAGCTCAAATCCAGTTGTGAGATGAGAGAGTTGTCAGGAGGAGAGAGAAAAAGGGGGTATATATAGGGATTTTTGCGGGTAAAAAAAAAAGAGTAAACCGGCCAGAAAATGACCGGTTTAGGGGGGGAGTAAACCGGCCATTTTCTGGCCGGTTTGGACATTTTTCGATATTGGACTGGATTCTAGGCATAAATATTAATTTGTATTAAGCTTTGGATATTAATAAAAATGTCGGCAGTTTTTTCCCGTACTATGCCTGGCTGAATTGAAGAAAAAGAATAAAAAAAGGGCCCTTAAGGTGATGACATCAAACACTTTTATTTTAATTAAATAATGAAATGAAATTAGAAAGCAGAAAAATTGTCCCATCATGATAATGAGAAGCGAAAATATTAAACATCAGACAAGTTATTTAACAAAAAATTATTAAATACATTGATTATATATATTGATTAGAGTTAAAAAAAAGTTTTACAAATAGATCAATATATTAGATAGCAATTACCGTCGGGTGTGTTGAGTTACATTTTTACAGCGAAATTGTAATGAAACTAAAAGATTTTTATTTTGTTTCTTTCATTTCTACAAACACTATCTTTATTTCATTTTTGAATATGGATTGTTTTTCGTTACATAAATAATAATTATCATTTGTTTTATAGAGATAGTTTATTTTATGATTACGTGAAAAAAGTAAGTATAATATACCATTTGAAAACCTATTAATGCATGATTAATTAAGTGTAAGTATATTTTCCAATACTTGTAATTATTATGGGTTTATAAGATTGAACATTTTCATTAAAGGATCAGGTGAGATTATAGATATTCATCCATCGTCCAACCTAACCGGCGACATTTATTTTTTAAACCAATTAGATATTACTATTTAATTTGTACGTATTTTTGCTATTGAAATCTAACTGAAAATAGGTTATCTCCAATATCTTCAAAGACAAAAGACAATTATCAGTAGTATTAACATTAACAAGATATATATTATATTAAGGTATGATAACCTAAAGTTACTAATAAAAAGTAATTCAACCAATTCGGACTTTATAGTTTCCACCCAGCTCCATCCAGCATGAAATACTCGTGTGAGAGGCTGAGAGCAGTGGCGGAACCAGGAATGATCGGTAAGGGAGGCCCAACAGGCGGTTCATGATAAATCCAAGAGTGCCCGTCAGAGGGGGTGCCAGTTTTTTTTTATTAAGAGGGGTGCCAGAGGGGGTGTCAGTTTTTTTTTTTATTAAAGGACTCTGTGCCTCTGTATATTTTTCTGAGCCAAGAGGGGACCAGGGCCTAGGCCTTGGTTTCGCCCCTGGCTGAGAGCATGATAAATATACATCTATGCACACAAATAAGACTCAAAACAACTTTTCCGTTCACCAATCTTCAGTTTGGTATAATTAATTAGTCAATAGAAAATGTTTAATATATTTTTTTCCATATACACACAATAAGCTCCACATATTTTTTTTTTTTCCCAATGGTGTATTTATAATATTTTGTGCAGGCAAGTTTAAAGTTTCAACTTATCTATGAGAAAAAGAAAAAACACTGTTTACTTTTTGAAGCAAATTGTAGTACTGTACTACGGTAACATTAATATCTAAGATTCTCATAACACAGATGTATATCTTTATGTCGAGTAAATTCTATGCTGTTTGACTTTCTGAAGCAAATCGTATATTTTTTGTACTACGGTGACATTAATATCTAAATAAGATTCTCATAACACAGATGTATCTCAATTACCATAAATGTCGAATAAATCATTATTAATCTCCATACACAGAAGAATACATAATTGTAAAAAAAATAAAAAATTAATAATTGAATATGAGTTGAGCCAGTCTGGCAGAACAAATCAGGGTAGACCGCAACAACGGGAGCACTAGAATTTAGGAATAATACAACGGTCACCTCTCTATAATAACACAGCCAGGCCCATAAGTACGGCATACACCGAGAGTAGGCAACTCGTCCCTGGTCTCACCGCCCATGCACCGTTCTGTTAAAAAACGAAAATGGAATCAGCATTAATTAAACATCACATGGTGTTTGTTAATAACTAATTAATATAATGTGATTAGATGGGATCTGCTGTCAGACCTCCACGCTGATCAATTAGTTTGGTCAAAGGGAACAGCTAACCCGAAGTAAATTATAGGTCATAAAATGCAAAGTAATTAAGAAAAGGGCATTTCATTCCTGCAAACAATATTTTGTGACCTAATATTTTCTAATAAGTGTATGGGCAATTTTTTCCCCTCAAATTATTTATTGTTTCATACGGACTCTGATTATAGAACAATCAATTAAATCAACACATATCTTGATTTCTTGAGATATTTTATAAGTATTGCATCAAAACGGCCTCAGTATAATGTTGTATTTTAAATAACATGGATAAAATTGCGGCCCAGTTTTTTATATACTCCATATATATGTCCCAATTAAAGGAAAAGGCAAAAGAGAAAAAAAAATACAAACAATATGAAGAAACAAAATAAAATAAAATGTAAAAAATAAAAAATAAAAATTTAGCATTTGCCATTTTTCGGCCCAATAAAAAATAGCCCACTACTGTATCCTAAAGTTACCAGCTGTTTTTGTTGAATTAAAGTGTGCCAAAATAATTTTTTTTTTATTGAAGATGTATATCATTCAAAGATGCAGATACTTAAATTCTATTCAAAATGCTTTATCATGCTGTTTCTTGTGTTATTAACTTATAAAACTTATAACATTGCTTTCACGAACTATATATGTTAATTTTACTATTGAAGAAGATATATGATAAAGGAATTAATCATGCATGCACGTACGATAACTCGTCAAAATTTCCACGAATAATTTTAGTCAACAGAGAAAAAAATATGCAAATGCAAAAAGATACAGAAAAATCTCAAATTAGCCTCACCGTAGTAACATCAGCCAAATCACCACCGGGTCCCGGTGCCTCGGCAGAGGTTGATGGCGCCTCGGATAGTGGTGCAGGCGGGCTTTTTGCTGGGGCTGGAGCTGGGGCCTTTGTCTTTTTCTTCTTTGGTGGTGGCGGTGACGGTTTCTTCTTCTTACTCGGTGCGGGCGCTGGTGCTTCCATAGCCTTCGGAGGTGGTGCAACCGTCGGCACCTAATTAAAATTTAGAAAATTATTTCTCAATGCTTTTCTTTTTGGTATATTTGTCATATATAAATATTATATTGAACGAATTAAAAATAAAAAATAAACCTAGTTGTACCTGTTCTCCCAATTTAATCATAGTTAATTACATTCTTTGTTTTGTTTGCATGCATAAGTTTCAATAAGAACTAGTTCTAGTGGAATAGAAATTGATCTCTATCACAAATTCACAATTCAAAACTCAATGCATGCTAATCTTTTTACCAATCTAAAAACCTTTATTAATTAATTGGTTACCCGTACGTACCTCAGCAGTAGGAGGCTGAGAAGGCGCCTCAACGGGTGCAGGTGGTGCCTTGGCAGGAGGTGGTGGAGATGGAGGTGGTTGTGGGGGTGGAACCGGGGCAGCAACCTTGGGTGGAGGAGATGGCGGCGGTGCCTTGGAAATGGTTGGTGCTGGGACAGGTGGAGAAACTACGGGTTTAGTAGGAGGAGTTGCCGGTACAGCAGTTGGTGGGGCAGGAGCAGTTGGTGGTGGAGTAACCGGGGCCGTGGCAGCAGGAGTAGCTGGGACCGGCGTGTCAGTGTTTGAAGGAGACGCGGCAGGTTGAGCGTGCACAGTAATGTGCACCGTGAAGAGGAGAACTGCGAGACAGAGAATTGCTCGCTTCTCCATTGCTCCAGAGAGATGATTTTGCGAGAGAGGAACAAGAGAGTGCGACTGTGAAGGGGTGTAATTGCCTGTTTATAAATGAGAGAGTCGGGGAGGCGCGATGTAAAAGAATCAGATCCTCTGAAACTATTTGTAAAGAAATTGGTGGGGCGGATTACATTAGAGAGATGTGTTACACAGGGAGTTTGTATTTCGGAAGTCCAACTTGGACCCGTTAATAAGTGGAAGTACAGAGGCATTTTCTGCTAACAAATGAGAATTAGTTAGGTTCCGTTCCGAGATGAGAGAGCGACTGTCGGGAAGAAGTCACATGCTCTGAGTTACTTCAACGGTTAATACGCCGAGATTTTTATTAATATCCAAAGTTAATTAGAAATTAATATTTATGCTCAGAATTCTCGACTTTCGTCAAAAATACCGAAAGTTTATTTTTTTTTTTTTAGAGACACTATGAAGAGAAAAATAATGAAATCTAACACTGAAAATTCGAATTTTTTGTTTAAATTATTTGTTATATTACTTCTTTTGATTTATAATTAGCATATATATACTAAAATACACTAGATTACTTGAAATTATATTGAATTACACTATATTACAATAAATTATGTTGAATTACACTAAATTACGTTAAATTACAATAACTTCGTTAATTATGCTGAAATACGGTCAATTACGCTAAACTACGCAAAATTACTCTAAAGTAGACCGATTTGTGTCATCTTTCATGAATCTTTAAAAATAGTCAAAAAATTTGGAAAATAGGAAAAATTGGTATTCTACAGGTTCATTATGTAACTAATTTACTGAGCTACTTATATTAAATAAAAATCTTAATCGGAAACTTCAACTCAAGTTTTGAGGCTCTTCCTTTAGATTTTTGGCAATTCTTAATTCCAAAATCTGGCTTAGCCGGCACGAACACATGCGTCTTTTCGCAAGCTTTCCGAAAAGTAATCATTTGCTGAAATCAGACACTCGAGCGCCATTTTATGACCGTTTGAAGTTTCGTCGTCGTTTTCGCATTTTCAGTGAAGATATCGACCCTATTCGTATGTAATTTAGCGTAATTTACCGTATTTTAACGTAATATAATGTAATTTTGTGTAATTTAAATTAATATAGTGTAATTCAACATAATTTCAAGTAATTTAGTGTATTTTAGTATAAATATGTTAATTATATATCAAAAGAAGTAATCTAACAAATAATTTAAATAAAAAAAATTCAAATTTTCAGTGTTAGATTTCATTATCTTGCTCTTCATAGTGTCTCCAAAAAAAAAAAAAAGAGTAAACCAGCCATAAAATGGTCGGTTTGGACATTTTAGCGAAAGTCAAGAATTCTAAGCATAAATATTAATTTCTAATTAACTTTGGATATTAATAAAAATCTCGGTTAATACGTAACAGTGACGAGCTCAATTGCTCTTTTTAACGATTATATATTTTATTTAATAAAAAAAAAAATTGACATTTGACTTTGAGTGAGTCTATGGTGCATAGCACGATTTGGTTCGTAATATGAATTAATATTTTCGTTTTCAATTTAACAGCGATCCAAACCATTCAACATGATTTTCTAATGACTATGTTTACAAACTGAATTTTAGATTTTTTTAGATTTTTTTTTTTACTAATTTTAAAGATAGATAAAAAATCACTGTTTTTGGATGGTCCAGAATTTTCAGATCAAGTAATTTTCTACCTATCTTAAAAAATAGTAAAAAAAATAAAAAAAATATAAAATTCGGTCTTCAAGTACATATTCAAATGAGAATTATGGGAATTATGTTGAATAGTTCGGATCAGCCATTAGAATTTTGAAAACAAAAATATTAATTTGTATTACGAATTAATCCGTGATATACATAGTACCATATACTCACTCTTTGACATTTATATTTTAAATTATTAAAGTAAAAAAAATGAAAGCATAATACATACACAAAAAATGAAGATTTTAATCCTCTAATTAAGTAGTAACGCTAGCTGAAGTAATCTCCAATCTTCAATATTCGAGTTTAATGTTGTATATTTTTCGAAACATATTAAACTTTTTGCTAATTTAAGTGTACATAAAGATATTTTAGGACAAAAATTACATTGAGAACCATGATTATGATAGTTATTGTTTTTAATGGTCGTGACCTGACGGTAGCTATTTGTTAGTAGAAATTAATTAATAATAAGTGAACAATCTTATGGCCATTTAATTTCCTTTCTTCACTGTTCTCCTCCAAAAGTAAATTTAAGAGTAATACATTTGTGATTTTTTTATCCCGAAAATTTTATTAATAAATATAAAAATTCAAATTTTACAAAATACACACGTTTTTTAGAAATTTTCAGAAATAATCAAACCACTGGATTATCCAGCAGAAATCCAGCCCAAATTCACTGGATAATTCAGCGGAAATGGAAGAACTCTTTCCATTGCATAATTATGTGAATTTCCTATTTTTGCTGGATTATTTAGTGGAAATAGGATTTCTGATTTTTTATTTTAATTAAATAGAAAATGTTATAATTTGTTTCATTTTTCTATTGAAATATTATAAATCTTTTTATATTTTTTGAAAACTGGATGGAGTACTGTAGAATTAAATTTATAAAAAGACTACGACAAATAACGGATCAACATTTTTCAGGCAGGATTTTTTGCAGCTGTAAAAAAAGTTAAAATATTTCTTGGTATATTACTGGAAAAAAATAAAAATATTTTGAATCTGAGTTAATGATCCCGGTTCAAAAATCATTTCTGGGTAAATAAAAAAATTATTGTGGTCCTTCTAGTAATTTCAAATTCTAAGGTACTCCATCTATTTTTTTCAAATAAATGGAGTACCTTAGAATTTGCACTTACTAGAAGGACCACGATATTTTTTTTATTTTTCCAAAAGTGATTTTTGAGCTGTGATCAATAACTCAGATTCAAAATATTTTTAGTTTTTGCCAGTAACACACCAAAAAATATTTTAATATTGTTTACATCCGTAAAAAATTCTGCCTGAAAAATGTTAATTCAGATAATTGGTCGTAATCTTTCTAGTAAATTCAATTCTATAGTACTCCATCTATTTTCCAAAAAATATAAATATATTTCTAATATTTTAATAGAAAAAATAAAAAATTAGAACATCTTCTATTTATTTAAAATAAATAATCAGAAATCCTATTTCTGTTGGATTATCCAACGGATTTGGGTTGGATTTCCGCTAGATAATCCAACAGATTGGTTATTTCTGAAAATTTTCAGAAAACATGTGTATTTTGTGAAATTTGAAATTTTTTAACGGTTAATAATAAAAAATTTGGTTTTTTATCTATATATATAATGCTTTCTGCATCTTTACATTTGTTGTTAAGATTAGTTATTTCTCCCTGATTGTTTATTTTGTGCTTATGTAGGATATTGTCATATTGATGTACTTAAAATTCCCTTATAATTGTAACTAATTAACTAACTAAACGCTCTAGATTAGCCTATCTTTGTAATGCCTATATCTGTTTTCTGTTTATTGAACATAAAAGAGGATAATGATAAGAGTACAAATAAATAAGGATTTGATATCTGAAAATATAAATATGAATTAATAATTTTTTAAAGTTCTCTAATTTATACCATTGCGCAGGAAATAATTTTGGCTAGTGATATCAATTAATTAGAAGACTTTTAGAAATTTTGCTGAAAAGAATTTGAAAATAATTATAAGGATTTTGTGAAAATTCAGCTTAGCTCGCTGGCTCTGGCATAGATTTTCGTGATAGTTTGTTTAACAACATTTTCTTTATTTTGTAAAATATGTTATCTGAATATCTGATTCAATGAAGTTCTTCAATTTTTCAAATGCTTATATAAGCCCTGAATTATTCCCAACGTTAATTTTGCTATCTCATGATATCAACGTCTACTTTTTTTCTATTTTTTTTATCAAAAAATTTCAGAGTGAGACTAGGGTGCACTAGGCTCACTAAGAGAATTTTGTGATTTCAAATCTAAAATATATAGGTTTGACTTTCAAACAATAAATTCAAACCGTTAAAACTAATCTACTTCATGAATGATGCATATACCTTCAAAATTTTGAATTTTTTAAATTCATTTAGTATAAAATCAAGTTGTAAAAAAAATAAAGGTTAATTAAGTTATTTTAATGAATTTAGTTTTCATCATTTGTTGACCTTTTATTTTGTACTAAGTGAATTTTAATTGTAAATTTTGCAGGTACGCGCATCAATCACTCATGAAGTATATTAGTTTTAATGACTTGGATTCGTCATTTGAAGTCAGTCCATTAAATTTTAGAGTTAAGTTCACCAGATTCTCTTGATGAACCTAGCACACGCTAGCCTCACTCACTTTTTATCATGAATTTTTATGTAATTAATTTGTTGGTGTTATAATAAACAACTTGCAGCTGAATTAGAAGAATTTTCTTTCTTTTTCTTCTTATTAAAGGAAACTAATTAAAGCGAGAAAAGGACGCTTTCTGTTTTTTTTTTTTTTGTATTCTTTGGAAAAAGGGGTGGTTGTAACTTTTAATGGATATCAAATCAAATATGGTTCAATATCCGTTCGTAGTGTTTGACCCGTTTTTAATTTTGTGTTCTGTTTGAAATTTACGGGACGGATTTTAAAAAATTATCTGCGCAAGTCTTAAAAATAAGTCAAACGACTCAGATGGAACATCCGACCTAATTCGTTCCAGTGTTCATCAGATCACGCCTGTTTTTTTTTTTTTCCTAATTTCGGTTGCAAAATAAAGAGAGGCTAATGGCTGGAGCTGGATACTTCTGTCAAAAATATTTATTTATTGATTTGGAAACATTGTTGTCCTGCAGCCGAAACATTGTTGTCCTGTGCTGTATCGATCCCTAAAAAATATTTATTTATTGTTTTTCTGTTAGCAAGAACATGTGGTTTGGGTACATAATATGATTATCCTAATTTGAATTCCTCTTTGTTTGTTTGGACTTGTCCGTCGGTGAAGCTGGAAGCATTTTAATATCAGTTGTATTTTTGACATGATCGCGCCTAATTTTCGCGGCAAACTTAAAAAACAGCGTTCATGGGTAACCGACAGTATATCATTGGCTGTATAGCAGTCCTAATTTCATGCAGTAACCGACAGTTTATCATTGACCGTATAGCAGTCCGATGGGCGATGTATATCAGATTAAATTTAATTTGATGTCTTATCAGAACCATTCAATCTGTATCAAAATTCGTAAAAACTTGATATAAATAAATGTTAAAGCTGTCTTGTCCGAATTTGATGTGAATTGAACAACTTTGACCTGATATATAGTTCAATGTTTAAGATTGGATCATGTTTGTAGATTGAAATTATGTTATCAACTGATTAACGGATAGTAGGATGAGAGCGACCTAGCACAACATATAAACAACATAAATTCAGTCACACAAAAATAATGACAGTTTAACGCAGTGTTTTAAAATTCGGTTTATATTCGGTATTCGGAAGGCCACCGAATACCGAATATACGGTATGCGGTCGAATATACGGATTTTTATTCGGATGTATATATGTGGATTTTAAAATAAAAATTCATATTAATAAACAGCAGCATAGTAGAAAACAAGCAGCATAGCCACATAAATTCATAACCGTATATATTTAGAACCGAATATTATACCGAATATAAATTTTAGACCGAATATTCAGGACCGAATACGAATATACGGCCGTATATTTGCCGAATAGAACCGAATATTAAAACAGTGGTTTAACAATCCATTTACAATGTCGTAACAGTATGATAGATTCTAATCAGGGGCGAAGTTAAGAACATTGAGTGGCTTAGTAATTTTATCTTTTATAAATATAATTTTTAAAAGTGTTAATATAATTAAGCCTCTAATAAAATGAAATAAAATTAACATACAGTACAATATTTTACATAGTCCTTCAATTTTAAATTTCTAATTTTGTCTCTAATGTTAAGCAACTTTATTGATAACCAATTTAATCTGAAAAAAGTTTTGGTACACGAAAAATTAGATTTATAAATTGATTATTTTCAGATTAAATCTAGCATAAATTTTAGACAAAAATTGATTGTTCACTATGGTCGAACTGCCAGAGAAGAAAAATTCAAACAAAAGGATGCGTGGAAACTACCATGAAATAATATGTTAGCATACTGGTGATAATAATACTGTTTCCCAGCAAAATGTCAAATTATTGAAATAAGACATAATAAATCATTAAACACCGGTCACAAATTAAATTCCGTAAGATATCGACAGTTGTTTATTTTATTTTCGCAGCTACATCCGACGATCGCTTTGAGCCTTTCCTTGTGTTACATTGTGTACAAATGCATTTCTGATCTATATCAATGAAGTTGGGTTGGTGGATGAGCAGGGGCGGTGTTGAGAACAGAATAAATGAAGAGGGTTAAAAGTGTAAAATAGGAAAAGGGCAAATTGTAATTTAGGAAATTACAAATTTACCGTTGGAATTATTCTAGGTACCAACGGTACAATAAATGTAGAGGCTATAAATACTCATAATAAAGATTGTAAAAATAGAAGTTTATACAACAACAACAAAAAAATACAGTTCCCCTCAGCTTTGCATCTCTGTACATAAACTAACATGGTATCAGAGCTCACAGTTATGTGACCGGAAAATTTCCAATCGGTTTACCAGTAAATTGGTACACAACAAATCAGAAACAAAAAACCATAACAGAAAATTCAGCAAAGGAGTAA
The DNA here is from genome assembly GCA_028015225.1 of Carex myosuroides. NCBI lineage: Eukaryota > Viridiplantae > Streptophyta > Magnoliopsida > Poales > Cyperaceae > Carex > Carex myosuroides. The sequence continues at coordinate 1,602,752 of CM051486.1, read as the reverse complement.
AATGGCACAAGAGGGGCAACACGAGGCTACCAATAATACCTCCAAGCTCACTAATACTTTGCTCAATGGCGAGAATTATCTTTCATGGGCAAAGACTGCATCTAGAGTGCTCAGCGGTCGAGAGATGCGAGAATACATCACGGGAGAAAACAAAGAGCCCACAGCCGCAAATCCTCTTTTGCTGACCGAAACCGAAAAAAGGCAACAAAAAAATGGAGAACCCAAAATGACAAAATCATAACTTGGCTCATGAATTCCATGGAGACATCCATTTCGGATCTCTTTCTCCTCTCTGACACAACTTTCGAGCTATGGGAAGTCGCGAAAGCCATGTACGGGCAAGAAAATAATTACTTCCGTATCTATCAACTCAAATAAGAAATCCAACAAGAAAAGCAAGGCACGAGAAAGCATATAGAGTACCTTGGTGCTCTTCAAAAGAAGAAAGATGAGCTCCGATCATATCGGCCACCAACCACTGATTTGGCCGTAATCAAAAAAAGAGAAGAAGAAGAAGATGACATCTTTGAGTACCTTGAGGGATTAAACCCTAGTTACGAGGCCGTACAAGCTCAAATTATGAATACCATTCTGCTTTCCACATATTCTCAAATAAAAAACATGATCCAACAAGAAAAAAGTAGAAGAGAAGCCATGAGCGGTCCACAAGTCACAATTGACGTGGGACACGAGACCCACGGTTTCGCCATGGCCAAGAGATCAAATTTCCCAAATTTCGGCCAAAATCCTAGTTCGGAGAAAAGAGGAGGAACCATTGAGAAATGTGAACATTGCAAAAAAGAGGGCCATGAAAAGAGTAAGTGTTGGTTTCTCCATCCTGAACTAAGACCGAAATGGTGGGGCAACAGTGGAAAGGGCGAAAAAGGGAAAAACCCTAGGGGGGAGAGAAGCTTTGTTGGGGGGCATGTTCTCACGAAGAGGCGAACGACTAGAAGAAAGAAGGTATCGGATCCGCCCTGTCTCTCATAACGGGTCCGCCTCTGTCACTCATATCGGGTTCGCCCCTTATAACGGGTCCGCATCTTCCACTGCCCTCTTAACCGGGTCCGCCTCCACTGCTCCAACTCGGTCCGAAATTTCTCAAATATTCTCCTCACTTAGTGGGCTGCTAAACCGGGCTTCAGAGCCTAAATCAGGTTTTTTAAAATTTCAAAATTTATTTAAAGACCAAAACAGTGGAAGCCCAAACTAGAATATCTATATAATACCAAATAAAAGAAATGCAATAAAACCAAACAGTGACATAAAATGTACAAATTTAGGAAATTTAAATGGTGAATATTCTCAAAATAATTTGGATTGGATTTTAGATTCCGGTGCAACCGATCACATGACCGGAAATAAAGATACGTTGCAAAATTATCAAAAGAACAAAAGTCAAGAATTTGTCTATGTTGCAAATGGTGAAAAAATGAAATTTTGTGGGTATGGCTCAATTATTATTTTTTCAAAGGAGATTAAAAATGTTTTACATGTAAAAAATTGCACCGCCAATTTATTATCCATAGGTAAGCTCTCAAAAGAAATAAATTGTGAAATTATTTTTTCATCAAAAAATGTATTTTTTTTCAGGATATAACATCCAAGAGGATGATTGGTGAAGGTGTTTTTCAAAATGGACTCTACTTTTGTATAGCCAAAAACGCAATTTCAATACAAAAATGCAAGACATGGGACATTTATGGCATAGAAAGAATAGGGCATCCTTCCAATTGAACTTTAAAATATAATTTTGATTTTTCTAATTTGGATTGTAGTAATTGTGAAGTATGCAAACTAGCTAAGCATACGAGACTCCATTTTGTAACCTCAAATTCGAAAAGTAATCACATATTTGAACTTGTTCATTCCGATTTTTGGAGACCCGCTCCCATAAATTTTTATAATGGTTTCAAATATTTTGTTACATTCATAGATGATTTTTCACGATTAACATATCTATATTTATTAAAAAAATAAAAATGAAGTTTTTTCTCAATTTCAAGATTTTTTAAATTTAGTTGAAAATCAATACAATATGAGGATTAAAGTTTTTAGATCCGATAATGGTACGGAATTTGTAAATCAAAATTTTCAAGTTTTTTGAAACAAAAAAGAATCATACATCAAACAACTTGTGTTTATACCCCACAACAAAACGGAATTTATGATAGAAAAAATCGACATTTACTTGAAATGATAAGAGCACTTATGTTTCAAACCAACGTTCCAAAAATTTATTGGTCGGATGTCATTCTCACCGCAACTCATTTGATAAATAGATTGCCAAGTATCGTCCTAAAAAATAAAAGTCCATTAGAAGTTATTTACCAAAGAAAGATAATTTTTAACCACCTAAGAATTTTCAGATGTACATGTTATGTACACCAAAATAAACGGGATAAACTAGATCACACTTCTATAAAAACTATTTTTCTAGGATACTCATCTCAAAAAAAAGATTATAAATGCTATGATCCTATAAACCATAAATTATATATTTCTAGGGATGTAACATTATTTGAAAATGAATCATATTTTAAAACAAGTAAAAATGAGATTGATAATCAAATTAGCACAAATAATTTTGTCATTCCTATGTCTACTAATCAAATTGTTGAGCAAAAATTGTAGGGAATGAAGAAGAAGAATATGATGATGAAAATAACAATACTCCTCAAAGTGGAGCCGAGGAAGAAGAAGAAGAGGATGAAAATATTGAAGGAGATGAAAATACTGAAGAAGAAGCTATGGTAAGGAGGTCAACCCGTCGTACACAACCGTCCACAAGATTACGAGATTTCGTAACCTATAAGGTTCAATATCCTATTGAAAATTTTATTTCATATAAAAATATTTCAAAAAAACACCATGCATTTCTTAGTTCAATTTTCAAAATAGAAGAACCAAGAAATTTTGAGGAGTCCATAAGCCAACCGGTGTGGTGCAAGGTTATGAAAGAAGAACTTCAAGTCTTAGAAAAAAAGAATACATGGACCGTTGAACCATTACCAAAAAATAAAAAAACTTGTAGGTTGCAAATGGATTTATAAAATAAAATACCAAAGCGATGGATCTGTAGAATAAGGCCCGGCTAGTTGCCAAAGGGTATGCACAAACATACGGTATTGATTATCAAGAGACCTTTGCTCCGGTAGCAAAGATGAATATGTTGTTTCAAGCAATTCTCTTTTAGTTTATTTGACTAATTTGCAAAACATACAATGATTGAATTTTACGATTTTCTCTATCTTAGAAAGAATGCAGGTTCAAGACGATAGGAATTGCAATATACAAAGTGCTTGAACTGAAGAATCATCAAGCTAGTTATCAAGAATCTAAATTGTAAAATTTACATTTAGTAAAGTAGCTTTGATGTTGATTCACAGGGACAAAACGTTGGAACGGTTAACAAAACGTTCAGACGTTTTACCTCGTGTAAAAGATCTAGAAATTGATCGATTAAAAGCTGAAAAATGCTCTAAAACGTTTCAGACGTTTGTCAAAACGTCTAGACGTTTTAATTCATTTTTCAGACTTCAAAATAGCATTTTAGTCGATAAATTTCCAGACAAAAACGTCTTGCAACGTTTTATAATCGTTGGCAACGTTTTAGGAATTCTCACAGAAATTTGAATTTTTGAACTAAATTAAAGTAAAACGTTTTCTATGTTTTACAAAACGTTGGGACGTTTTATGGCAGAAAACTCATTTCAAAACTGCCACTATAAATAGAACCTTAGGGTTCTCCTCAAAACAATATAGCCGACCCTAATCATTTCAAAAGCTAATTTTCTGTGAGCTCAAGTTCCTCCATTGTTGTAAGAACAAAAACTTCAATATCCCTCAAACAACCTCAAATCCACTTCACTAATCTCGAGTTAGATTAGGTTAGAGTGAGCCTTTGAGTGTTCATCTTGAGATTTCGAACTTAGAGACTTCGTTCTCTACTCTAGTTGGCCGTGTGACTTCCCATTGGTTGTAAGGGCTCACCGGTTCACAAGTTGTAACCTTTCTCTTTTGGATAATAGAAAGGCGCACCGAGAAGCAGTTGCGACGCCCCGGAGACGTAGGCATTTTAAGCCGAACTCTGTTATCACTCCTTGTGTCAAATCTCTCTAAACTCATCTACTTTATTTTATTTGCAATTATTTCTTTATTTTCGAAATTAGTGGTGCCTAAGGAACAACAAAGTGGTATCAGAGCGCGTTACTCAAATTAAGACTCACTTAATTCGAGCTTACCGATCTAAAATGGCACCCACTAGATATGTGAAAGAACCTCCAACCTTTGGTAGTACTACCAAAAAATTTAGTCATTGGAAAAGAACCATGATGAACTATCTAAACATCCTTGAAGTTTGGAATGTAATTGAAAAAGGGTATGAAGCGGTATACACCAATCCTACCGGCAATGAGGCTAAAACTGAAACATTTCCATCTACCGAATTAAAGAAAGCAAATGACCTTGCCGTTAATGCAATATACAATGCGGTAAGTGAATCGGTTGCATTAATTTTTGGTAACACAACCAATGCAAAAGAAATGTGGGATGCTCTCGTTAACCGGTACGAGGGTAACACCCAAATCAAACGAACCAAAATAGCCGGTCTAGAAACCAAATTTGAAACTTTTAAAGTTGAAAATGGTGAAAATGTTGAGGATATGTATAATAGACTTATGCATATTCAAAATGAATTCATTGAATTAGGAGAACCGCTTTCTAACGATAAAATTGTAGGAAAACTCCTCCGAGTAATGCTTAGGAGGCCTAGGTGGGACGGATTGGTTAGTGCCCTAGAAGCAATTCATGGGACACAAAAATCATTCACACCGGATGAACTCTATGCCCATTTTCGGAGTTTTGAAGAAAAGCTAATACAAGCCGGTGATCTCAAACAAGAGCCAAAAACAAAAACGTGGCTTTTCCAGCTCAAAACCACCGAAACCACCCTAGCTCCTCAAATAACCGTCCATCAAGCGACTCTTTCATAAACCAACTAGGACAAGACACCTCAAATGATGCCGTTTACTTAACCAAAATGTTTCAAGCCATGCTAAACTTCGAACGCAAATACAACAAAGAACGTGAAGAAGGAAACAAACGGGTCATTTGCTTTGCATGTGAAAGAGAAGGCCATACCATTCAAACATGCTTCAAGCTATTTCCCAACTTGAAGAACAAGGATAGTGAAGGGCAAAATGACCGAAGGCCTAAGCAAAAGTACGACGGGTACAAAAGCAAGAAGAAGGCCAAGGCAATGCAAGCTCTATTTTGCATCGACTCCGATGAGAGTGATAGAGAAGAATCCGACTCGGAGTCGGGCGATAAACAAGAGATCAACCTCGCTCTTATGGCAATAGTAGATGAGGGTTCGGCAATGATTGACGTGGATACAATCATTGCAAACAAAAACATAACCGACGAGACCACTATTGAATTCCTCAAAGATCTCGCCAACTCAAAAAACAACAAGGAGTCGGAGGATTCTACCAAAGCCTCCACAAGCTCTACCATTGAGATTGAGGTTGGTCCCATCGAAGCCTCAACTAACACCATCATTGAGGTAGATGATGTATCTATAGAAGATGTAACATACTCCTTAAATGAGGTACATCTTATTTCTTTTCCTAGCCGGTACATGTCTCCCATTGACTTGACCAACCCCGACTACCCTTTAAACGGTTACCGAGTTAGGAAAGATGAATCCAAAATTGACATGAATGAGAATTATATAGAGACAAATGAGACAAGCACGTTCATGGATGAAACTCTAATGAATTATAATGCACCTAGGTTGCTTGAGGAATCCAAAAAGGCCGTGCTTGAAAAGGAAGGTACCATACAAAAATTGCAATCACAACTTCTTGAATTTGAATCCAAAATAAAAAACTTAGAATTGGAACTATTTACATTACATTCTTGTCAATCACACATAGGGGATATAGAGATGTTAAAAGTAAAAATTCAAACTTTAGAGACCGAAAATAGGGCTTTAAGATCTCCTAGTGAATTCTCAAATGTCACTAGTCTCGATCCCTACTATGTAGATAATTTGATCAATGCCAATTTGAATCGAAAAATCGGTACAATGGGCATTGGATACAAGAAGGGTCAATCCTCATTTGAATCAAATTATTCACAAAGCCCAAAAGAAAATGGGGAACTTACTCAAAATTTATATAAATTCAAGTTCAATTGCAAAGAATATTTTGATTACCAATTTCACTCCAAACATGGTAAAACACCCTTGACAAAGGAGTCAAATAAAGGGATAACTCCTCAAACCAAAAAGTCAAAACAAAATCATGCATTTAGATACAAATTTTCTAACAAAAATTACAAAAATGAAAACAAATGTCAAAATAGTGATAGGAACACTTTTAATCCAAAAAGGTCAAACAAAACATATTTCAAAGGACCGGATGGATGGTTTTATGAAATCAACAACAAAAATATTTTCCAAAACAAAAACCAAAGAAATGGTTTGACGAGAGATGTTCCCCAACATACCAACAAATTTGATTCAAACAAAAATAAGTCTTATTCATCTAAAGTTACAAATCATAGGAATCAAATTCAAGGAGTGAAAGATAAATTTCAAGCCACTTTCAAGCATGGCTCAACAAATGTCAAGCAATCGGTCACATTTTGTAACTATTGTTGTAAAATTGGCCACACCTCATTAGAGTGTAACTTTAGGAAAGGAAGCAACAAATCAAATGTTGTTTGGATTCCTAAAGCTAAACTAGCTTAAAGTTGTAATTGAAATCTCCCCAACCTAAAACAAAAAAAAAGGAAAGGGGGAGATTAAAACAAGGTATATATTAATTGCAAATATATATATACTCTTGTAGGTATGTTTGATTACAACACATAAAGAAAATGCTTGGATCATTGATAGTGGATGTTCACACCACATGACCGGTGATAAATCTAATTTCAAATCTTTAGAACCATATGATGGTGGGTCGGTTACTTTCGGTAGTAACCAAAGAAAGAGTTCGATAATCGGATTAGGTACGGTTGGCAACCAAAACTTAACCATATCGGATGTCTACCTTGTTGACGGCTTGAACTATAATTTACTTAGCGTGAGTAAATTATGTGAAGCCGGCTATTACGTTAAATTCAATACTAATGCTTGTCTTTTGTTTAGAGAATCCGATGATTCTTTAGTCTACACCGGTAAGAGAAAGAAAAATGTTTACTACTTATATTTTAATCATTTCGAATCCGGTGAAATATGTTTGAATGCCATTACAACCGGCTCTAGGTTATGGCATCGTAGACTAGGTCACATTTCAATTGACTCCATTAAAAAGTTGGTTAAATTAGACCTAGTCCGCGGTTTACCAACACACAAATTAGAAATCGTAGGATTGTGTGATGCATGTGTCCAAGGCAAACAAACTAAAAATTGCTTTAAGTCCAAAGATATGGTGTCAACCGATCAACCATTGCAATTACTACATATGGACTTATTTGGACCAATTAGTGTACCAAGTTTGGCTAGAAAGAAATATGCATATGTAATTGTAGATGACTATAGTCGCTTTACTTGGGTTATATTTTTGCAACATAAGGATGAAGCAATAGAAAACTTCATTAGATTTTGCAATCGGGTTGAAAATGAAAAATGCACAAAAATCATTCGTATTCGAAGTGATCATGGGGGTGAATTTGAAAATGAAAAATTTGATGAAGTATGCTCTAAAAGAGGATATAAACATGAATATTCGGCTCCTCGCACACCTCAACAAAATGGGGTTGTTGAGAGGAAAAACCGAACATTACAAGAGCTTGCCCGAACCATGCTAAACGAATACCCTTTACCCAAACACCTTTGGGCCGAGGCGGTCAATACGGCTTGCTACGTGATCAATCGCGTTAGTATAAGGTCGATATTGAAGAAAACACCTTATGAGCTATGGAAGGGGTATAAGCCAAAAATATCTCATCTTAGAGTATTCGGATCGAAATGCTTCGTGCTTAACGAATCACCAAAAATTACAAAATTCGACTCTAAATCCATTGAAGGAACATTTGTGGGGTACTCTTTGACAAGTAAAGCCTATAGAATCTACATCGCATCTCATCAAATTGTAATTGAGTCCGTACATGTCAAATTTGATGAAGCTACTAATCAAAAGGCCGAGAAAGGTATTCAAATTGTAGGTGTTGAAGATGCCGAGCTCGAGATTAATGAGGTCGAAAATACAAACAACAACATTGAGCAACCACTCGAGCAAGAGCAACCCGAAGAAAATCCATTGAACGAGTCAATGCAAACCGAGGAAGCACAATCTCCACAATGTATATATCAACCTCCCGAAGATCTAAGGGAAGTTTCCTCTCACCCTCTTTCTAATGTGATTGGAAATCCTAGGGAAGGGGTTAGGACTAGATCGGGGTTAAATCAAATGATTGCCCATTGTGCATTTGTATCAAATGTTGAACCCAAAAACTTTAAAGATTCCAATGGGGATTCAAATTGGATTTGTGCCATGCAAGAAGAACTTGCTCAATTTGAAAGGAACAAAGTTTGGATACTAGTACCTAAGCCAAGAGAACGGATGATTATTGGAACTAAATGGGTCTTTAGGAATAAGAAAGATGAAAATGGAAATGTCGTTCGGAACAAGGCTAGGTTAGTAGCTCAAGGGTATAAACAACAAGAGGGTATTGACTTTGAAGAAACCTTCGCACCCGTAGCTCGTCTAGAATCTATTCGAATGGTTTTAGCATATGCCTCAAATAAAAACTTCACTCTATTTCAAATGGATGTTAAAAGTGTATTTTTGAATGGATTCATAGATGAAGAAGTATATGTAAATCAACCACCCGGTTTTGTTGACCCGGCATTTCCTAATCATGTCTATAGACTCACCAAAGCACTTTATGGTCTTAAACAAGCTCCTAGAGCATGGTACGGTAGGCTTAGTTCCTTTCTAATTGAAAATGAATTTACAAGAGGAAAGAATGACACAACTCTTTTTACAAAGAAGAGAAATGATTCAATTCTAATAGTACAAATTTATGTCGATGATATCATTTTTGGTTCACCTAATGCGGCACTTGCCAAGGAATTTTCTTCTCTTATGAGTAGTGAGTTCGAGATGAGCATGATGGGTGAATTAAATTTCTTCTTGGGGCTACAAATCAAGCAACTCTCGGATGGCACCTTTGTGAGCCAAACCAAGTATGCCAAGGAGTTGGTGAAGAAGTTTGGAATGACCGAGAGCAAGACGAGTCCAACACCAATGGCTATCAATGCAAATCTTGACTCGGATCCAAGAGGCACACCCGTGGACATCACCCAATACCGAGCTATAATAGGTAGCCTACTTTATTTAACTGCTAGTAGACCCGATATTATGTTTGCGGTATGTCTATGTACTAGGTTTCAATCTAATCCCAAAGAAGTGCATTTGAAAGCCGTTAAACGAATTGTTAAATATATCAAAGGCACTTTGAATTTGGGATTGTGGTATGGCAAACAATCGGAATTAGATTTAATAGGATATACCGATGTCGATTTTGTCGGAGACAGAATGGATAGAAAGAGTACAAGTGGTACGTGTCAATTCCTTGGCGGATCACTTGTCTCATGGTCAAGTCGCAAACAAACCTCGGTTGCGCTTTCCACCGCGGAAGCCGAGTATGTTGCGGCCGGTAGTTGTTGCACACAAATTTTATGGATGATTCAAACTTTAACTGATTATGAAATTCGCTTCCGCAACGTACCAATTATGTGTGACAATACCAGTGCCATAATGATATCCAAAAATCCAGTTCTTCATTCTAGAACTAAGCACATAGAAATAAGGCATCATTTTATTAGGGATCATGTTGAGAAAGGTGAGGTCCAACTCATTCATATTGATACCAAAAATCAAATTGTCGATATTTTTACCAAGCCCTTAAATACTCAACAACACAACGAATTGCGATTTAAATTAGGCATGCTTGAATTTAAGGAGTAAGAATTTTTAATTGGAAGCATAGCAATTAATTAGCTCATTTTAAGACAAAAACGCCAGAGAAAAACGTCTCAAAACGTTTCTGAAACGTCAGAACGTTTATGAACATTTGTCCAGATAATATCTCAATGACCTAAAACGTCCCAGACGTTTTACAAAACGTCTGGACGATTTGCTCATTCCAAAACTCCGAAAAATTCATCTGAGAAAATGACCTAAACGTCCCGAACGTTTTACCAAACGTCTGGACGATTCAGTGTTCTTTTATCTTCAAAAATTCTTCAAATTCCTTGCATGACAAATAATTTTGAAACGTCTGAACGTTTAGCCAAACGTCTGAACGTTTAGCCAAACGTCTGAACGTTTGTCTGCTGAATTTTTAACTTCTCAGAAATCTGTCAAAACGGCTGGAACGTTTGGTCAAACGTCGTGACGATTCATATTCGATATTAATCTTCAAAATTTCAAAATATATATATGACAAAAAGTACAAAACGTCCTAGACGATTTGTAAAACGTGGAGACGATTTGTAAAACGTGGAGACGATTTAATGTTAAGTCAAAATTCAAAAACGAAATTTTCGTCTCCAAAAGTCCAGACTAAAACGTTGTGAGACGTTTTATAAACGTCTCAGACGTTTTCGGCGCAGCATCCCAAATACACCTGTGAACCGACGCATTTTTTTCTATCTCCCTTAGCCGCCTCTCTCTCTTCTTCAAATCTTCTCTCTTTCTCTTCTTCTCTCCGCCACCCTTGCCCTTCAACCTCCATTACAACCACCATACACCACCAAATCACTTATTTTAAAGTGCTTTCTCCTCTCCTCTTAACTCTCTTTCCATTTCTCCACTTAAAATCAAGGTTTTCTCCCTCCTCTCTCTCCACCAAAACCCTAACTCTCGCCACCTTTTCAAATTCGGCAATCCGACCGCTCAATCGACGATCCGTCTTCACCATTGTGCTTGTAGAGTCGCTCTCTTCACGGATTCGTGCTTCATTCTTCAATCGGTAACTTTAAAATTCTCTCTCAAACCAATGGCTCCAAAACTTGCCAAAATGAATGCACTTAGAAAGAAAAGGGCCCGAACCGAAGCGGGTCAATCAAGTAGAACTGAAATTGCCCCGGATACCAACCCTTTTCGATCTAACACTTACCTATTCCGGAATCAAATTGCTCACACCAATTTCATGGGCCAATTTACAAATCGGAAGTTATCCAATTGCTATTATTTTAACAAAGCCTCGGTTACCTTTCGATTCCCCGAAGATGACAAAATTATCCAATTTATCAACCATTGGCCATGGGAATCCTTGCTCACTTGTGATGAACCCTATAGCGAACTAATCACCAAAGCTTTCTACTCCAACTTAACATTCACCGAAGACCCCTTTCTAGTAAAATCATATGTATGCGGGCAAGAAATTGTCCTATCTTTGGAGAATGTAGCCAATTGGCTTGGTTTGTCAAATGAGGGTGAAGAAACCTATCTCCTTCGGAATTGGCCCGATCAAGCTTTAGAATCCGCCGATCACTACAAAACCTGGTTTGCTTCACATCGTTTGCTTTTTCTCCTAGTCAACAATATTCTCGTACCCAAAGCAACAATCAAATCAAACATAGAGTGGGGTCCAATGTACTACATGCGACATCTCATTTCCCGGGATGAAAAACGGTTCAACATCCCATACATAATTCTTCGCCACATGATCGTTTGCTTCACAAGCTCCGTTGCAACTCTCCCTTACGGTCATGTGATTCATCGATTAATTCGCCAAAGTGGCATAACCGTCCCAAGTAATATCATTGGTAACGAACCACAACATTTGGTTGATGTTCTACCCAAACATGGTTGGATTAAAGGTCATTCGGACTCGGGCTTACAAATGCTTAGACCCGATGGACGGCCTATCAATGATTGGATCAATGCTCCCAATGCCCAACCGAACCAATATTGGGATCCGTATGAAGAAGAATCACCGGTACACAATGCACCACCACCGGTACCACCAATGGCTCAAGGTGAGATACCTCAAGGAGCGGAAAATCAATTGGCTTGGATTATTCAACACAAGCAACAATACCAATTAACCAATACCAATGAATTTACCGCGATTAAGAATAATCTTAAAGTCTTGAAGGAAGATTCGCGCAAAATCCGAAACCGAGGTCTCAAAAACGCCAAAGACATTCATGATGTCGATATCACTACCTCCGAACTTGCTCGGCGCTTTGTGCAACAATACGGTGCTTCTAGTGGTGCGACCTCTAGTGCTCCTTATATTCCGTCCGAAGATGATGACGAGGATGATGTTGAAGATGGTGGAGATGACGAAGATGACCCCTCATTCTAAACTTCTCTAGTTTTTAAATTAAAATTCACTAAATGGTTGCTATGTTATGCTATCCCTTAAACTTGTTTTATTTTACTCCTTATCTTGCATGAATTGATTCTCTTTTGCTCAAGAATATTTATGATATTATTATGACTCTTTAATTTATGGTATTGATATGAATGTTTGCATAATGGTTGCATGATTATCTATAAATTTACTATCTTACATGCTTATCTCATTTGTGATGCTATTCATAACTCTCAAATTTTATTAGTCATATATTATCAAATTAAGGGGGAGTGCATATTTTGAGGGGGAGCACTATTAATTGTGCTATTTGGTGTTATTTTGTCTCCCTTTCGTCGATTTCCAAAAGGGGGAGAAAATGTAAGACATGCAAAAACCGATTAATTGGGAAATTAATTTTTTTTTATTTGGGAAAAATCGATTTATGCACTTACTTGCGTTGTATGTTTTGCAAATCGTCAAAAGGGGGAGATTGTTGTTTCAAGCAATTCTCTTTTAGTTTATTTGACTAATTTGCAAAACATACAATGATTGAATTTTACGATTTTCTCTATCTTAGAAAGAATGCAGGTTCAAGATGATAGGAATTGCAATATACAAAGTGCTTGAACTGAAGAATCATCAAGCTAGTTATCAAGAATCTAAATTGTAAAATTTACATTTAGTAAAGTAGCTTTGATGTTGATTCACAGGGACAAAACGTTGGAACGGTTAACAAAACGTTCAGACGTTTTACCTCGTGTAAAAGATCTAGAAATTGATCGATTAAAAGCTGAAAAATGCTCTAAAACGTTTCAGACGTTTGTCAAAACGTCTGGACGTTTTAATTCATTTTTCAGACTTCAAAATAGCATTTTAGTCGATAAATTTCCAGACAAAAACGTCTTGCAACGTTTTATAATCGTTGGCAACGTTTTAGGAATTCTCACAGAAATTTGAATTTTTGAACTAAATTAAAGTAAAACGTTTTCTACGTTTTACAAAACGTTGGGACGTTTTATGGCAGAAAACTCATTTCAAAGCTGCCACTATAAATAGAACCTTAGGGTTCTCCTCAAAACAATATAGCCGACCCTAATCATTTCAAAAGCTAATTTTCTATGAGCTTAAGTTCCTCCATTGTTGTGAGAACAAAAACTTCAATATCCCTCAAACAACCTCAAATCCACTTCACTAATCTCGAGTTAGATTAGGTTAGAGTGAGCCTTTGAGTGTTCATCTTGAGATTTCGAACTTAGAGACTTCGTTCTCTACTCTAGTTGGCAGTGTGACTTCCCATTGGTTGTAAGGGCTCACCGATTCACAAGTTGTAACCTTTCTCTTTTGGGTAATAGAAAGGCGCACCGAGAAGCGGTTGCGACGCCCCGGAGACGTAGGCATTTTAAGCCGAACTCCGTTATCACTCCTTGTGTCAAATCTCTCTAAACTCATCTACTTTATTTTATTTGCAATTATTTCTTTATTTTCGAAATTAGTGGTGCCTAAGGAACAACAGAATATCATAAGAATTTTACTTTCAATAGCGGTAAATAATGGGTGGAATTTATTTGAAATGGATATTGAAAATGTGTTTCTTCAAGAAACACTTGAGGAAGAGGTTTATATGACTCTACCACCGAGTCATGTAAAAGAACAAAATACTAATCATGTTTGTAGGTTAAATAAGTCAATTTATGGACTTAAAAAATCGCCAAGGGCATGGTATGTAAAACTCTCTCATTTTTTAGTTTTTCTCGGTTTTAAAATAAGCCAATCCGATACATCACTATTTTTAAAACATGAAAATAATGATACAACCATTGTTCTTGTCTATGTTGATGACATAATTATTACCGAAAACAATTGTGAAAAAGATTGACATTGTGAAAAGATATTTAAAAGAAAATTTTGAAATAAAAGACCTTGGTGAACTTAAATATTTTTTAGGAATTGAAATAGCTCACTCAATCAAGGGACTATTTATTTCACAAAGAAAATATATCATTGACCTTTTAAAAGAAACGGGTAAATTAGGGTCCAAACTGGCTTCAACACCCATAGATAGCAATTGTAAACTAAATACCGAAGATGGAGAATTGTTAGAAAATATTAATCAATTCCAACGACTTATAGGTAAATTAATTTACTTAACAGTAACTAGACCGGATATAATATTTGCGGTGAGCCAAATTAGTAAATTTATGCATTCACCAAGAAAACCGCATTTAGATGCCATTGATAGAATTTTGAGATATTTAAAGAAATCACTCGGAAATGGTATATGGATGAAAACTAATAAATCTAATGAAGTGTGTGACTATTCCGATGCAGACTGGGCCGGGAGCTTCAATAGAAAATCAACAACTGGCAATTGCACGTTTGTAGGCGGAAACTTAGTCACATGAAAAAGAAATAAGCAAAAATATCATGGCACGATCAAGTGCGGAAGCAGAGTACCGTGCCATGACATCCACCGCAAGTGAACTTACGTGGATAAAACAATTGCTCAAGGAGTTGAACTTCACAATTGATAAACCAATGAAGATGGTTTGTAATAACAATGCGGCAAGGCATATTGCTTCAAATGCGGTGTTTTACGAAGAACAAAGCATATCGAAGTCGATTGTCACTTTATAAGAGAAAAAGTCCAAGCAAAGGAAATCGAAACCCTTTACGTGAAGAACCAAGATCAATTAGCCGATATTTTTACAAAGGGTCTCATTCCGAAGGTGTTTGAAGAAATAATAAGCAAGCTAGGATTAATCGATATTTATAATCCTAGCTTGAGGGGGAGTGTTGAGAATAGAATAAAAGAAGAGGGTTAAGAGCATTGTAAAATAGAAGTTTATATAACAACAAAAAAAAGAATACAAAAAATACAGTTCTCCTCAGCTTTGCATCTCTGTACACAAACTAACAGGCGGATCTCAGGAGGCGTTTGGTTCGTGCTTTTGGGAGGTGATTCCTTGCTATCGTAATTTCCTGGAAAGTGATTACTGCGTTTGGCTCTGTTGTATTTTACTTTGTTGATTTCAATTGGCTTCAATGGCTGAGAATGGTTGATTTAAGTGGGGTTTTTTTTGTTTGGTCTGAATATGGACTTTTGAAGTTTTTTTGTCTTATTGGAGAGAAAGAACCTTCAACCGACAATTATTAACTGGTTTGTTGAATTAATTTACTTATACCATTTATATAGGATGCTCCATTTGATCCATATTAATGTTTTTACCAGAGTCAATTTCATATAGTATAGTTACATAATGTTAGAAGTTGTGCTTCTAATGCTTTTATTTATTGTGTTTTTTGTTTTACAATGTAATGTTATTTCTTTTTAGAGTTGGGATTCATGCTGGAGAAATTGAGTGTCTGTTTCTTGCTGATCTAGAGGAAGGTCAGTTAACAACCAAGCACAACTCTGATGGCATAAAAGGTCAGGTAGTTAACACTACTACAGAATTGCAAATCAGCACCGGTTTTTTTTTACATTCAAAACCGATTTTCCTACCGGTGTTGATCGGGCTGGTGCTGATTCCATGTTAGATTAGCACCGGTTTTAAACCGGTACTAAATTTAATATATAACACCGGTTTTTTCATAAAAACCGGTGCTAAAAGTAGTATACAACACCGGTTGTTGCATAAAAACCGGTGCTAAAAGTTACATTCAACACCGGTTTGTTCATAAAAACCGGTGCTAAAAGTTACATTCAACACCGGTTTTTGTTACTCAAACGGTGCTGATTTGTTACATTTAGCACCGGTTTGGTTAAATAACCAATGCTGATTTTTTTTATTGTTTGGAATTTGGTTTATATTAGGCTAGCCTCCAAATTTGCTAGCCATAAATTAAATATTCACATGCACAAAATATAGAATGGACAAAACATTATACAAATGAAACAACACATAATTTAAAAGTATCATCTTTACTAACTTTGATAGTTTCAACAAAAACAAGCTAACTTTACAATATCTCTCACATTGCCTTAAATTTCATAGTATGCCAAACATTTTTCCAAAAAGAATTTAGCCCACATTGACTGAAATTGTTTAAGATCTTCCATCGAATACGGTGATGAACTTAAGCACTGCATGAAATTATATTGAACTGTTAATATAAACAAGAAATAGAGCAATACAGTATGACTCCATATTTGGAAAGTTTGAGAAAGAGCTGGACTGGCTTTGCATATTACTGGAGAAATGCTATTGGAACCAAGCACAGATATTAAAAGTGACAACCAAAGATATTAAAAGTACAGTAACTATGTCATGAAATAGATTTATACATGTATTGGAAAACCATCGAAAAATGTAGTAACTAGGGACAACATTAACTTCATCACATAGAATCCACATTTCTTATCGTCATTTTGCTGAGGGCACTGTATTGCACATTTCAAAAAAAAAATATTAGTATTGTGAAAATTGCAAGTAGCAAATATAGAATAAGGATTATAGTTTGAAGCATATTTTATCTGTTTAATTGAATATTTTATTTCCTTGGCTTTTTTATTGTGTTGTCCTCCTAAGGATTTATATGATGCAAAAATCCTGTAATTAACAAAAAATAATTAACAAAACTAATTTTTTTACTACATTCCAGCAGAGTAATTGACAGTACAACAACCAGTATGATGTTCGACATATACTGTGATTCAATTTTCTGTACTTTAGAGCATAGTTCAAGCGAATAGCAAGGTTCTAACAAGTCTTAGGGACATCTCAGAATTTTATATGATTTTTAGAGGGTTTTAAGTATTTATTTGGGAGCTCTACCTCACTCACTGTCCTGCAGTTTATTGAAAATTAATTCTGACAGCCAATTTTTAAGAATTAATTCTGAGCAATTGGCTAAACAGAAAATTTTGTTCTTTTTATGGAAGTGTAGAGGGAAGCCTAATTCAAATGCCTGCCAAGTTTCAAAATATTTATTATTTTCTAACTGTTCCTAATACTGTTTGGAATACAGGGGCAGATTTGTAAAATGCTGGAGAAAAGCAACGGTTTTGTATTTCTGAGATGTGAACTTCAAAAATGCTTAGTAAATGCTCAGAAAATCGTAAAAATGAAAAGTTTTGGTCTAGATTGTGTGTTTTTGAGTCCTTTATTTACCAGTGTGGTTTGTTGCTTACTCTTTGAAATGCCTCGTGATATAATAGAATGGTATATCCTTGTCCTTTTTATTCGACGAGTCAAGGATATACACCATACCTTCGCGAGGAACAATTACGAGCAATATCTAATGTTCGCTGCCATGTATTTAATAAAAATCAATGATAAATGTATTTATTAAAATGTGTTAAATTGTATTAATGGAAGTAGCACGAATTAGGTAACTTACGATTGAAAATGCGGTGCAAGAATAAATTTCTTATCCTGATGCTTGAACATTGTTTCGGCCATGTAAGTACATGCGACTTTAGTATCGATCTTGAACTGAGTTGGACAGATTCTACCTGCGTCCATGAATCCAACTGAGATATTGCTTTCCCCTAACAAAAACCAAACAAGACTTTACTGGTACCATATATGCTTCACATGACCCTTTGTAACAGATCTGTCAGTGCAGACTGATCCAAAGCCCAAATCAAAAGTTTAGTTACACAGTTAGATAAAGGACAGAAAAACAAACGGTTTAGAGCCAAACTTTGCATCATTCGGATTTTTTTACTATTTTCTAGCCATTTTCAAAGTTGGGCCTTAAAAATACAAAAACTGCATATTTTAATGCACACATGACTTCTTTGCCTCTAACTTTGCATGGTCATTAGGCATAAGAAGAAAATTCTTAAAATCATGAAAATTCACAGAGTTATAGATTGTATTACCCTATGTAAAACCATAAAAAGAACACAAAATTTGGTTTAGCCAATTGTCAGGAATTAATTTTCAAAGTTCAGAAAAAGAAACCAGAAAACTGCTGTTTTTTACATCTTTTATCAATCTGTCCCTATGTTCAAGCATCTGTTAAAATAGTTAAAAAATTAAAAAAATCTGAAATTCGGCAAGCAAGTAGATTTGAATTTCTTCTACATTTCCATAAAAATGACAAGAAATTAAGGACAAGCATGTAGATTTTGAATTTCTTCTACATATCCCTTCTGATTGGGTTCAAATAAAACGAAATTAAGGACAAGAAATTAAGGCTAATGTTGAAACTTATGATAGCCACCAAATATCCTTTACTCCGTGGCGGCTCCTTCACGGTGGTGTGGCGGCTCCTCCAAATCAAGGCTAAGAATCGGCGGGGGGTGCGGCTCCTCCACCGCGGTTGTGCGGCTCCTCCACGACGGTGGTGCAGCGAAGAAGCGGAGGGGTGCGGCGGGGGGTGCGGCTCCTCCACGACGGCCGGTGCAGCGGCTCCAGAGGGAAAATTTGAAGGGATGGGGGGAGTCGCAAGTTCTTACCCGAATTTACACTAGATGGAGTGGAGAGAGGTTGGAGAGACAAATGAAACAATCAAATTTCGCACAGCTTTCTGGAACCGATCAGTTGAGAGAGAAAGAAAGAAGCTTCTAGGGTTTAAAACATTACACCAGATACATTCAGCACCGGTTATTTTAAAAAACCGGTTCTAAATGTGTGACACTACAACACCGGTTATTAGTAATAAACCGGTGCAGAATGTTTAGCACCGGTTTTAGTAATAAACCGGTGCTAAATGTATGACATACAACACTGGTTATTAGTAATAAACCGGTGCTGAATGTTTAGCACCGGTTTTAGCAAATAAACCGGTGTTGTATGTCAAACATTTAGCACCGGTGGTACTTTTAACCGGTGCTAAAATACATACAACACCGGTTTCATCAAATCCGGTATTGTTTGACCGGTGCTGATTTGCAATTCTGTAGTAGTGTAACTTTCTCTTATACACTTTCCTGAGAAGGTAGGAGAGATGCCTTTTGACTGGCAGTTTGACAAATAATTATCACCTTCTATTTTATTTGGTCTTTCTTGGGCTTATTTGGCATTAAATTGAAACTTTTTCTGGTTTACTGTCTGACTTGGGTTAAATGGATGCACTTACCATACAGTTGCTGAATGAAGGGGGTTTATAATGTTGGTTGAACTTAATTATAATTTCATATGTGCCATATTTATCTTTGGTTCTTGTAATGAGAAAAGTAGATATGATTCAATCATAATAATATGCTTATATTATGAGGACTATATTCCACAATTCAAAAAAATAGGCTGCTTCAATAAGATTAGAAGGTCATGAATAACAATAGCAAAAAATAGACCTCCATAGTTTTAAGGATTTTTGCAAAAATAAGGTCAAGTAAACAACAACAATAATATCATATTGTTGCACGTCTGTTTATTAATTATTAGTTTCGGAAAAAACACTGTTCATGAACTTGAAAAGAGTAAATTTAAGCATATAGTGAGTGTATAAAAAGGTTTTTGTTATTGATCTTTGGCAAATTCAATTTTAAGCACTATTTTGTAGCTTACAGGGGTGTACATCAGAATTTATTTTATACTATATTCTTGATCTGGCATATGTATGGCGTTTGATGAACTTGGCAAAGGTCGATTCGTCTATCCTGAATTGGTAAGTCATTTATATTCTAGTTGCATAGAGCCTATAAGGCAGCTTCTAAACTTCTATTTTGTTGAACCATTTAACATACAGATATATTATAATGAGAAAGGATCAATTTAAGTTGGTAATTTGGTTATCTTTTGGGCAAATTTATATTTCAAGTTATAATCTGAACCAAAGTTGTACTTTAAAAAATTGGAAGAGAAAAATTGCAACAGCGACCAGTGCTTCTCATATAACTGTTGTCTCCTGTTTTGGGTTTTCTTGTATTGGGAAGTTGTTAGTTTTTATTATGCTTTTAAATGATCTGCTATGCACTCGTATCGTGATTTTGTAGTCTCAGGGGTAGTTTAGGGAATTTGTTAGTTTTTATTATGTTTTTAGATGATATGTTATGTACTGTTAGTTTGTTTTTTGTAGTTTCGGGAGTAGATTAGGGAAGGTGCTAGTATAAAAAAAGCTTTTTATCATGCTGTTGTGATATGCTTGTACTCCAAAATTTATGTTTTAGTCTAATCTGGTAATAAAATTTTGTCATGACCTTAGTGGTGTCATTTTAGTTGTTCTAAACTTTGCTTACTGAGTCTTTTATTTAATTTTAATTTTCTAACATCTGAAAGTTCGTATATACCTGGCTCAGGCTTTGCGAGGTGTTACTGGTATGTGCCAAGAAAGAATATAGCAACTGGATTTCCAATATTGTTTGGCTGTGATGCAGTACTAGTATACACCTGGCTCAGGCTTTGCATGGACATGATTTAATAGGCTATGTTAAATGAAGGCAAAATTGCAAAATCATGGATGCATAAAGCTTTTATTAAATGTTAGTAATGTAACATTACATATATTATTACATACTAATGAGTAAATAATTATTTAGTACTTGATTATTGGTTATAATATTAAATTTTTATTCTCACATGATTGAAACGAATTAACTGTATTATTTGGTTAATAATTTAAAAGTAGTGAAGCCTTGTCTCGATTGCCATTGCAATAGTCATGTGCAAATCAAACATAGTAATGACATATTCTCTGAAATGTTGAAGCGATAGTCATGCACGAACCAAACAAGATAATAACACATTTCCTAGTATTACATTCCTAGAAATTCTTCTATTCCCTGAAATGATCTATAGTGCGAACCACCCCCTCAATGCATTGAAAATGTGGCTAAGTCACCCTAATGATTTTAAAATTTTAGTTATTTATATTGAAATTTAATTCAGCTTTACTTTTTATAGAAGTTTCTATATAGTCCAGCCCCTCAATAATAATCAAATATTTACTTTTAGTCTAATGATTAGAGCTTTATTTTGTAGTTAAAAGATCTTGAGTTCAAATTTCACTCACCATATTATATTTTAATTTTTAGCTTCCCTAATAAAAAACTTATAAAAAATTTCTAGTTCCAGCCCTGTGATGAGAATGGACTTCTATGTGGATTTTTTTCTTTTTCTTCTTTTAAGGTGCCAATTGGTCAAAATCGGATCCATATTTTTAATTCTTTTAGACAAGCGTTGTGCACAAAATTTTAATTGCAACAGTTGGCCCATGCACTGTATTATCAATCCAGGTGATTAAAGATCAATCTAACCAACAATGTGGTAATATATGAATCAACATCAGGCCTAGAGAGATCTAAGAGGCCCAAATGGTAGGAGCCTATAGTCCAGTTAAGCCCAAGGGCTTTAGCAATTATCAAACCTTCTATTAGATTCCACTTACCAGATGGTACCCGAGGTAATAACCGTTTTTTGAAAGAATGAGGCATGTATATAGGAACCCAATTAGTTACTTCTTACGCTTGTAGTCAGAAGTTTCAAATAAGTTTCCGTTTGAAATTTGAAAGAAAATATAAAATACGATAAGTTTTACTACAATTTTAAACAAGTTGTTAATTTAACAACAAGGTCGTTGTAGTATAGTGGTGACTATTCCCGCCTGTCACGCGGGTGACCCGGGTGAAAGAAAATATATTCTATCTCTCGGCAGTACCCCGGCTAGTTACCCAAAAAAAAAAGGGTCCGCCTAGCTCTCCCCCGTGAACAATCCCCCTTTTCATCCCGTCAGTTGCATTAATTAAGGTAGTTAATTAGTTAGAATTTATAACTGTCAGTGTATTTTAGGAATTTGCAGAAGTATTCATATGTAGCACAACTAGTATTCATCCATCTATATGAAGGTATTCACATTTGCAATAGAAGCATATTTGGATATATTACAACAAGAAAGTAGGGGACAAACAACATGTGTGGGGGACCGCATAACTGTCAGAGCATTAATTAAGTGGGGGACCGCATAACCGTCAGCGCATTAATTAAGTGGAGGACTTCTAACTACCTTCAGCTCATTTTAGAAATTTGCAAAAAAAGTATTCATCTGTAACACAACTAGCATTCATCCATCTATATAAATGTATTCATCTTTGCAATAGAAGCATATTTGGACACATCAATCACTCATCTTTTACACGTTTTTAGAGATGAGTTTTTTTTTCTCCGTTCAATCTAACCAATATTTCTGACGATCTGTGAGGAATTTTGCAAATCTAAAACCACGAATGTCTTCTACATAATTTTCTCTTTCAAATGAGATCCATGATGACATACTTTCGAGTTGTCCGTTGCACAAGTATTCACACCTCGTCATGCAAGTATTCATCATCATCGTGTAAGTGTAAATAGTTAATGTACCAAGAGTATTACACGTTTTTAGAGATGAATTTTTTTTTCTCCGTTCAATCTAACCAATATTTCTGACGATCTGTGAGGAATTTTGCAAATCTAAAACCACGAATGTCTTCTACACAATTTTCTCTTTCAAATGAGATCCATGATGACATACTTTCGAGTTGTCCGTTGCACAAGTATTCACACCTCATCATGCAAGTATTCATCCCGCATTAAGCAAGTATTCATCCTCATCGTGTAAGTGTAAATAGTTAATGTACCAAGAGTATTACAAACATATGTGCATACCAAACAAATAAAAAGTATTCATCCATAAGATATCAAGTATATTCATACATATAAGTTAAAATATTTATGCCTAAGATATTAAGTATTCATCCATAAACGTTGAAGTATTCATCTCTAAAACATTAAGTATTCATCCATATGTATTTAGTACGCACTGTTCTAATTCACCATTAATAAAGCTTTGTTCTTTGCAAATAACTCGGATCTGACCCGGCGGTTGACAGTGATGGATCTACTCCGGCGGAGGCGGAGGCGGAGGTGGGAGAGAGAGGGGGCGGAGGTGGGAGAGAGAGGAGGCGGAGGTGGGAGGTGAGAGACGGAGGTGGAGGTGGGAGAGGGAGACCGAGAGGGAGAGGTGGGAGAGGCGGGCGGAGGCGCAGAGGGAGAGGTGGGAGAGGCGGGCGGAGGTGGAGGCGGAGGTGGAGAGGGAGAGGTGGGAGAGGTGGGAGAGGGAGGGAGAAAGATGAAAGAAATAAATGGAGAAAATTGGGTAATTAATTTGTAGGGCCATTAGGTAGTTAGAATTTTGAATTATAGTTAGAAAATGTAGTTAGTTAGTTGGGGGATGAAATGGAAGATGAAATGGGAGATGAATAGATGGGAGAAGATATAATTACTCAAAAAAAAATTAAACGGTAAAAAAAAAAAAAAAAAAAAAAAAACGGGGATCCTCTTGGAACAAATCGATAAAGAAAAGATCCTATCCAAGTTGGCAGCTAGAATGTCGGATAAAGAACTGGCAGTGCAACGTGTGTAATACCAGACCGTACTCATTGCACAACATTTGCACAGGGTCTACAGCCGTCCATCCTACTGTTTCCAATCTAGACTCATAGACCGAGCTAGGATCCTCTCCAAGACCATACGTACAAATGTTCCAATTAAGATTTTATTTTATTTTTTATAATAAGATAGGGATTATAGCGTATTTAATTTTACTAGGCTTAATTATAATCAATTGACACGGACTGGTTTTTTAATATTTTGGTACTAAATTTCATAAGGCTCAATTTTGTTGACCTAGTATACAAAATTTTTATTGTTAGATTAATAGGTTGTTCAAGTATTATTTTGATAAGTATGAAATATTTGTCTTTCTACGTATATTTTAGAAGAAAATTAACTTTTGATCTGTTTCTTAGTGCAATATCTAATTTTCTTTTTAAAAGGTTTTAGAAGAACATTAAAGTATACCTTTGATCTGTTTTTATAAGGATTTTTTTTTTTTTACTAGAATCGCACTTATTGAAACTCATACTAAATTATTGCATATCTTGTATATTGGATAATTTTCAACAATATTTCTTAAAAGTTTTTGAAGTTGGATCTTGTTTGATTGTTCTTAATCTATTCTCATGTAATGTTTGATCCACACACTGTGTAGAGAGATAAAAAAAAAAAGTAATTTGTATAGCTCTATGAGACATTTTTTATTTAGAAATAAAAAATACAGATCTGCTGAAAAGGAAAAATCACATTCTAATTTAAAAAAAAATTATATTAATAATGGTGTGACAAACATTATATATATCGTGGCCAAGTCAAAATTTAATTTCACCACACCATTAGTGATACTTGACACCATTATTCACACTTATTATACACTGCGGTGTAATCGATTTTTCGCAAAACTAAGTGCAACCTTCTCTTTCCAACCATCCGTATTTTTTATTTCTAAATAAAAAAAAATCACTCTATGATTGTGTTCATGCAATTGGAGAGGAACCCAACTTGTTAGAAGAGGGGTCATAAATCAAATAGAACAAGCCAAAAGGAATAAGTTATATTTGACTATTTAAAAAGGACAGGTATCATTAACAGGTATGTAGTAACTGTTGAGAGGATGACATTTGCGAAAAAAACACTCGAGAGCAGGTCCGATAGGCATCGGACTTACTTTTAATTTGATGAGTTTAATCATCGTCGATTTACTTTAAGATACATGCGGAATGCTTTAAACTTTGTGCACGTATGTTTCAATTTTTATGTGTACAAATGTTAAATTAGATCGGATGATCATCATGCTCGTTGAACCTAAAAGTAGGTTCGATGGGAATCGGACCTACTCCGATCTCGTGCTAAAAATTGTGAAAGGTTTTTTTTTTCTTAAATGCTGACAGAGGCTGCAAAATTTATTTTTTTTTTTTTGATGGTAAGTGGCAAGTGCCAGCTTACAATTTTCATTTAATAAAAAGTTTTGTACATCACCTAAAAGGTTTAAAGTTCCTAGTTATTTACAAAGCGCAAGTAATTTGCCTAGTTCTACATGCTTAACAGAGGTGTCTCAGCAGCTTTGTATCCATCTTCCTATTTCACTATTTGTTTCCTCGACGAGTAATCCAACAGTTTTTTGTTTGGAGTTGAAAATTCTGTTGTTTCTTTCTCGCCACAGGGCCCACAGGCTAGCTGCCCATGCCGTTTTCCAGATCATTCTCTGCGCCGTATCCAAGCCTGGTGGTCCCGCGCTCCATAACCCGATGTGACTGTGAGCAGCGGTCGTGGCACCCCCCCCATTAGTCGCGGACAGTAGTTCTTTCCAAAAACATTGGGAGAACGCACATTCCCAGAATAGGTGAGTGGCGGTCTCCCAGATGTCCCCCCTGCACAATAAACATCCGCTCTGCACCGGACATCCTGTTGAGTATTTTAGATATAATAATTTTGTACTCTTTTGCCTTTAATATTTATAAAACCTTCGTACTCAATGAATAGGTTAGTTGCAAGCGCACAACCTATCGATTGTAGTATTTAGGTGTCGATCCGCAGGGAGATAGGGAAATACCAAT
Organism: Carex myosuroides; assembly: GCA_028015225.1. Taxonomy (NCBI): domain Eukaryota; kingdom Viridiplantae; phylum Streptophyta; class Magnoliopsida; order Poales; family Cyperaceae; genus Carex; species Carex myosuroides. The sequence goes on along the minus strand of CM051486.1, from coordinate 1,577,107 downwards.
TTTTAAATAAGAAAACTACTTCTAAAACAAAACAATAAAAGTAAAGTGGGGGGTTTGTTCTAAAATCCTAAAGTTGGGTTCAATACCCGAAAAAGAGGAGTTTCAAACAATAAATGTAAATAAAATAAAGGAAAGAAAGATTGGTTTGTTTTCAAGTTTAAGGAGATCTAGGGGTATTCGGTCTACAATCCCTTGCTAATTCTATTTATTCGGTTTGTTTAAATTCATGTTTGATTTGATGAGGTTTCTAACCTATGTTAGCCTTTGGAACAAATATTAATACAAATACTTTGCGCTTTATGGATTAATGTGCCTCGAATTCTAGGGCTGTCACTAACCTAGAGGGATATTTAATCTCATGCTTCAAAGCATATATCGATATTTGTTCTAAGGTGTCCTAATTAGGATTTGCCTTCGCCTTTCGGTCCTTCACCAAAATCCTAACCTTAATTTCTATAGTTCCGGATTGGATATCAAAGTACGGTCGCTTCTAACCCAACCCTAAGGTGTGTCTTTATGGTTTCAATTAGTAGTCTCCTCATGACCAATGCCGGAATTTAATAAATTTAAAGCGGAAAAACACGATCAACGCGATTTCAAAACTACTTCAATTCAATAAACCCTAACCAGGTGAACTCAAAGGAACGAGTACTAATGAAATTCATAAAGAATAAATCACAGAAATTAACAATCAAATCCGATAACACAATCATAATAAAAACAAATATCCGAATAATCTAGAATTAAACAAGTTCATGCATTGACCTAAACCCCTAGAAAGAGAACTACTCTCTCTTGGAGAGATCCATAACAAAGATTGGCAAAAACAATAAGAAATGAGATAAAGAAATGATTACACCCTTTCTTAGATCTAAAACCTCGATCTTGCCGACTCCTTGCCTGAATCTTCTTCTTCTCCTTCCTTGAAAAGCCTTTGAGAATTTCTGCAGGATCTCTCTCTCTCAATATATGGAAAGATGGATATAATAATGGATCCGTACAATAATGGATAATTTCTCATGTGGTCTCCTTAGCCTTATATAACGTTTTCTGAACTTGGAGATCAAGTCGTTTTATTTTCGGCGCCCACTAAGTCTACTAACTTCTATATTTCTAATTCTGTGATTCTGAACTTGGAGACCAAGTTATTCTAATTTTGGCACCCACTAAGCCCACTAACTTTCCATATTTAGCAGTTTTTCAGGCTGATGCGGCCATTGATGCGACTTTACAGAATTATACATTCCGAATTTGGATATTTTTCCTTCATGAAAGTTGTAGATCTCTTTGTCCTGGTTCCGTCAAGCTTTGAATCACTCAAATCGGAGTTCGTATGACCAAGATATGGCCAAAATACGAACTGTGTGTCGGCTGAGTGCGGGTGGTGCGGCCCGAGTGCGTCCGCACTGCGCTCGGATTTTCTGTTTTCTGTGTCAGTGCGTCCGCACTCTGGGTCAGTGCGTCCGCACTGGGCTCGGTTTCTCCTGTTTTGCTCTGAAATTCAAACGGGCATAACTTATGATCCGTAACTCCGTTTTCAGTGTTCTACCACTTTTCGGAAAGCTTGCGAGAAGATCTACAATTTGCTCCATTTCCTGTAATTTAAATAGACTTCGGCAGTAACTTGATTCTTGGATATATTTCATTATATTCTCTACTAAAATACAAGATATTTGGTGTTATTATGTAATAAAAACTAGATCGAATGTGTGTATAATTTAGACCTATCACATCCCCTTCTTCTGAGGACGGCTCTTGTTAACAATTTATTCTGTAATAGAACCCACAAGAACACTTTAACTTTCGGTGGGGCCTTTGCCTTCCATATTCTGCGTTGGTATGGGCAGCGGGTCCCCCGGTCGTGTAGAATTCTGTACGCCGAGGACGTGGTAAACAGCCCGGTCTGATGATGAGGAATAGTGGCACATGGTCTGATGCCGAAGCCGGTAGGTCGGTGAGCGACTGAGTAACCCCCATTGCATTCCAATCAGGCGATATGAGAATCCGATCGAGTCGGGAGAAGGTCGGTATTGGACGCCTGTTAGACCATGTGTATAGCCGGCCTTCCAAAGGGACATCCAGGAGGTTAAAATCTGAAATAAATCTATTAAATTTAAGAGTTGAGTTGATGTCCGTGTCACTTCCGGTTGTGCCATTTAAGTCTCTTAGAATATTAAAGTCTCCACAAATTATCCACGGGTGATCGCTTAAGGCTCTAATTGAATGCAACTCGTGAACTAGCTCTATTTTTTCTCTATTTGATTGTGGTCCATAGACTCCAGTTAGCATAATATTAAAGTTGTCTCTTTGTAATAAAACCGTTATAGTGTATTTTTTGCTAGAAACTAAAGTTTTTTGGTATAGGTTGCTCCACACGAGCACAATCCCCCCTTTAGTTCCAGTAGCATCTAATGCCTCAAAATCATGAAATCTCGCAGTGCAAAGTTGTCTAATTTTTATTATTGAGGTATTGCTCCACTTTGTTTCTTGTAGACAATAAATATCACAGTGCGAATCCATGATTACTTCTTTTATCACAGCGCATTTTTTAGAATCGCCCAATCCTCTAACATTCCAACACAGCAAGTTAATTTGAAATTGTAAATTCATTAATAAGTGAGTTTAGCACCTTACACAAAAACCACCCTGCAAGAAGCGCCTTACACAGTGCCTTACTGGCATCTCTAATAATTAAAAGCATAATAATTTGAAGGCCTATACTAGGCAGAATTTCAAAAGTTAACATATCAACTATCTCATGAAACAGAAAATAAAACTCAAAAGTGGCGCTCTTCGGTGTTGTGCTAAACATAAAGTGAAAGGCTACTCGGAGTAGTCCAGAAGGTCTTCTTCCGGATCTTCCTCTTGTGGTTCTTCCTCCTCCTGTGGTTCCTCCTCCGGTTCCTCCTCCGGTTCTTCCTCTTCATCAGTAAACGCATCTTCACCCGGGTCGTATTCCAAGGATTTAAGGATCGATTCTTCATCCATATCAAAGTCGCCCGCCAATACCGTCCTAATGTCGTGATTGCCGGCCACTCCTTGGTTGGGAATTAATTGATTTACCGTGTGGGTGCCGCAGTAGCGATGGATGTCACTAACCGACGACTCGGTGAGTGGTTTGACCGTGACTGTTTCATCCCGAAGTGCTTGAGTTATTGCCGAGACCTGTGCGAGGCTGTTAGCTGCTGTGGGAGTGTTATCTCTTTTGTTTCCCTTCTTTGGTCTTGTTTTTTTAGGGGTGTAGGTTTTGGGGGGTGGGTTTTCTGACAGTCGGCGGCTTCTTCTGGGCGTCGGTGTGTCCCCCTTTGCAACTTTTTTTGCCCGGCCCTCACTGCCGGAAGAATGGCAATCGTGCCCGCCACCATCTTTTTCGTTGGCACCTGCCACAATGGGTTGCCCGTCCAGTTCCATCTCGTCGTCAGCGAAGTTAGCCTCGGGGTCCTGCTTGTGGTGGTCCGGTGGTTCCGTGGATGGGGCCGTGCCGTCTGGTACGACAATGGAGACCTGCAGTTTGGTATTGTATGCCTCTATTTCTTGCTGGGTATAGAGCCATGGGTGAGAGATCGGGGTTGGGGGTAATGTCAGATAAGGTTGAAGGCATCTGACGTGGGGGCCTTTGTTGGCGGCAAAATTTGCCGCGATCTGAGGATCCACGTTGCTCGGGAGCGCCACTCCACCCGTGAGCTCCATTGGGTAGAGGCCCATATCAATGACCGTGCCTATTGTGTGAGAGTGAGATGGGTTCGGGTCTCCCTGGTTGAAGAGGGCTGTGGGTGAATGAATTTGTGAATCATTGTCCGATTGGGCTTGGGAGCTTTGGTTGTCTTTTGGGCTGTCGGATTGGGCTTGGGGATTCTGGGTTTGGTGTAGGGCCTGCCTATTACAGTTGCCAATATGAAGATGGGATGGCGGGGCCTGCTCTGTTTGTACCCCGTCCGACCCGCTAGGAATGTTTTGATGTTCAGCGGGCCCCAGGAATGTTGTAGGAGCAGACTGTAGCACCGAATGTGCCGTGTCTTGTTCAGTAGTACCCTCTGAGCCGCAATTAATGTTGTTGTGACCTTGTACTGGAACCCAGATCTGTGTAGTTCTTGTTGGAGAGATCTTCTCCAGTTCGAGAAGCCTTTGGCTTTCCGTCTGCACCGGTGCGTTAGAGGTTGAAGGCTCCGTAGCAATGGTTGGGGCAGTGAGAGGTGGCTGGGGGTCCTGTTTAGCTTTGAACAAGGGACTGTTGTTGATAATTTGCTCAATCTTTTTTTTCTCCGGCCCTTCCGCCGTGTTTGACCAGATGGTGAAGAGAGTGTCGAAGTCAACAGAGAGTCTGTCCGATGGGTTGGTGATGGCCGAGCCAGCCATAGGCGCCTGGGTGGTATATGCGCAGTTTACCTGGTCGAAGAAGGTCTGAGGTGGGGTGGTGTCCGGCTGTGCGGTTACGGGAATGGGTTCTTCTATCCATGCGTGCACTACAATGCTCACATCTCTTAGGATTCCTCGCACCCAAATTCCAGCGCTGTGCGGTATCAAGGAGAGATCAGGTACGGCGACCACCGCTCGCATTTTTTCGAGAGATGCAACACTGGCCATTGGGCCGTGTTCTAGGACAATACCGAATGATCCTGCTGCCCGCAGCAGGTGCTCTACGGTCCATGAGCAGGGCGACAACCCCCGTAGTTCTAACCAGACCTTGAAACACATCTGAATAGGTGTGCCGTTAACAGATTGGCTCCAAGGGAAGGCGACGTATCCCGTCTCCCTAAGGTGGCTGGCATGTGCTTCGAGGAAGGTGTCCCTGTCGATGCCCGGCGGCAGGAGCAGTAGGTACTGCCGGCTGTTCATCTTTGTGATTGGGAATGGGAACGGGGTTGCGCATGTCGCCATAAGGATCGATTGCAGGATGTGAATGTTGTGGTGCTCCCTTAGCCGTGCGTCAATGATAACTGCCCGAAGCATGTCGCAAGCGTCTTGTTGCATTTGGTTTGTTTCTGGGATGAAAACCAACACCTTCTCTGGCCTGTCTTTCGGCATATTTCCATCTCCAATATTACCCCTTGGCATAAGCGGGTCGAAGGGGGGGGTTTAGAGGGTGGGGTGTAAGTGCAGGTTCGAGCCTCGTGGCCCGTAAGCCAGCATTTGGCGCACGTACGTTCAGTTCGAGTGCAAGTTTTTTGGTCATGGCCTAGGGTGAGGCAGTTGTAGCAGCGCCCCCTCCAGCGCGGGTGTGTTGGATCTGGAGGGAGAGTCAGAGGTTGGGGTGGTGTTTGTTGTGGTTCTGTTGGTGGAGAGGCAAAGGTCCAGGGGTTTGAGTCGATGTAACTCTTCCAAATGGGGTGAGGGTAGCGGGTGGGGTGCTGAATGAGATGGATGTTGTTGCTGTTGGGGTTGGAGTGCTGGGTTGGGGAGTGCATGGTCGGGGTGGCCTGCTGGAGAGACTGAAAAGGTTTGTTTTTGCTATGTTTCATGGAAGATAGTTGGGTAGCTGGAAATGGTAGGAGGAGGGTGGATAGCGGGGAAGGAGTGTTGTAAGCGTCCCTGTAGGAGGCGATGGGTTTGGTTGACGTGGGCTGTAGGTTGTTGGGGGCCGCGTGGGGGTACGGGAGCAGAGACGTTATCGTACTTGGGTGAGAGACGTTATCGTACCTGGGAGGCGTGGGATGGGGTGGTCGTTTGGGGTGAGAGGAAAGTTGAGAGCCGAGGTTACGGCAGTTGGTAGCATAGCTGAGGTTATTTTTTGTACGTTGTGCTTTTGTGTTGTACCTGTTACGTGAGAGAAAAGTGGGTTTGGTGAACTTACCTGGATGGTCTTCGGTTCCCCAGGGAGAATGATTACCGTTAGGGTACTGTAGGCGTACTATCTTGCTCCATCCCCCTCCAGTTGGGACGATTTTGAATCGGCCTCCCATTGGGAGGGCTGGATCGCCCCACCGATCGCCTTTAGTCGCACTAGAAATCGCCCTTTTTCATTCGCTCTTTCATTCGCTCTCTCGATCTTACAATATTCTTTATTTATTTTTATAAACCACAAATAAAAAACAGAATTTTAGAAACCAACTTGATTAGTTGGTTTTAAAAAAAATCACAAGTACCGAATAAATTATTCAGTACTAACTTTTTATTTTTTTAGTATTGAATAGTCTGTTTGGTACCGAAATGTTATTCACGTTTTATTTTGTGTTATAGTTCATGTTGAAAATTTATGAAACTTTTCGGTGCTGAATAACCTATTCAGTACTTTTGATTTTTTTTTTTTTAAACAACCAATTAAATTGGTTTCCTAAAATATGTTTTTTATTTATGGTTTAGAAAATAAAATTCTGCAAAATCGTGAAAGTTAATCGTTAATTTTTTTTTTTTTTTCAATTTCCATAGTGCCATTCCCCGTGCATCCGTATCTGATTTATTTTTCACCTTTGTACTTTTGTAGTACAACTGCATCTTTGCTTAATTTGTTGAAACAGGGGTATTTATTCGTTTTTCTTTTTCTTTTTCGAGTACTGAATTCTTTGTTTTCCGTGTTTATTTTTTTTTTGGTATATCATGCTTTTGGTTTTCTAAAGGCTACTATCAAGAATTTGAGACCAGATATGTTTTCTGTACCAAGTTTAATTTATAATGTTCTAACTTTCTATTTATTTTTTCAAATGACACCGAATGGGTTCAAACTTAACAAAAATGAATTAATATATTGCTGATGAACCTGCCAAATTCTGTATTGGATCCTTAAACATTTAAGTCTCGTTTTGATGATCCCAAAAGATGTTTGCTAACATAAAAGGTAAATTATTGAATCGTATGATAAATATAAAAAAACATGCTCTAAAGGAGTATGGGATATTTTTCTAGATATATATTTCCAATTTGGAAAACTTTTTTGGAATTCTTGTATTAATTTACCAAAGCAGCATATTCATAGAGAGTATATATTTATTAAATTTGTTGTATATATTTGAATTATACGAGGGAAACATAATAAGAGGATTTTTGAAGAATATGATGGAATAATCTAATAGTATGTTAATTGTTTATATTTTTTTTTTTTTTTAGTAAATGTTAGAGATCAAGTCACTCAACTATAAATATCAAAGGTTTAAATAGCGTTTATCGCGTTATAGCGGAACGGCAGAAAAAACAGCGCTATATGGCCATAGCGTCATAGCTTTCTTGGTCCGAAAATGCTATAGCGCGCTATTTAGAACATTGATAAATATTCAAAAAGAGAATTCTCATTTATATTTTGAACCTACAACGTTGTACAGAGTAGTGCATCGCTTTTGACACTGGACTAAAAATTATTTTTTTTGTTGGAATTTAGAATCTTTATTTGGTTTTCTGGTAGTATTTGGTGATTGTAAGAACTTGTAAGTTTTATTTTATTTTGTGTTTGTAGCTTTTGCTTTCAGAAAATAATAAAAGCCGGTAATAAATTGTCTTGAATTACCAATGAGCGGTACTGAAATGAAACATTTGAGAAAATTGGTCTGTTTTATTTTTATTTTTAACCACTGGATTTATTATACTCAATATTGGATTTTTGCTGTCTACGGGATTTTAATACAGTGATTTTGTATTTATTTTAAAAACTAGTTAAAAAAATTCAAAAAATATAAAATTTGATCTCTAATTATATTTTAACGTGGATATCATGTTAAGCGATTCGGATTGTCTGTTTGAATTTTAAAATTGAAATAAAAATGTTATAGTATGATTGGAGCAATTAAGCAAAGAAAAAGATGAAGTTTGGTGGACTATTTTTTTATATCTTTTCGCTCGCTCTTGAAACTTTGGTGGACTATTCTTTAAAAAAAGAAAAAAGAAAAAAACTCATTAAATTCAATTCACCAAAAATACTTACTACTAATAGAAAAGATCAAGTTTTAGACGAGGTATAGTATTCCGACATTTTTATTAATATCCAAAGTTTAATACAAATTATTAATTATGCCAGAATTCGATCCAATATCGAAAAATACCCAAACCGGCCAGAAAATGGCTGGTTTAGGTACCAGAGTGTGTCTCTCTCTTAAAAAAAAAAAATTGAGTAAACCGGTCAATTTCTGGCCGGTTTACTCTTTTTTTTTTCTTAGAGAGAGACACTAGTGTTATTCAATGTAATTTAGCGTAATTTAATGTAATTTAGCGTAATTTAACATAATTTAGTGTTATTCAACATAATTTCAATTAATCTATCGTATTTTAGTATAAATATGTTAATTATATATCAAAAAAATATATAACAAATAATTTAAGCAAAAATTTCAAATTTTCAGAGTTAGATTTCAATATTTTGATTTTCATATAGTGTCTCTCTCTAGTAATAAAAATAAAAAAAAAATAAAAAGAGTAAACTGGTCAGAAAATGGCCGGTTTAGGGGGGAGTAAACCGGCAATTTTCTGATCGGTTTGGGCATTTTTCAATATTGGATCGAATTCTGGGCATAATTAATGATTTGTATTAAACTTTGGATATTAATAAAAATGTCGGTATAGTATTTGAGCCCTCTTCTATATTGATTTATGCAAAAAGCGCCACGTATGCCGGTAATGATTAGGTCAAAGAAAGTATTAAGCAGTCAAATTTGTCATTTCTAGTTTTACTGACGACGACGACTGTGAAAACAAAACAAAATGATCCAAGCTGTCGGGCTGCCGAGATATTTTTATCTGGTTACTTTAACACAGTCTGAAACTATTCTAGATTTCTAGGGATTGCGCTAGAAAAAGAATCGCACTTTATTTCTATTTTTATAACCGAAAGATATGAAAGCTAAATATAATAGCATATCAGCTTTTGGGGGAAACCCCAGTATATGCTTTTAAGCAGCAGTTATTGTAAGTTTACTTTTAAACATTTATTTTAGAAAAAAGAACATTATTGTTTTTATTTTTGTGCTCTTCACTGTTTCTTTATTTTTTTTTTATTTTTTAATACAAATTTTAAATTTATCTGTCAAAAATAATATATTAAATGTGGTTTATATTTTTTTTTACATATACATAAATAATTATCACTTTTCAATTTTATTTTTATATTAATCAATAAGTTGAAAATTAACTTTATAAAATTATCTATATTAGTGTATTTTTACAAGTTCTTGATAACAATCAAAATAAAAATAAAAATCTCATGACATTTTACATGTGCATAGTGTATATGATATAAATTATATCTTATCTTTTTATTTTAACATTGAAGTTTTCAGTTAAAAGTTTTAAAATTAGAGGAATTGAAACCTCCTCTTTATCTTAGTTTCTAGTTCTAAATAAATTTAGTACCTAATTTTATTTATCAGATAGATACTTAACCTTTATCAGAGCATCTACAATGGTAATTTCTTTTAAATTGCTAATCTGATGTGTCAATTGCTAATATAATTGTTGGGTTGTAGGCCAATTTCTAAAAAAACAAATTTGCTTATAAAGCAAACGATTTCTTTTGGACATGCTGGTACTCTCTCTCTCTTTTCTATTGGCTCTGACCCAATTTCTGAGATGGAGGAGTTAAGACATTAAAAGAAACTTAATTTTTAAATAGTGCTTTACATCTGTTTTTAATTTTTTATGGATTGTTGGGTTGGAGATGCTGTCAATAAATTAGTTAATTTTTAGAATATAGTCATTAACCAAATGTCTAATATCTACTTTCTTTGTACGCATGATTTTCTTATTATCTAAGCGTTCTAACATAATATTAGAAACTTTCCTCTATAAAATATCAAATTAGTTAATAACGGAGCCAGAGGGGCAAATACCAAAATATAGTATTTTGTTGGATACGTGTGCTTTGTGGAGTTCCATGATGATTTAGGACCTTTTTGAAACATCTCTACATGGTTATATTTGAGGACGTATAAGCATAAAAATTAAATAGAGTTAGAGATGAACTCGAGCAACGGAAAAATAAAACAGGGGGCAAAAATTATGCATCTTTAAATTTTCAGATAATTTTATATTTATATTTTACAACTTAGTCCAATTTTTTATTTACTACTAAAAACATCAATTTATGTTGTTCACTTCTCAACTTTTGCAACTCTTTCTTATTTACCCTTATGCAATTATTTTCATGTTAATTCTACTTAAATTATTAAAAATATTTGCCTACCTCTAATTAATAATTACAGTCAAAATACTCTTGATTCTTAACTGAAAAATTATGACCATCGGTCCCTCCTCGACTATAAAATTATGACCATCGGTCCCTCCTCGACTATAAAATTATGACCATCAGTTTCTTCTCGACTGAAAAATCGGACGTGCACCCGTTAATGCTTTCCTATTTGGATATATATATCTATAAAAAATTTAAATTAAATATATTCTATTATCTGATATATTTATTAATCTTTACTATTTTTTTTTTTTTTAAAAGATGCATATTCTTCTTATTTTAATATAACACCGTAGAAGAAAGAAATAGTAAAGAGGATTTTGACTTGCAATTATTTTTATCTGTATGAGTTATAATTGATCATAATTTTTTATTAGTATACATAATATATTGCAAATTTATTGTATAAAAAATATCGATTTTGACATGCATAAATTTATTGTATAATGCATAATATGTTGCAAATTTATTATATATTGCATAAATTTTGACATGAATAATATGTTGCAAATTTATTGTTTTACTTTGAATTAGTGCATGCATAATGTGTGTTTGTACGTCATGATAGCAAATTTATTTATCAATCTTGATATCTAAGAGGGATGTTTTTTTTTTAAGGTCAGTGACACTGACAAGTGTCACTAACATTTGTAATGATTAACAAAGGTTTTTACAAGATCCTACTCATATACATAATGTACAGTAAATTAACACATGGTTCTAGCTACTAATATCACGTATTTGCAAGCATTGTAGTCCTAAACCCTGAACTCACTGATAAGCCTAAATTATATAAACTTTCGGTCGAGGTTTTACCTCTTAAACTACACTAAATCATTGTATTTTATGTTTAGTTTTGTATAGAATGCACCGAAGAATCAAGTTACTGCCTTTCCTTTGTTTAAATTGCAGAAATCGAGCAAAATGAGCAAAACTGCGAGTTGTGCGGGTCGCACTGATTTAACCGAGAGTTCTACAGGTGCTTGTGCGGGCCGCATGAAGGCCGCACAAAATTACAACTGTCGACACACAATTCGTATTTTGGCCATATCTTGGTCATACGGACTCCGATTTGGGTGAATCAAAGCTTGACTGAACCAGAACGAAAAGATCTACAACTTTCATGAAGGAAAAAAATCCAAATTCGGAATGTAGAATTTTGTACAGCCGCGCCAATGGCCGTCCAGCCTAGATTTGGACAGATTTTATTGCCATCTTCGCCCGATTCACTTCCAGATTTTGTTGGATTGCTTCCCAAGACACGAAAATAGCTATATATGGGCAGGGAGGCAGCAGGAGAAATCATTCTTCATTCTAGGTTTAATTTTCACATCTCTCTACACATTTTCTATCTTCTCCTCGTGATCAAAGGCGATTAAGAGCAAGGTTTGAAGGATTCTCGAGCAAGCAAAGTGAAGATCAAGGGCAGCGAGCGAAGAGATTGGTGTAGTCTATTCTCTTACTCGTTTTACTTTGTTTTCATTATGATTTCTCTTGTAACTTTCTTGGATGTTAACTCACCCATGAGAGACTAGATTTCCTCTCTAGGGGCTTAGGCTAAAAACATAAATTTGCGTTGAATCAATATTTACTTGGATTAATTTCTTTATGATGATTGTTTGCATGTTTGTTTATTCTTGTTGATTTTACAATTCATTTGCTTGTATGATTTGATTTCTTGTTAATTTCCCGCTTGAGTCTAATCAACTTAAGATGCTAGGAGTTATAATTAATGGTACCAAATTGTATACATGAATTACCTTAGGATTAAGATTAGAAATGACCAAATCTATTTCTTAGTCCGGAACCACAAGAACAAAGGTTGAATTAAGGTGAAGGACTTAATCGTGAAGCCTTATATTTGATTGGGACACCTAGAATTGAACCAAATATCGTATGAAGGACTTAACCGTGAAGTATTGGTATTTAGGGATAAACTAGGCTAATCTATGCTTATGGTCTAGATAGCTAGGGTGAAGGACTTAATCGTGAAGTCCGAATTATCTAGACACGTCATTAATTCACGAAAGTGACCCTTTTTGATATTTACGTTTAGAAACCCCATAATTGCAAACATGAGTTTAGAATACCAAATAAATGTAGGTTTGACCAAAGGATTGTATGCCGATAGCCCCTAGACTCTTATCCATTTGAATCACAAACTCCTTTTTATTTGTTTGTTTAAAATTATCTTGTTTTAATTTCAACTCTCAATCGGGTATTGAACCCAAAACCAATTTTACAACAAACCCCCTATTTTTACTTTATTTGCACTATTTTAGAGTTAATTGATTTAGTAAAAAGTAATATCTCCCGTTATCTTTGGATCGATACATTTAATTACTACAAGGATAGATTATGCGCTTGCAATTCAATCTAACTTTGCGTATTTAGGGTTTTATAAATTTAAAGCAGAAGTGTACGAAATAGACCAATTATTTCTATACCCAAAATACACAACACTCACTCTAGGCAAAGAATTGCCAGTTGTGGACGTCCATAGCCGCCTCATTTATAAGTATGGGCACAATCTTTCTGTCTCTCGAGAAAGTTCTTCTGTTTCTCTCTTTTTAGAGAGCCCATGTACCCAGAGGCGGAGCCAGACTTTCAGACTAGGGGGTCAAATGTGAATGAGGGTCAAACGTGTAAAATTTTCCTACTACGAATGAGGGTCAATTTCACACTATCCATAATATTTTACTTTAAACTATATTAAAATAATGTATAAATAAAAAAAATTCAAAATGAATGGGGGTTGACCCCCATTCGTTGTATGTAGATTCGCCGTTGCATGTACCGGCCACCCATGTTATGTCCTACAACGCTCTTCCTTACTTGGACATAAGCATTCTCTGACTAACAGAGATGTTGCCATATTCTTTTTTTTTAAGAACCTGACAGAAGCTGTCATCTATATTTCATTGAAATAAAATCATCCTTACATAACAACAACTAAAAAATAAACGACATATTACAACAAAAATCCACATGTTTCTCATTCTAAGTACCAGTTAATCATACCGGTATTTAAAACTGAGCACCAGCCCGGCCTTTATTCTATCTTAACTTAACCATATTTTAACCATAATCTCATGTCTTGATAACTTCTAAATGCCAGTGTCTTAGCATCTATCCTTTGGTCATTGAATATTATAGCATTTCTGCTTTTCCAGATGTGCCATTGTTGAGAATAACTAGGAAATTAGAGGGTAAAAATATAAAATAAGAATAAAGGTAAAATTGTAAATAAAATAGGAATAGAATGTTACCGTTATCACTAACGGTAAAACAGCCTCAAGAGAATATATATACCCATATGAGAGAGATTGTAAAATAAAAGTTGAAGAAAAAACAACAAAAAAGGAATACAAAAATTACTGTTCTCCTCAGCTTTGCATCTCTGTACAAAATCTAACATGGTATCAGAGCACTCAGTTATGTGACCGAAAATCCCAAATCCATCTACCAGTAAACTGGTACATCACAAATCAAAAACAAAAATCCATAACCAAAAAAATCAGCAAAGAGCAAAATGGCTCAAGAGGGGAAACACGAGGCAACCAATACCTCCAAGCTCACAAATACTTTGCTCAATGGCAAAAACTAGCTTACATGGGCAAATGTTGCATCTAGAGCTCTCAGCGGTCGAGAGATGCGGGAATACATCACAGGAGAAAACAAAGAGCCAGAACCGGCAAACCCAAATTTGCTGACCGGACCTGAAAAAAAGGCAGTAAAGAAGTGGAGAACCCAAAATGACAAAATCATAAATTGGCTCACGAGTTCCATGGAGCCATCCATTTCGGAGCTCTTTCTTCTCTCTGACACAACTTTTGAGCTATGGCAAGCCGTGAAAGATATGTACGGGCAAGAAAACAATTACTCCCGTATCTATCAACTCAAACAAGAAATCCAACAAGAAAAGCAAGGCAATAGAAAGCATATAGAGTACCTTGGTGCTCTTCAAAAGAAAAAAGATGAGCGTCAATCGTATCGGCCGCCAACCACCGACTTGGTCAAAATAAAAAACGAGAAGAAGAAGATGACATATTCAAGTACTTTGCAGGGTTAAACCCTAGTTATGACGTCGTACGAGCTCAGATTATGAATACCATTCTGCTTCCGTCATATTCTCAAATCAAAAATATGATCCAACAAGAAGAGAGCCAAAAAGAAACCATGAGCGGTCCACAAGTTACAATTGACGAAGGACACGAAACCCACAGTTTCGCTATGGCCAAGAGATCAAACTTCCCAAATTTTGGCCAAAACCCTAGTTCGGCCAAAAACACCGAAAAATGTGAACATTGCAAAAAGGAGGGCCATGAAAAGAACAAGTGTTGGTTTCTCCATCCCAAACTAAAGCCAAAATGGTAGGGCAACAGTGGAAAAGGCAAAAAAGAAAAAAAACCCTAAGGGGGAGAAGAGTTTCGCTGGAGCGGCAAAGGTCCAGGGAGAAAAGAACAAAAGGGAAAGAGAGAACGGGTCCGCCCATTCAAACGGGTCTGTGTATCCCTGTATAGGGTCCGCCCCCCTTATCGGGTCCGCTCCTCATAACAGGTCTGCCTCTGTATGGCATGTTGGGTCCGCCCCTCCAACTGGATCTGCTTCAAATGGGCATGCTTCCACTGCGCCAACCCGGTCCGAAATAGAGGCAATACTCTCCCAACTCAGTGGGATTCTAAACAGAGGGCCCAATCCAGGTTTTTTTAATTCTCAATGTTTAATTAAAGGCCAAAACTCTAGAAGCCCAAACCAGAATTTATATATTATACCAAACAAAAGAAATTGTACAAGCAAAAATGAAATGAAACAAATAAAATGTACAAATTTAGGAAATCTAAATAATGAATATTCTCAAAATAATTTAGATTGGATTTTAGATTCCGGTGCAACCGACCACATGACCTGAAATAAAGATACATTGCAAAATTATCAAAAAAACAAAAGTTAAGAATTTGTATATGTTGCAAATGGTGAAAAAATGAAAATATGGATATGGTTCAATTATTGTCTTTTCAAAGGAGATTAAAAATGTTTTACATGTAAAAAATTGCACCACCAATTTATTATCCATAGGTAAACTCTCAAAAGAAATAAATTGTAAAATTATTTTTTCATCAAAAAATGTATTTTTTCATGATATAACATCCAAGAGGATGATTGGTGAAGGTGTTTTTCAAAATGGACTCTACTTTTTGTATACCAAAAATTATTTATGATTGGTGATGGTGTTTTTCAGAATGGACTCTACTTTTTGTATAGCCAAAAATACAATTTCAACGCAAAAATGCAAGACATTTGACATTTATGTCATAAAAGAATAGGGCATCCTTCCGATAGAACTTTAAAATTTATTTTTGATTTTTCCAATTTGGATTGTAGTAACTGTGAATTATGCAAACTAGCTAAGCATACAAGATTCCATTTTGTAAATTCAAATTCGAAAAGTAATCGCGTCCACTGGACGTTATGGACTATGAAGTTTTTGCTACATCTCGAATTTCCACGAAAAGCTTCTTCAATGTCGATATTATTTTTTTTTCTATTAATAAAAATTTCGGCCCTCTTTGAAGAGTTATAGATTTTCTATGATTTATTTGATTTGTGTATAAATTTTATACAATTTGACAACTTTGTTTGCAATCCATCAAATAATCTGAATAATGAAAGTAGATTTTGTTGGTATTTAGTGAATGACCCAACTTCTTCCTTTGTGCAATTTTTAGTACCTAATCTCTATTTGCATAATAAAAAACAAGATCAATAATTTAAGTTTTCTAATTTGATGATTTCAACGTGGACTATATAGTTTTGAAATGACTTATCATCACCGTATCCCTGTTCCCAAGTCAATTTCTTTCTATATATGCTCTGAATAAAATGAGTAGGTGCTGACACAGCGTACCGTTTCTGCTTGTAATAGTAGTATAGTACCTTTTAACACTAAATTAAATTAAATTTCTTATGCACACGGCCGCTTCATAATTAATGGTCCCTAGATCTAATACTGATTTAACATTTGTGGGTTTATTTAATGACATTAAAGCTGCCTTGATTCCTCATAATGGTTAAGTATCTACTAATATGTTGCTTTAGTCTACGAAAGATAAAGCGACAATTTTAATTCGTGCTTCTAATTACTTGTCAGGTACAAAAGATTCTCTGATCTAAACTTTATAATAATTAATGAAGGCATTGCCTCCATCTGAAGCAAACTTTATGCTTGGACAAAGTATTGCTGGCCTCTTTTTGTTTGTACCAGAAATATAAAAAAAGTGTTTAAGCTAAATTTAACGTTTTATATTATTTTTTTGCAAAAAGCAATAGTGGTGTAAGCATAAGCTTACGGGCCATCTGGATAATCCTTTTCTTTGAAGTGATAATTTGTCTTAATAACTGATTACTATTAGTTAAGCATCTTTT
The DNA here is from genome assembly GCA_028015225.1 of Carex myosuroides. Classification (NCBI taxonomy): domain Eukaryota; kingdom Viridiplantae; phylum Streptophyta; class Magnoliopsida; order Poales; family Cyperaceae; genus Carex; species Carex myosuroides. The sequence continues at coordinate 1,560,576 of CM051486.1, read as the reverse complement.
TGTTTTAGGGAAAATTTCCGGTGTGCCCATTCAAACTTTCCAAATAACTAATTTCTCCATAAATACATCATAATTTCCAATATCTCCATATAAATTTAACTCCGAGATTTTTATTAATACCCTCAGAAAAATAAATCTGTCCTCGGTATTTTTCTTTTTAAAATATCCTGACCGCCCCATGTTTCGGCGGTCCAGTCTCCCTACCAAACCGCCCCACTATGGGGTGGTTTGGTATTTTTTTTCTTAAAAAAGCGCTAGCCGCCCGACCCCCTGTTGCTCTCTCTCTCTCTCTCTCTCTCTCTCTCTCTCCCTGTTGCTCCGCCCAAACCCCACCAAAGAGTCGCCCCCTTCCCCCCTCCACCCTCACCCTTCCTCTCTCTCCCTCTCTCTCGCTAGGAACCTGCCCCCACCCTCTCTCTCTCGCTAGGCCTCTCTCTCCCTCTCTCCCTCTCTCTCTCTCTCGGCCACCCCCCATTTCCCTCTCAGCCACCCCCCTCTCCCTCTCTCTCTCGGCCACCCTCCCTCTCTATCGCAAGGCTGATTTTTTCTTGGTTAGGTGAGGTCGGAGCACGATTCACTAAGCACAATCCGATTATTTATGGGTAACCCGACATAACTTGTTTTATTTATATTTTGTGCCTTGCGATTGGTAGAAATTGAATTGTTAATTATCGTGTGCGGGTTGTTGATTTTTCCAATGCGATTGAATTGCTGAGATTTTTGATATTTCGTAATTATTGTGATTGAAATTGTTAGAAATTGTTAAGGAATTACCTTGCGGGTTGTTAAATATCGTGTGCGGGTTGTTGATTTTCCTGACGCGATTTATTTTACTGTTACACCCTTTTTAAAATTGTCTAAAATTAGAGTTGACAAAATTAGGGTCTAGAAACTAGGGTTTATGGTTTGGGGGTCCAAAATTAGGGTTTAGGCTTTAGAGTTTCTTTAAAATATCACTAATTATTACAAATATGTTATGTGAAAATTATAAATCATTTAATGTACGGTAATTTTTAGGATTAAGGGTTTAGGGTTTTAGAAATTGTTCAAAATTAGAGTTTAGGGTTTAGGGTTTATGAAATTATCCCAATTGAGGGTTTAGGGTTTTAGAAATTATCCAAAATTGTTTACAAATTGTTTATTAATTGTTTATAAAGTGTCAAAAATTCTATTATTAATTTTTTTAATGCTAGTTTGCAATAATAAATTTTATTAATTAATGTAAATTATAATAATTACCATACATTACTTTTTAGGGTTTAGGTTTTTTTTAGGGTTTAGGGTTTTTTTTAGGGTTTAGGGTTTAGTGTTATAATGCATGAATTATGCCTTATAATTTTTAGGGTTTAGAGTTTTGGGTTTTAATACATGAATTATGCCTTTTAGGGTTTAGGATTTTAGGGTTTAGGGTTTTAAAAAATTTCTGACATATTTAAAAATTGTTAGAAATTGTTAAGCATCTGTAGAAATTATCCAAATGTTTGAAATTTTTACTAATTAATGTAAATTTTAAAAAAATGTTAGAAATTTCGTAACCGGTATTTTCAAATGTAGTATGGCCAGATCTAGACAGGGATGATCACGAGATACTATAGAGATCAGGGAGAGTTCACATGCTCCTGCTGGAGAGGCTCCCAGTGCGGAGGGCTCTGGTGTAGAGGCTATCGGTGCATAGGCTCTCGGTGCAGAGTATCCCACTCATGATGCTCACACATTTAGTCATCTTTTGTTGATCTCACATATTAAGCACCGTGTCGTATACGCATCTATGTAGGTACGTTGATTTTTTATAAGTAATTCAAATAACATTATTTAATATGACATATAGTCAGCTGCTTACAATGAAACTATTGTTAAATGCAGGACGAGACGATGTTGTACATTGCACCCCGGAGATGTCGTACGTCCCTCATACATTGATGGATCGATGCATAATGAACCTCGGCATGTATCAGCTAGCCACCATACCTCAGAGTAGGATCGATCAGGCTCTCATTTGCGGTATAGTGAAGAGATGGCGACCGGAGACTCATACATTTCACCTTCCGATTGGGGAGATGACAGTCACCCTAGCTAACGTGAGCGCCTTATGGGGTTTACGGATCGATGGCGACCCCATAGGTAGTGTCTCAGACCATCCAGACCTGACAAAGATGACACGGGAGCTGTTGGGGGTCGATCCAAAGGCGCTGCAGAAGAAGAAGAAGAAGAAGAAGAAGAGAGGGGATGAGGATGAGTTCTGGTATTCTAGGTATAGTATTAGTCTAGCATTGCTCCTCATCTACTTCTCCCAGCATCCGATATCCCTCGATACCACTGACGAGGAGGCCGTGAAGAGGTAACCATAAACATTTGGAAATTAAAATATGTTCTGAACTCAACAATAATAACAATGATTTTTGTTGATTATTTTACATTTGGAAATTAAAATATGTTATGAACTCAACAATAATAACCAAAATTGCACCTACTGTCCAAATTAAAGTGAAGAATAAGCAGATTGCCGGGCCACTTCTTCTCCTCCAACAGTGGTCGTGGTCACATCTACCGGTTTGTCGGCCTATTATGCCACATCAACCTCATTTCTGGACTAGACTAGACACCGATAGATGCCTCGCATATGGTGCCATGTGGGGTAGTCACCCCACATACAAGAATACGGGCAAGGGAAAAACCATGGGGCTCTCTTATGTCCGGAGTCAGCTTCAGATGCTTCACGAGAAGAACGTCACCTGGTACCCCTATCGTGCGTTATACAAGAACAACCTTCTTTGTCAGTTGACATTGGAGCATAAAGGTCTCCGGTAACATCGGGGGTCGTGCATATGTTACTAGATAGTTGAGTATCATTATCCTGATCGAGTGCCCCGTCAGTTTGGCTTGGATGCATTTGTCCTGGACTGGCCATTGATGGACGAGCAGCAGACTACTAAGTTGCACAAGTACCCACTACTTAATTTCATTATTTTTTATTACTTGTTCAGTCTTACACGTTACTAATACTATATTTTAATTAATTTATATTGCAGGACTAACCACCACAAGCCCAAAGTCAACTGGAATCAACATCACGCGGAGGATTACCAGAAGACACGATACCCGCAGGATCATTTATGGTCCCCGCCTACGGCGAATGATGTCGGCTTAGGGGCTGGGCCTTGGGCATTGAGATATGCCGTCTGGTATCAGAGGTGGGGCATGCCGTTGGTATATCTACAGGGGCACTATGGTGAGACCCTTCGACAGAGACTCATGGGTGATGTCTCCAAACATACTTGCCCTTCGGACCGGTCCAGGTTCACGCGGTAAATTTAACAAAAACCGACATATTTAAAAAATTAAATGTTTATTTATGCATTTCTCTAATAATAATGAAAAAATATTTTGTGCAGCTTTTGTCCGATATTAGAGGGGTGGCACACAGTCTGGTGTGCATAGCGAAGACTGGTTGGAGAGCGATAGGATGTCAAATGCTCCATCACAGTGCACCAGTCATGGAGGACTCTAGCTGGGACGGACGCCTCATTGGCATGTTGCACGACAGTAGGGAGAACATCAATGTTGTGTATTTTAGGTATTGGATTATAGGTCAATTTGATACACTTTTTCACTTTCAAATTTATAAAACCTTAATAAACAATGATAGGTCAGTTGCAAGCATACAACCTATCCTTGTAGTAAAATAGGTATCGATCCAAAGATAACGGAAAATATTACTTTCTGTTAAATTAATTAATCCTAAAAGGTGCAATAAAGTAAATGGGGGGTTGTTGCAAATTTGGTTTTGTGGGTTCAATACCCGATAGAGAATTGAATTGTAACAAAAGTAATTTAAACAAACAAATAAAAGGAGTTTTGTGAGTCAAATTGAGAGAAGTCTAGGAGCTATCGGCATACAATCCCTTGGTTTAAATCTACACTTAATTGGTTTTTAAATTCATGTTTGCAATGATAAGGTTTCTAAGCCTTAAATATCATTAAGGGTCACTTTTGTGAATTAATAATGTACCTAAATAATTCGGGTTTCACAATTAAGTTCTTCACCATCGCTATTTAGACCATAAGCATATGTTAGCCTAGTTTATCTCTAAATACCGATATTTCACGATTAAGTCACCAATATTCGGTTCAATTTTAGGGGTCCCAATTAAATATGAGGTTTCACGATTAAGTCTTTCACCTCAATTTAATCTTTGTTCTTTGTGGTTCCGGACTAAGAATTAGATTTGGTCATTTCTGATCTCAAATCCTAGGATTATTCATGTACATAATTTGGTACCATCAATTCTTGATCCAAATCTACTCAAGTTGATTAAACCTAAGCGGGACGCTAATTAACAAGCAACACAAATCACACAATCACATGAATAATAAAATCAACAAGAACAAATATGCAAACAAACAATCATCATAAAAAAATCATCCAAGTAAGGTAGATTTTAACACAAGTTAATGCTTAAAGCCTAAGCCCCTAGAGAGAAAATCTAGCCTCTCATGGGTGCACTAACATCCATAAGAAATACAAGAGAAAATATGATAAAACAAAGAAAAATAAGAAAGAGAATAGAGTACAACAATCTCCTTGCTCGCTGCCTCGTCTTCACGATGTTCCGCTCGAGCAACCTTCAATCTATGCTCCAATCACCTTGATTCACTCGGAAGAGGTAGACGTGATGTAGAAAAATATGTAGAATTAAAACTAAAAATAAAAGTAAATGAAAGTTGAATAATATATAGCTTCTCCTACTGCTTCCCTGCCAATATATAGCATTTTTTGTGACTTTGGGAGCAAGCAAACAAGATCTGGAAGTAAATCGGGCGAAGATTGCGTCAATTTGGCAATAAAATCTGTCCAAATCTAGGTTGGTGCGGCCATTTGAGCGGCTGCACAAAATCCTAAATTCCGTATTTGGATTTGTTTCCTTCATGAAAGTTGTAGATCGTTTGTCCTGGTTCTGTCAAGCTTTGATTTATCCAAATCGGAGTTCGTATGACCAAAATATGGCCAAAATACGAACTATGTGTCGGCAACTGTGATTCTGTGCGGCCAGACGTGCGTCCAGAGGAACCCGCACAATATGGAGTACAGGCCGCATAACTCTCTAGAAATATTGGAAATTTCTCGATTATAATTCCAAATTTCTTGTGCAGTTTCATTTTATTTTCGTACAGCCCGCACAGAATTCGTGTGGCCCGCACCACCTGTATTTTGCTCCATGTGCTCAATTTCTGCAATTTAAACAAGGCAAAGGCAGTAATTTTGTTATTTGGTGAATTCTATACTAAAGTAGGCTAAAATACAAGGAATTATAACAAATAAAACTGCAATAAAAGTATAACAAATAAAACAACAATAAATATATAACATATTATATAAAACATTACAAGAAATAAAATTATAATAGTTAATTATAAAAATATAACTATAAATTATTAGAAAAAGTATAACAAATAAAACTGCAATAAAACATTACAACAAATAAAAGTATAATCGTCAATTTAAAAAAAAAACAAATAAAAGTATAATCGTCAATTATAACAAATTATAACCATAAATCATTATAAAAATTGTAACTGTAAATTACAAAATAAAAAAATGGCACAGCATAAAAAAAAAATAATAGCCAAACCGTCCAAACGTGGGGCGGTTTGGTATTGATAGTTGACCTCCCCACAATGGGACGGTTTGGTTGGGAGAGTGGACCGCCCCACTGTGGAGCGGTCAAGGCGTTTTTAAAATTAAAAAAAATTCGAGGACAGATTGCTATTTTTTATTTTTGTGAAGGTATTAATAAAAATCTCGGAATTTAACTTTCTTTATTCTATGCCATTTTATTTATTTTATTTATTTTATTTAATTATTTTTAAAATTGTATTGATCAATATATTCTTTCATGGAAATGGAGGTGTCCATTAATTTTCTAAATGTGACTGAATAAGAACAAATATGTTAATCAGCTAATTATGATTATGTACAATTAAAAACAAGTAAATTAAGACGATATTAGAACCTCCAAACAATAAATATCATTGCCCTACAAAACTATTCGAGGAGATGAATTAACGAATTCATTTCACCAACCTCTTATCTAAAGTTTATTCAATTATAATTGCTGTTTATTCAATTAATAAATTACCCAGTTATTCCCCTCTCTCCCTCTCACATTCATCCATCAATTTTAATCTTTTATCCTTGTATCTTTTTTTAGTATGTACAAACTAACATCCATCCTGCTGGTACCGGGTCCTGGTACCTGGCACCGGACAGAAGTGGATTTTTAAATCCACCATGAGGTGATAAGAAATGGGTTCTATTTGTCTGTCATTTTTTTCCAAGATGTAAGAACAATTTCATATTCAATTTGATTGGCAGCTGCTGCCGATTTTTAATCAATTTCATAAGACGATTTAATCAAATCATTAAATAATTTTAGTTCTTATTCAATCACATTTAGAATATTAATGGACATCTCCATTATTATGAAAGGGTATATTGGTCAATACAATTTTATAAATAATTATATAAAAGATAAAATTAATGAAAGGGGATAGAAGAAAGAAAGTTAAGTTTATACGGGGATATTAAATATTATGATGTATTCATGAGAAAATTGACTAATTTGAAATTTTGGATGGGTACACCTGAAATTTTCCTTTTGTTTTATATACATATAGTTTCAATAACTGTTTATTACCTATTAGAGCATCTACAATGGTAATTTCTTTTAAATTGCGAATCTGATGTGTCAATTGTTAATATAATTGTTGGGTTGTAGGCCAATTTCTAAAAAAACAAATTTGCTTATAAAGTAAACGATTTCTTTTGGACATGCTGGTACTCTCTCTCTTTCCTATTGGTTCTAACTCCTTCATTCTCTTTCCTATTGGCTTTAACCCAAATTCTGGGAAGGAGGGGCTAAGAAATTAAAAATAACTTAATTTTTAGATAGTGTTTTACAGCTGTTTTTAATTTTTTATGGATTGCTGGGTTGGAGATGCTCTTATATTTAGAGTAGAACTTGGATGTTCTTAAAGCTCATCCAGTCTCTTAACGATCTTAAATTCAAAATAATAAAAATATTTTGTTATTTTGAACGATTTCTACCAATTCTCTGATTCCGCTTCCGATAAAATAATAGAAATATTTTAAAAACTTAATAATAAATCAAATGAAAAAAGTTTATAATACATTAATATTTTTTTTTTAATTACCTTGATAAAAATTCTGACTACGTCTCTGGACACAAGTCTTCTTTTCATGAACATTTGAATTTGGATCTAGTACAGAAACAAACCAAAAATTCTGTTGCAATCAATGTTCCAACTAAAAACAAACAAGGAACAAAAATATTGTGGTTGTGATGAACCAGGGTCCCTGTACAGAATGGCCCACATGTCTGTCTCAGCCAGGTGCAATTTCAGAGAACCCTGCCAGATCTATGTCGTCCCAACAAAGACTTGACTAGCTACATATAACAAATTCATACTGAGTCCTGGTTATACATGCAAATGGACCCAGCCTTGTACCAACCTAGCTCTTGGTACCGACTACCGACAGGTTTATCTTTACATAACCAGACATCACCATCCATACAACATGGATGCATGCATCTGTGCATTTATTTACTGTAGTGCTTTTCCAGCAAATTGCAACTGTTATAGGTACATCTTTGAGCAAAACACATGTGTGGTTGTTATTTACTGTTGTTATATTTGATTGAGTGATACGAAATAAGGAATGTCTCTTTATTACTCTTACGTGACATAAGAATTATTTAATTGGAAAAATTACAGTCAAAGATATTATAGTCATTTTAATTTTTAAAATTAATGGAGTGGATATAAATTGGATCTAGCAGATCCTAACCCGTATATTTTTAGCTCTCAATTTACTCAATCCAATATATTAAATTCATTATAAAAAAAAAAATCTGAATTGAATATTCAATTCTTAATGAAATGACCGAGATAAATTATATCATATTTATCCTATTAAAATTTGGAGTATTAAATTAAATTTCTTATGTTTGTTTCATCCCTTCACTTCAATCCTCTCCTATATAGTTATTTTAGTAAGAGCTACCAAATAGTAAAATTTATGATACAAATTTCAGTATAATATTTTTTTTAAAATGAAATCCTTTTAACTTTAAATACCCACAAATTAAAATCGTCTCTAGTGCAAAAAAAAATCCCGCTCAAAATTCATACTAACTCAATCTAAAATAAATCCAAGAATTTACGACACTGATTTGTACCACGAAAGATGATAAGTATTCTATTAGAGTGCATCACTGTAAAAAGAAAAAAAAAACGGCCTTAAAAATTTTGAAGTGGCAAAAGGATGTGCATACTATTTTCCGCCAATCTCCGTAAAAGGGTTCATTATTCTGGAAATTTTATCTACAGCTTTTAGCGCATTGTGGACCGTTAATTTTTCTGATGAAGTTCATACTAAACTTGATCACAAAACAACTCCTATGAATCTACGGCTGTTTGAGTATTAAAATCATTAAGCACAGGAAAAGAATGATAAGGTGAAGACATATTTCTAGGATCAGTATTTGGTGTGACGGTAAAAGACAGCGTCTTTCATGTAAAAGATCTCTTGTACTAAAACAACTTAAAACAACAGTTGTATCATCTTTATTCCCGATATTTTTATTAATACCCTAAAAAAAAATAGCAATTCTCGGTATTTTTTTTTTAAAAAAGACCCTGACCGCCTCACGTTTAGATGGTCCACTATTCATACCAGACCACCTCATACCGAAATTTTTATTTATAGCACAACTTCAAAAAAAATAAAATAAACTAAACTAAAATAACCAAACCAAACTTTTCTTCGGTTTTCAAAAATAGAACCGAACCGAACCGATTAAACTTATAAACCGATTAAGAACTGAACCGAACAAACCGAAGTAAATTTCGGTTTGTTCAGTTCAAACCGAAGTAAACCTATTTGTGCCATTATTAACGAAAATTACACATGGTCATACACAAGTTGTTCAATTCCATACAAAATATGTAGATGTTCTAATATTTAAACTAAAATGAAATAAAGGAAAATGATTGAACCAAACAAAATATAAATCATACTTGAACCAATATAATTCGGTCGGTTTAGTTTAGTCGGTTTTGAAAAGTCTAAACCGAACCGATCCATTTAAACCGAAAAACAAAACCATTTAAACTGAAGTTTTTCGGTTCGGTTGAAAACCGAACTGTTTGAACACCCCTACTGAGCGGCATTGAATGGAAGGTTCCTAGCTAGACATGTACTATTTGTTACGTACAAAACAGTTTATTTAACACAGTAATTTAACCAAAGACAAATTTTAAATTACTGTGTGTTTATTTAACACACCGCAATCTTAGCTTGGTAAGGAGTTCAAAGTAATAAATTTGTCCATGCTGTCAAATTAGAAGAAATTACAAACAACCAAAGCACGAGAAGACAGAAACAAACAATCTGTAACATATTTCTTATTTATTTCATCAAAATCACGCCTAGGAGAATTAAATTGCCACTGGAACTAAAATACAGAACAAGATAACTTACAAGCTAGGGGCTTTGTTCAATCAACCAAAAGTTGAAGGACCATTGTGAAATTTCTTAGGCCTTGAATATATTTTCCGTTGAAACTTAAAAAAGTTTTCTTCTTTATATTTTTTTGCATTCAGCTGTAATTGTAATGATGTTCCCACTCACCCGTTGCCCGAGGCCAATATACCGTCGAGTTATCCTCTCCAGTTATTAAAACAGGAGATGTGAAGTGCATAAGAAATAAACATTTAAAATTATTTGATAATTTTGACAATTAAAATATAGTTGTTAAAGTAAAAATAAATTATGGATATTTTTCATTTATAATTTAGATTTGTTATATATTGAAATTTAGTGCAATATAATAAAACTCAATTATTATTTTTTCAAATGTTACATAGAATTATACCTAATATGTCAGTCATCAACCAATTATTTATTTTTATAAACATTACATACAATATATATGGACTATAAAGAACATACATAAAGTTTTACCTTTTTCGATGAATTATAGTGGAAATCGTTATTTCAATTAAAATGAAATAACTTTTATAAGTACTGAAATTAGTACATCATTATATATCAAAGAAAGTAGCTGATTTAAAGTTTATATCAGTTCTATTAAGGCCTGTTCGGCACCAAGAGGGGAACGACAGAAAATTTTTGAACTGAATTTTACTGTGCGCGTGGGGGAAAAAAAATTCAGTCTGAGTGAATTTTTTTTTTCCCACGCGCACAGTACCGTGCCGAACAGGCCCTTATATGAGCTCACAACATATCAAATATATTTAATTTAAAGTGTGTTGGAGCTCCAATATAGTTCATAACTCTACCTCTAAATTAGCTATTTTAAATGCACTTCAACGATTATCGAAGAATAATAATTTTTGACAATTCATTTTTTAATACCATTTAAATTCAAAATCTAGCAACATCATTTTTATATTTTATGCATCACAGAATTGATCAAATAATTTGAAATAATTTATTATCATTGACATAGACATAAGAGGATAATGTCAGATGATGTGTAGTTATGAGGTCTCTAATTATGATAAAGCAAATAATGACGATGCGGTGGATGTGGTTGAATGAGTAGTTTATATGCATAGTCCCGAAATTTTTATTTTTAACATTTTAATAAAATTCATTAATAAATTAACCATCGTTTTCGGTCAATTTCAAATCTAACACGGCCGCAGAATGCCGGAGCGGACCAATATGGGGGGTACCGTAGAATGCCGGAGCGGACCCCCATATGGGTCCGCACAATGCCGAAGCGGCCCCAGGGCCGCATAATGCCGGAGCGGTCCCTTTATTTTTTATTTTAGAAATACGAAATTGTATATATGTTAAGTGTTATTTAGTTTCGAATGCAGTTTAAATTGATTTTTGGTCGTATCGTATTTTTGGTCGTTCATTTGAAATATTTTAGATATTTTAGATATGTGGTTTCTTTGAAATTCTTTTGTGTACTCTGAGAAAATAAAATCAACAAAATAAATAAATAACAACAAAATCAAACAAACAAGAAACTAATCAACGAAATAAATAAGTATCTGATGGAGGGAAGGGTGAATAAAAACGCCCTGGACCCCAGGACCAAAAACTGTGGTCTGTCCAGACTCAGCCTGCGTGAATAAAAACGCCTGTCTGGCAATAGGGTCATCGAGGAGGGAAGGGTGAGGTACCTGCTGTGAGGACTGGCCAGGGAACGGCGGGATGGGATCTGTCTGAACATACCCTGGCTCATAGGCAGGAGGTACTGTCTGAGTGGGACTGTAACCTGGGGAATACAGTCCATCTCCCTCTGTGCCATAATCAGTGGAGATATCAAAGCCCAGGTCCTCCTCGTGTCCACCCTGTAGTAACTTACAAATTAGATAATGTATTGAATAAGAAAAAAATCACAGTTATGTATTTTAATTTAAATTATACCTCGGTAGACATCCTAGCCTGGGATCCCATGGCGTCCTGTGCGGCTCGGCGCATCAACTCGGCACCTCGGTCGAACGCCTGACCGACCGTCTCAGCATCATGGACGCCTGCAAACACGTCCTCATCACCAGTGTAGGGGACATAGACATCGGGCTCGTCAGATATGTCGTCGACCGCATCAACACCGCCCAAGCCAGCGCCCTGTACCCACACTGGCACACCGCGGGTACGTTGTGCTTGAGGATGACCTTCCCGAGCCTCTTCCATCCCCTGGTGACGGCCATCGAAGCCCCTATGACGCAACTCTTGACAAGATATAATGCCTGAAAATTGAAAAAATTATGAAGAAGTTGTACAATTGTAAATATTAATATTTTTGAATTTGAAACTTCAAATTAAAAATACCGTGGCTGCGAGAGGTGCGCCGGCGGGGATAATACCGTGGATCCGTCCTCTACGATCCCTCGGCTTCGGTACCCGCTCGTGCGGGTTGTCGGCGATGTAGCCCTCAATGAAGATGGTGTACGCGCCGTGATCCTGATACCAATCTCTGTAAGGTCTGTACGAATTACAACAAATGTTAGATATTCCAATCAAAAAGCCATAGTTGAAGTAGTGAATTAATAAAATTTCTTACACTGGCGCGACATCCATCTGACGGTCGGGCTCGGCCAATGGGGGATCTGCCTGTCCTGCCTCGAACACGTAATCGGCACGAGCAATCCCCCAGTCCTTGCATGCAGTGGTCTCCCTGGCATGGTGCAGAGCTCGCCAGACATCCTCGCTGATCGGTGCCGGGGGCGGAGCAAGCTGGCGCATCCCGAACTGTCTCATGACCCGTCCGGGGTAATGGTGCTCGATGATCTATATATATTAATACATTAGTTTTTATTAAATTAAGTTGATTGTGTAAATAACTAGCATAAAGAAATTACGGTACCTGAAAACATATGAGCGGCACCTCTGCACGCCAGAAACGCTCCTGCTGACGACATCGCTCCGGCAATATCTCAAGATATGAGCGATGTGCGCCATCCACCTCGACCTGGAAGTATAGATTTAATATCATATATCAATTCGAACTGGGATTCAAACTTACCCGAGGTCGAAGGGATTCAAACTTCAAAAGAGATGTAATGAAATCGGAATTCTGCGGCCCTATATATAGGCCGGGGACCGCTCCGGCATTATGCGGCCCTGGGGCCGCTTCGGCATTGTGCGGACCCATATGGGGGTCCGTTCCGGCATTCTGCGGTACCCCCCATATGGGTCCGCTCCGGCATTCTGCGGCCGTGTTAAATTTCGAATTGACCAAAAACGATGGTTAATTTATTAATGAATTTTATTAAAATGTTAAAAATAAAAATTTCGGTGCATAGTCATTTAGATATGAGTGGTTCTATAATAATATATATTTTGAATATTTTGATTTGATCAAGCGTTTATTTTGTAATTTGTTGGAAGATATTGCGTATATATAGAGAAGAATTTTATGTTGTGATGGCCTAATTAATTATGAATTTCTAATTTGAGTGAATAATATTACATCAAGTATTTAAATTAATATTTCATTGGTATTGTGACGAACAATGAACAATGATATATTTACTTTTGAATTTTACTTATTTTAATTAATTGGTGTTGAAATTGTCTCCTGTTTCTAACAAATGGAGAGCATATAAGAGCGGTGTTGGGGAAGACGGTGAGAGCGTCAAGTCAATGGGTCAACAAAGGTAAAGAAGGGGGACCTGAGATGAGCAGCGGGTCCCACTTCAAGCGACCAACCACGAGTCGGCCTTGTGCTACAGACGAAAAAAGGAGATCTTTTCCCAGCATCCAATGCGTGTGTGCATCCAATCTAACTTCTCCACCAAAACAAACTAAGGTAACGATCTATGTTTCGCCATTTTGCCATCTTACAATTAATTTATTCCGTACAAGATATATCATAGCTCCTGTTAATTTTGCCACCTAGGCGATTTTAACAAATTATTAAGTATGCAACTTGGGATGTAGACGAACCGAGTCTTGAGTCTAGGGGACAAAGTTTTAACTCAGTTCATGTTAGAATAAGTCGAGTCGGGTTGAACTTGATTTTAGCTGAGCTAATTATGAACTGAGCCAAAACAGTTTGTTCATACTATGAGCCATAGATAGACCAACCGATTTGGTATTGTATTTTTTTTATGGTTGACGGTCAACCGATTTGATACCCTTCCTCATAGGGATGAAACCAGAATCGATCGAACAAACTAATTATGAATTTTTTTTCGAGTCGATCTCGAACGAGACATGAGCTACAAATTATTTTGTTATCCCTATTTGGAATTCTATCAAAGGAGACCAAAAAAAAAAATACGGATAGTGTTCAACCAGTCGCATACAGCTTTAGATTTGTTGACACCTCATATAAAACATGACAAATTATCCAAATAAAAGTATTAAGCATTTTATCCACGATTAATTTTCTCTACAACATAATTGCTTACCAATAATTAGTCCTTGGAGTCCTGCAATCTTCGTTATTATAAAGGAGCACCTTCCTGATATTTTAGCCCAATTTAATGAGGGACATTTACAATATTATCTTAACTAAAATTGCAAAAAAATATATTACAAAAAAATTAAAAGGCCCCAGTGTTTTCTTATTGCTTATTACATGCTTGATATTAGTATGATAATTACATTTTAACAATTGTTAGTATTTTGTATTTCATTGTAGAAAGCATATAAACTTTGACCATATTCACCCACAAAAAATCCAGTGATAAACCAAATAAAAATGGGATAAGAACACGCAGTAACAGATTTAATAAAAGAAAAACACTGAACTAGAGATTGCAAGTTTGATCAGAAGGTGGAGAATTATTTCTTCCCACCAACAATTAATCTCAGTTCCAAATTAACCAATTAAAACTACACAATTAATTATATAATCCTAACATGAGAAACAAAAGGAAAAAAGGGAGAAAATTATAAATTGCTCTCCACTCATAACAGAATCTTAAACCCCATTAAATTCCATCTGCATTCAGAGAATAAAGGTTTTATAAACCCTTTATGCTCCTATTTACAGAAACACCCCCAAACTTTCAACATAACCCTAATCCTCTCTTAATTAAACCTAATTCTCAGACTTAGTAGGTTAGTTCTAACCACCTCAATCCTTACAATGAAAAAAATATGCCCCATATAAACAAACTACTAAACCTCCACTCTCCAAACTATTTTATCAACTGAACACGGCGCATCCTTCTCCATACCCCCCGAGGCAGCTGCCACTTTCGCCCGGTTAACAACCCTCCCTGCTCTCTCCCCATGAGGTAACTCACAGGTCTCACTAATGGATCCGCATCTGATATCCGCAGGGGGGATAAAACAATCCATTGACAAGCCTGGCACATTAAATGCCACCTCATCGATCGACCACACCTCCTCCATACGAGTCTTGGTGTGGCTCATTGCCATCTCACCAAATCGAAACAAGGTCACAACCGACCGACCAGAGTGTGCAATCATGATCCCTTCAATCACTCTGTAATCGTCTAAGAAGGAATTAATGGTGGTTTCCCAGTACACCGCGTCACCTCCAGAGGGAGATTGGATGCGGGTCAGGTGTGAATCCTCTAAGTAGACCAGAAGCCCAGTACGCTGACTGAAGTAGCCAAAAAGCACATGACGGATTATCTCAGCGGGTCCCTCACTGCGGGATCGCAACGTTTGGGGGTCTGCGCAGAGCTTGAGAATGAAGCAGTCTTCGCCGTTGACTTTCTTCTCGCCAACACATCGAGCATTTGCAAACAAGCCCACAGTTGTTAGTGGGTCTAAACCCTGTAAAACAGATTTTCAGTTTAGGGAGGTTTAAACTGGTAAAATAAGTTAAAAAAGTATTGAATTTTACAGTGTTCGAAATATCCCTAAAACTTCAGACTTGCTTCTACCATGAAATGCAAATACCTCTTTGATGGCGTTTCTAGTTTTTTACAATGCACTTATACATATGGCACGAAGACAATTTTGTATCTTGTATTTTTATTCCTCGATAAAATGTAATTGAGTGATATCTGAAAAAATTTACATCTCAGTATTTCTATCCAGAACATTTATTGCTGAACATGCAAGAACTCAGTATTTCAATACCCGTAAAACTTAGTGAAACAAACCTGAAGAGCCCGACGAAGGGGTCTGACAGGTCCCTTGGCGGCATGGGACCCAAGCCATGGTGTATGTCTCCATACTAGGCGGCCATTTGACCCAGCATGGACCTTGCTACCACCTACAGCAAGTTCAACATACCACATGTCAGGTGCCATCTGCCAGAGCACAAAGCCACCTGACTCAACAGCTCTACCGGAGCCCTTGTTTTTAACCACTCGAGTCGCGGTTTCAAACTCTGATGCAACCATCCTCACTTTCCCCATTGTATAGGCATTTCTCACTGATTTTAGCAGTTTTAGCCCGCCTGAGGCCGCTATGTACTGTTGAAGGATATACTGAGCAGAAGAGGTTTCCTGTAAAAAGAGGGAATATCAGCAAGTGCATTTTCTGAATGAAATTACCGCAAGTTCAAAGTGGTAATAATGGGTACAGTTTATTGTACCAATAGGTACATACATGGATAGAGGTGGTCTCTAATAACTTTCTATGTGGCAAAAATGAACAGAATGAATACAAACAGAATAAAAACGGAAAGAAAAGATTGGTGATATGCCCCATATAGTATAATTATCACAATAAACTGCAGCAAGTGGACTTCCACCGAAGCCCAAACATGCCTCTAGCAATTAATGCTAATGGGCCTACCTTTATATCTCCTTTTACTGATAAGGAAACAGAGAGGCCCCGACTCAAAAAAAAAAACAATTAAGTTTTTAGAAATAAAGATTAGGGTTTAGTTTCATACAATGGGGGTGCCTTTGATACTGAGATGTGGTAACGGATCCATGTAATTAACCCGAATTGGGGCGAGCGGGGCGCCCATTACACCCAATAAGAGTCGTAGATCAGACCGGCGGTAAGAAGAGCTCGAGGCGATACCACTTGCAAGTGACGGGGTCCTGCCGAGCTGGCCTCTGACCCAATGGCCCCACCTCTCTCGCCTACTCTCGTCGCCAATTTCCCCACTGAAATCCTGGTCGGGTCCCTCCATTAACGGGGCCAGCGCCTCTCCAACGGGTCTGAGACTACCTGATCTGGCGATGATCGGCTCTGACAGCTGGTCGAGAGACTGGTTGTGCTTGGAACTCTTTTTTATTCGTGGAATAATAGAGAAGCTACCATTTGAGCGGCAGGGAGAGCTGTTCCGTGCAGGGCTCTTGCCACGGGATCTGGAAGGAGAGAGGCCTCGTTTAACCTCTTCTTTTAAAGCTGAGAAGAAGCCTTGTTTCTTCTCCATTGGAGGTAATATGTCTGAAGAGAGGAAGTAGCGAGAGAACAAACTATGGCTAGTGACAGAAACTCATTCCTTAAACAACGCGCTCAGAGGTCGAAGCAATGCTGAAGGAGTGGTGGAGCAGCGTGTGATTTTTTTCCTTAAAGAGGTGGAAACAGAGGAGAGGAGAGGAGAGGAAGAAAGGGTAGAGTGGGAGAGGGGGGGAGTGAAGTGAAGTGCTTTTTTGTTGCGAGAGAGAGGAATGCTGGAAAAGAGCAGAAAAGAACAAAAGATAAAAGCGAAGCAGAGGAAACCGTTGTATGAGAGAGAAGAGAAGAGATGAGAGAGAGAGATGAAAAGAAAAGAGAAAAAGACAGGAGCTGCGACGCTGCTGCGAACGGAGATATCCATAATTTATGCCCAAAGCCCCAAAGCCAAGGAGTAATTACACCGGGAAGTTGATTCGATTGATTTTCTACGTACTATCAGTGTCTCTCAATATGTACCGAGTAACTCTACTAACCAACAGTAAACCCACTTCGCTGATATTTATATATGAGAGGATACAGGCCATTAGTGGAGGGTTACGGAGACTATAACGCCGTAAGTTATTGTTACTGGCGTTAGGTGGCAACTAACGGTGGTTGCCTTTTGAAAAAGGAAGTGGGACGTGAAGCTTTTGACCGGGATTCGTTGACGGGAGGCAAACGGCGCTAGTGCGCGCGCCGAACGCGGCACGTGACTAGCTTGGCTATTTCTTTTTTCATTTGTTTATTCATGAACTATTAATTCAATGCGAATATGTACGAACTCCTCATCCATAAATTTGTTGAATAACCGTTGTAATATTTTGCGTTTTCTTTATTATTCTAATCCCAACTGGCAACTGCGTTATTCTTTCTTACGACAACGATTGCTTTGCTTTACTATTTTTACTATATGCGAGTCCTAAAAATATCAGATGACATCTTTTTTTAGGCAAGGAAAAATCGTCAAAGTTTGGACGAAAGAATGTAAGCAACGGTGGGAAAAAAAAAAGGACTTTACAAATTGATAAATTTCATGGACAATTCTAAAAACTTGTGATCTATACTTTTGTTTTCTACTGTTCATTTTTTTATTGGTGGGAAGTGGGAACAAATCCGAATGGTTACAAGAGAATAGAGCTAAAAACGGACACTGACGCAATGCTGATTTGGCTGGTTATAAGTTAATTAATAAGGCTGCACAGTGGGGTAGAGAGGATGCATCTTGACCGTCGGATTGTAATCGAACGGCACTAGATATAGACGGGGATATCCGGGAGTCTCGTGCTCTCTGACACCGATCCGATTACAGAAGTAAACGAAAAGAACATCATCGGAAATATAAAAACTCGCTAATCCTAGATATTTAAATTTGTGTCGTGTGATTTTTTATGTGAAAATTTGGATTATGTACTGTGTCATGATTAAATTAGACTTCTTATGTATTGTATTATGTCGTGATTAATTTTGAAAGGCAGACTCCCAATCGAGCTACAATTATTTTGGAATTTAGGGAGACCGCTTTGAGATCTGTGGCAGATTTAAACGGACGGCTGATATCTCATTCTACAGGGTCAAATATTGCACTGGATGAATCTCCCTGGGATATTCGTATCCTCTGAGATATTTCAAACTTTGAGTTGATATGTGAAAAATCGCAAAATACAATAATACGGGTTCTTGCATTATGAACAGATACCGAAAAAATTAATCCAACTTTAAATAAACTGAAAATTTGAGATATCTCGTAGGATATGGGAAGGGGTTTGAGAGCTGTACAATTATAACTTCTGCTCCTCTTTTTTTTTCATAAAATATAATCTGCACTTTATTTATTTTCTATTCCGAGTAAGAAATTAAGTTCTGATGAGACATTATGAAAAATTGAGAGCATTTAATAAGTCATATATCTCATATCATATTATTTGACTATGCGTTGACATAAAATTAGATCATTTTTTTTCTTCTAACTTTTACACATTTCAGTTAGTTTTCCATTCATTATCAGGTTGCAACTTTTTTTTGACCTAATTTTAGGTAGGACGTGAAAATTTTCGTTGAAATTCATCTTTAAAAATCATGAATATCTTACTAAAATAAGGTAAGCCAAAACGCTGACGAAACTTTAGCTCGCATCTAATTTAATTCAGTAAATGATGGAGAACAACTAACACAGAGGAGAATGAGACAGGGATGTTAAAACCAAGGATTTTAAAAACTTTAATTATGCATATTAAAAATTTAATTGAGTATTTTTTTTTAGGTTTTATATAAATCAGTTCTCTCGTAAAATATCATATGTGTGCTTCTAATTTAGTGTGTAGAATTTTAATTTGTAATCATAGAAATTCAAATTCAGTCAAGTATTGTACATTTTAAATTTTAAGACTCTCCTTCCAATTTAATTTTTTTTAGTTCCGCTTCTGAATGAGACCTGGAACACAAAATGCTAGTAGGTTGATAAAGTTAGTAACGAAGGGGTAATTAAAAAATGAAAATTAATATTAAAGAGATCTTTAACCGGTTCCTACCGAATAAAATAATATATATACTTTATAATTCATCTTTATCATGTTATTATTGGAGTTTAATAATTGATTATTCGGTTTATTTGCATAATAGAACATGAACGGATTCGTTTTAATGATAACATTAAAGACAGTGCACATATATTTTTCTAAATAATATTATATAGTTGGAGTTGGCTACGGTGCTACATATAGCATAGAGGGCCTCCGTGCAACGGCTCAATATTTGAGTTTTCAAAATTCTAACGGTCGATCCGAACTGTTCAACATGATCTTCATATGAATATGTCCTTGCAAATCAAATTTTACATTTTTTAGAATTTTTTTACTATTTTTTTTAGATAGGTAGAAAATCACTTGATCTGAATGGTACAGAATTTTCAGATCAAGTGATTTTTTACTTATCTAAAAAAATAGTAAAAAAATAGTAAAAAATATAAAATTTGATTTGCAACTACATATTCATATGAATATCATGTTGAACGGTTCAGATCGACTGTTAGAATTTTAAAAACTCAAATATTGAGCTGTTGCACGGAGGCCTCTATGCTACATGTAGAATATTAGTCAGATTCTATATAATTTGAATACTCATTGTTTTTACATGATGTTTATTATGTAAATAATTTATAAGCTAATTAAGCTAGGGGAATAGGGGATTGATAGGTGTTAGTTAGCATTCGGTGAAATAAATGCAACTGAGAGGGAGGCAGTGGCTAGGGAAGTTGTACTCCCTGCAAATATAATTAATACATGCAAAATTAATTAGGAAGAATCAAGTCATAAACTAACAGAAGTAAGCTGTCTTAATTAGCAATCTTTAAAGTTACGAATTCTCGAAGCAAGAGAACCGGTACAAGTCAAGTAATCCCAAATTTACACTGCAATTAATCTGCAGTCATCATTCCACTGAATGGAAGCTAATTAACTTGAATTTGACACCCCACCCCCCACCCACACACACACACACACACTGACACACACCCAAATTTTTTTTTTTTAACAATCATCAGAAATAAATTTTAATTTAGAAATACAGCAATTAGATATTATACACATCATACACATAAAATTAATTAAATTTGATGCAAATTTCATTGTTCAACAAATAACTTTAATATTGCAAAAGTCCATATTAATTCAACAATAGATAGATTGTCCAATGATTTTAAAATTACACAAAAATTAATACACGATCAATCCATGAGACAAAACAACACCACCACAAACTTTTATCTATTTCTAACTTCGTTTGACTTCATTTAAGAAGTTATCATTTAAATTACTGAGTTAATTTATAAATTTATCCAATGTTCAGAGATGCATCTTCAAAAACCTTTAATTTTCTACTAATTTTTTTTCATACGGTTCGACACCTCGACCACAATTTTTTCAATCTGCACCTTTTGTTCCTTATTTGATCGACTAGTAATAATTTATCTCCACGCTTCAAATTAAGAAGACAAAAAGAAGGTCAAATGATTCTCATCCAATTATACAAGCAAGACATATCCAACATCAAATTAATGCTGGGTTAGCTCTTTAATTGCTTTAGAAAAGAAAATTAAGATACCTTAACGGGAATCATGCATAGCGACGACCGACGACCAACGCATATATTGTTCAATTATGATGTTAGACTGGATGTACCGATTGTCGCTAGAATAATATTAAGAAAACAATCTGTCGGCGAACAGGAATTGAACACTTGAGAGTCTGAGGGGCATCGGACCTACTTTTGTTTGATGGATTTAATCATCGTCGATTTGTTTTAAATTTCGTGCAGAACGGTTTAAACTTTGTGCGCATACGTTTCAATTTTCGTGCACACCAATCTTAAACTAGATCGGACGGTCATCATGCTCGTTGAACCTAAAAGTAGGTCCGATGGGCATCGGACCTACTCTGTTCTCGGAATTGAAAGGTTAGTTTCACCTCCAATTGCACAAATTTGCATCCAGGATTTCCAAACAGATCCGGACCATCTGATTAGGGTTGGATAAATCGTATTAATCTGATCTGAATATAGTCTAGAGCGATCTATCATCCCGGTTTTCGGAATCAGGGGCTGTCTAATGGGCATTTTGTGGAAAAGTATCCTCTCCAATATGTATAAAAGATTTTCTCCACTTTACGGTTTGAGATTTACTTTCAACTGCTTTCAAATTCGAGCTAGCGCAGGGTAATATTATTTGGACTTTGAGATTCGTGCAAAGTTAAAAGAAATATGCGGTATCATATAAATAAATATGCAGTAATATGCGATAATAATATGCGGCCGCATATGAGAATTAATTTTTGGTCTAGTGACAAAGGCATACAGTCTTTATGTGAGATGTCATGGGTTCGAAATCCGAATGGAGAAAATCTTTTGTTGTAATAATAAGAGTATGAAATTTAAAGACCAGACCTTCATCTTTCTTTCAAAAAAAAATATGCAGCCGCATATGCGGAACCGCATATATGCACTGCATAAGAATTTCTACGCAAAATCCAACCGCATATCAACCGTATAAACTGTATTTTACTACACTTCGATCCGTATCGAGATTCATCCGAATATAAAAATGCACACAAATTTTGACGTGAATGGAACGATTCCAACCGGACATCGGAACAAATTCGTTCCAATGCCCATCAGACCTCTTCCACTCCGTGCTTTAATCACATATATATTGGGTCCGATATAGATCTAACGGTCCAGATTTGTCCATAGAATTATATGATGTGAGAGGCACAAGAATCACAGAAGCAGCGGGACTTGCGCTCAATGCCTCTCTCCGTGTCTAAGCCGGCTGACACGGCACACAGTTCCCAACAGCCACTGTTCCATTCCATCTACACACGTGTACTGTGTATTCATACACAGTAAAATAATTTATTAATTAATACACAGTAAAATAATTTATGTATTGTGTATTCATTCATTCATTCATACTTATGCCGTATTTAGATTACTGGCCTTGCACGTGTGTGCACTGCTTAACACAAGTCTTTCCCCATGCTAAAAATAAATGATAGATTACTTGCATTTAAGGCCCATTTACGCATTGTTTTCTTTTTAGGTGCTACCATAATTAAACTGTTTTCATGTTCACACAGTTTTTTTAATTTTATTAGTATCAGGTTTTTTAATTGCTGAGTACATTGATGTGCTAACTGCAATTTAATGCCTTCAAACTTCTCCGTAACTTGTACATCTGATTGGTAAAAAAAAAAAAAGATACAACTCTACTGGCGCATGAGAGATTATGCTAGCTCATGTATTAATTAGTAAAGTAGCTTGGACTTTTGGAAAGGCAAACACAGGTTCATAAACTCTGTACAAAATTAACCCTAAAAATATTAATTAAAAAGTGTGCCAGTAGAGTTGATTTTTTAGGATGGAAAAAGAAAATTAAATATCAATTTGGGTATTTTTTAAGAAAGAAAAATTCTTGTCTGTCAGGAAATTTAACTCAACTCTCAAATTTGTACATTCAATGTAGACTATTTTTCAAATCTTCTAGTCACTTTCTTAATGCAGTAATAAAATTATGATATGTTTTATATTAATATAACAACAACAATGATACTAATATCGTACCCATGCGTTGCAATGGAAACATATTATAAGAGAACAGAAAAAAATCTCAATGAAAATAACATATCTTCATTAAAAAAAAATAGACCAGTGAAAAGAATATGTATTCACTAATATCCACAAATGATATTAAATAGATTGGAACAGGGGCATATTATAAGAGAACAAATATGTCCAAAATTCAGTATTTTATAGAAAATAAGTTGAATGACTTTTAAGTTATACGTACATTGATTTTGTGTCGAATTTCTATTACAATAAAATACTGGAATGTGTTATCTTACTATTTTATCAATCTATTATAGTCTTGTTGCATGAAAATTTGTATAGTTTTTGCTATTACATGTGGATCTGTAATCCTTATTGCTATTATGTGTGGATTTGTATCCTTATTGCTATTAATGTGGATTTGTAATTCTTATTGCTATTGCGTGTGGATCAGTATCCTTAAATGACATACAACGCAATCAAAGATTACAAGATTATTGTGCATCTGTATCTAGGGGTGTTCTTTGGGTCCGGTTTAGTCGGTTTTGAACCGAACTAAATTAGTTTGGACCAAACAGTTCGGTTTGTTCGGTTTAATGGTTCGGTTCTGATACGTTCCTTCCCCAGAGGGCCGGGCCGTACTTGGACTCGGTCCAGTAAGGTGCGTGCACGTCCTGCTCCTGGGAAGCAGGCCGTGCGAAGGCTGGATGGTCGAAAGTGTAACTCGTCCCGGTTCGAGCGAATCGGGCCGAGAGGGTGGACACGCGGGGTGTCGGAGGGGTATTAGCGCTCTAACCCTTTTTAATACCTCCTCTGGTGGTGATCAAAAAATGCGGTCCCTTTCTCTCGGGATTTCTCTGCCTTAAATAGGGTCGCCTTTACTGTAGCGAGGTCTTGTCATCATTAATGACAAGGGCCCTCATGACTGTTTGGAGGCGTCCGCATAATAGGCGATAATGTCCGCATAATCTGTCACGAGCCGAATCAGCGAGGCCGTACGTCGGCCTCCTCTGGCTGTTCGGCGTGTTTAGGCTTTGAGCCTCGTTTCATTTGATTCCGAGCTGGCCCCTGGGGTAGGGTCCGAGTCTCGTGCTTTTAACCTCGGGCTGGCCCCGGGAGGGGGTCCGGATCCGGGGTTGTTCTTAACCTCGGGCTGGCCCCGGGAGGGGGTCCGAATCCCGGGTTGTTCTTAACCTCGGGCTGGCCCCGGGAGGCGGTCCGAATCCCGGGTTGTTCTTATCCTCGGGCTGGCCCCGGGAGGGGGTCCGAATCCCGGGTTGTTCTTAACCTCGGGCTGGCCCCGGGAGGGGGTCCGAATCCCGGGTTGTTCTTAACCTCGGGCTGGCCCCGGGAGGGGGTCCGAATCCCGGGCCGCTTTTATCCTCGGGCTGGCCCCGGGAGGGGGTCCGAATCCCGGGTTGTTCTTAACCTCGGGCTGGCCCCGAGAGGGGGTCCGAATCCCGGGTTGTTCTTAACCTCGGGCTGGCCCCGGGAGGGGGTCCGAATCCCGGGTTGTTCTTATCCTCGGGCTGGCCCCGGGAGGGGGTCCGAATCCCTGGTTGTTCTTAACCTCGGGCTGGCCCCGGGAGGGGGTCCGAATCCCGGGTTGTTCTTAACCTCGGGCTGGCCCCGGGAGGGGGTCCGAATCCCGGGTTGTTCTTGTAGGGGGAGGGGCCTATTCTGTTTCGTTCTATTTTGGGCCGGCCTTTTATGTATTTAAATCTGGGAGTGCTCTATTGGGCAAGGCCTGGGCTTTTTAAGGGCCATTGGTATATGGACCTATCAGGTTCGGTTTGAAAATTTTCAAAACCGAAATAACCGAAACGACCGAACTTTTATATATTATGAATTTGGTCTGGACCGTCCCGATTTATTTCTTAATCAATTGTTTTAAATACTTTGGTATATTTCTTAATATGTCGGTTTATTTCGTAATACCCAGTTTACTTCTTAATATACTTCGGTTTATTATGAATCAATTGCTTTAAATAAAAAAATTAATATATTTTGGTTTGAACCGAACAAACCGAAATAAAATTTTGGTTCGGTTCGGTTCTATTTTAGAAACCAAATTATTACTTTGGCTTGCCTAGTTTGGTTCGGATTCAACCGAACCGAACCGATGAACACCCCTATCTGTATCCTTAAATGATATTTTAAAAATGAAAAGAAATTGAGTATCTGACCATCAAATAAGGGGGTTTAGAACAAAATTCGAAAAACATGGAGAAATCATGACTTTTATGTGTGGCGCGATCTAAATAAATTTAGACTTCTACACTTAGAAAAACATCAAAAATATGCATAGAATAAAAAAAAGGCAGACTATTTGATTGAAGGATTGATATTCAATCAAAAAATTTATCTTTTAATCACTACCGGTTGGCGAATTAGAACATCTACATACTTAATATAATAATAGAGATGATTATATTTGTTACAGTATTTTTGTTATTGTTATAATTATTTAATATACAATAATAATAACTTCCATAAATTTTACTGCAAAAAATAAAAAGATTTTTGTTTGAAATTTAATCTACGAACTATTATTTTCTTCTTCTAATATGAAGGTACCAAACTATATTACAAAAAATATACATATAATAGAATAAACGATCTCTTCTTTTATCTTATTCTAACAAAAAAAGCGAGATATCATACGAACCCTAAATAACAGCCTACACCTGCAATTATTCATATCATTTTTATTTTAAAACTGGCAAAATAAAAGAAAGATTTTAAAATATTTGATGCAATACCATTGGCGAGCAACACAAAAGGCACCTCATAAGTCATAAACCCAAACCCCAATCTAGCCGAGGCGGTTCTGGGTCTTATTTAATTTGGGCTTGTAATTGGGCAATAATAGTCGGTCGTGTAACATGAAGAAAAAACGGGGGAACCTTCAAAGAAAGTAGCTTGCTTGTAGCCGAGTGATAATTATTAGGGGACCATTCCAATTTAATGCAATCGCTTTTGCTTCATGTTCATTGTGGCCTCGTATTGTCAAGGAAATTTGCCCCAATAAGGTATGATTTAGACATTTCGCCAGGCCAAGCCTTGGCATACAAGATGCATGTCAATTTCACTATAATAAAAAAAAATATTTTTTATTATAAGGTTCTGAATTTTGTAATATAAGAGCCCTTATTAATTTCAATATATATTATAAGGTTCTGAATTTTGTAAGATAAGGTTCCATCATCATCGGTTTAGATCTAGAACTTGTGAATCAAATGTTTTCTCCATATTAAAAAGATACAATGATAAGATCTTACGAAATATTTCTCTCAAATATAAAAAAAAAATCTTACGACATATAAATTAGTTTTTTTTACGAAATTTTAATATGTAGATCTAGTTTAGAAGTTCAACGAATCGACCATTTAAATTTCAAAACTGAAAATTTAAAACTGTAACACCAACTGATCGGACTTCATTCCTAAAAAGGGAATATTTATCGAAAGAAAAAGTTATATTTTAAAAACAAAATGTATATAAAAAACTTATATTCAGAAAATTTGAAACACAAATAACAATATAAGTTGCGCAAGAATTGCTGTAACGAAAACAAAAAGAGTTACATTATTATATATATTTTTGTTGCAGTCTTTGTCCAATTTGATCCATTGAATTTGAGAAAATTAAGAAAAATTAAATCTTGGTGCATTTGTGAAGATCCGACCGTTCAAGTCTTTGCACGACCCGATATCTATGTTGTTGTTGAAGCAGTAGACTCTAATTTATGTTTCTTTATTTTTTACTTCTAGTTTTTTATATTTTTGGTAGTCTTTTGAAGTTGAGAATTTAGAGGTGAAAACGGATCGGATAGTGATAAAACTATATTTATATTATTTTTAATTTTTTCGAATATGAATACGGATCAGATCGAATATTTATTAAAAAAATATAAAAATATTATTAAAAAAATACTTAAGTTCATAATATTTATCTAATTATAATGGTGAATAAAATAATTTTTCATAATATATATATTAAACTATATAGTATATATCTACTATTTAGATACAAATAATTGAAACGTAAAATTATATCTGTATTCATATCCACACGGATATTCAAATATTAGATATTCACATCTAATTTTTCGAATACATATCGGATTTTATTCACACCGTTTCAACCCTAGTGGAGATCGATACTGCAATTACATGCTTGCTGTTGCGCTCGTTGTGCAGCTTCTGCGAAAATTTCAAACCAAAAAATAAAAACGGTATAGAGGCGTCTCAAAATTAATTTATACGCCAACTCCATTAATTGAAAGAAAAGTGGGAGAAAAAATTATCTTTAACAAAAAAAAAAAATTATCAATTGTTTCTCACCGTAGCCGACTGAATTTTCCAGTGCAAGTTACTGTCCTCCTGCCTCTTTTACGAGATTTATGTGAATAATTAATTATTGTTGACGATGATGCCATGCAAGATTGCGACCATGGTACGTACGAAATTATGAAATTGTGAATAATGTTGTTAGACACGTGGACTTTTCTTGACCCGAATATTAATTAATTGTTAGTGATTGGCTTAATTAAAGGCGCCGCGCACGACGGCACCAGGCAGAGAAAGCATCAGTTGTTAGATATCGGCCCACACAAAAAGTTGCATTGGTTCCCTTGTGTTTTTGCTTTAGTTTCGGCGTGGATGGAGGGGAATGCTTGCCATTTTGCGCCTATCCATTCCTTTCTTTGCTGCATTAATTGCATGGCAATGGATATTCAAAAATCTCAAAAGGATTGCTTGTCATTTTTCGGTGTGGATATACATCACATGCATCTAGTCTAGGGGTAAAGATATATATATATATATATATATATATATATATATATATTATAAGAGTTCTGTTTTGGTTTTATACCGCGTACGAGTTATATATTTTTTTTCGTTTTGATTTTATTGTTTATACGCTTAATGAAATTAGGATTCAAATATGTGTCATACTATGATTAGTTATGTCGTGACTTAGGACATGTGCCGTACTGTAATCAAATTGGAATGAACAGTCATGGTACATGAATGGTCACACTATGACCACACACGTCGTGTGCGAATGTGATTGTTCATGTTTGCCACGTTTGATCACGTTTAACTATTATTTTCGTAATCTAAATTAGTTTATTTAAATTTCACCATTATATTCTAATCAGACATGACTCGCGTGACTACGTGCCGTGCTAATTTTTTAAGAGATGATCACGTCATGTGAATAACAATAATACAAACACGAGTCACAGCACAAGTACCATATTGTGCCGTAATGGAACCGTATGTTTCGTGTTGTGCCGTGAATTAAACGGTCAAAGCGTGACTATTTCACGTCCCTACACAAAGTTAAAATATTATTGTCAATATCTTTACCACACAGGCTTTATATGACAATACAAAAAAATTAATTCAAAACTAATTTGAAGTATTAATTGTTACCTTGTAAAACTAGATTTTTTTTATTTACCAATCCCATACTGTATTTTCTGTAATTCCATACGATGGTGGGCTCATCACTTTATGGTTCAGATTTACTTTTAGTCAGACCAAACACAATCCGGTGTCTATTGTTTTCTAATTTAATCATAATTTTTAAATTAATCTGACGATGAACTAGTGCTGGTATATCCACGCTTCATAACGGATTTTTCTAGATTTGAAATCAATGTTTTATTGTAAAAACTGAAACTTGGATCAACAACATTCTTTAATTGAGTTACGAACTACTTATTAATGGGTATGCACCTTTTAAAAAATAATAACGTATTTTATGAAGAACGCATTTTAATTTCCTACCAATATCAAAGGAAAATAAATAAATTTTATTATGTGTCTTAATTAACACACACTAATTCATAAGAACATACAGCTATAAAGCTGTATAGAAAAATTTTATTCCATAATTTTACCTTATGAGCAGTAAACATACTTCAAAAAAAAAATTTAAAGGAAAATAAGAGTCACTTCCATATTTGAACAGTAAACATTCCATAACTACCTTATGAGCAGTAAACATACTTCAAATTTATTTATACATTATAATTTAGTATTTTATAGCGTAAAGGAAAATGTATTATATTGACAAAGAAACATTTTCTTGAATTGCATGCGGAACATTTTTTTTTAATCTTTAGAGATTAAAATAAATTAACTAAACATATATTTGTCTCTGTAGAGTCTACAAATCACGTTTTTTTTTTTTTTTTATGTTTGAGAATACAAAGAAGTTTCACATGATAAAATCAAAATTTAGCTGCAAATTCATATACTCGAATAAAATCTGTATAACCAAAAAAGGAACAATTTTTTTTTCCTAAAATGAATTACAATTTTATTATGCGTGAATTCACAACCGTCATATCGTCTGATCGTTCGAATTGACAATGCATCCAGTCCAGGGGGCTCCAGAAAAGAAGTGCACCAGGTCCACCGAATAGGCTTCTGAGGAGACCCACAACTTATTTATAGGGAGAGAAACAAATCTAGATTTATAAACGTTACCATAACTGACGTCGGCCTTCGACGGCCCATAGAGACCCACCACTTCATAATTTGAATAAAGTTACAAAATTAAAGTTGTAGATCTCGGTTTCTTGATTTTTTAAAGCTTTGATTAACTCAAATCGGAGTTCGTATGACCAAACTGCAGCCAAAATACGAACATTATGTAAGGTAATCGATTTATTCCGTTATAACGTTTAATCAACCGTTACAACGGAACAATTCATTTATGAGATCCAAATTTCTGCAAAAACTTTCAGAGGCAACCGTTGTGACAGCCGTTATAATATCTACAACCGTTACAACGCCAAACAACCGTTACAACGCTTATCAAGTGTTGTGAAATTTCAACAATCTTCAACAATCTTCAAACTGGCGTATCTCAGCGCTCGAGTATCTGATTTCAGCATATGAACACTTTTCGGAAAGCTTGTGAGGAGTACATATTGATTTTGAAGTCTTAGCCTTCATCGGAATAATGGCAGTCAATTATCTCAAAGACAAATAAAAGAGCCTCAACAGTCATGTTGCACTTCTAAATCTTATGAAATTGCAATTATCTCAACTCAAGGAAATTATTAAATTCAATAAATATATATTTTGCAACTCTAGTCAAACAAACTAAGTAGATGATTGCTTAGTCCAACATCAAGACTGAGGTATTTTAGGTATGAAACTATGTGTTTTCCCTATACTACCATGTAGTTGAAATATCCCAAAAACCCCACTAAATTAGTGATTCCTAATGTTGTTCCAACTAAGTCTAATATGTCCATAAAGGAATTAGTCTTAGTCTAAGTACAATTTATATAATCCTGCCAAGGGAGCCTCCTGGGTTCTAACCCTTGTCTTTGAATTGCTGCTAAGCCTCGTTAGTCCCAATCTCACCACTACTTACGAGTAATTCCTCACACAAATTCTCTGAGTTGCTTATCGAAGGCATGTGGAGATCATTGGTATATATTAGACGGAACTATGTATGCAATGATATTATAAAAAGAATAAAGTGTAATAGAAATTCAAATCATAACGCAAAACAAAACATAAACATATATTAAAATATAATTAAGAATTCAAGTACAACCCTCACCCTAGAGATGAGAAGTTTAGCCTCTCATAGCCATAGCAACAAAAGAAATAAATAAAGAAAACATAAATTACATCTCAATTGAAGATGGAAGAACATTCACGCCTCTTAGTGAGTTGACTTCTGCCTCCTTAGCTGACTTTTCCACTACCCGACCTCTAATGGCTATCCCTCTCTCTCTCTAAGCAACTCTCTAACCTAACCTAACAATGAGGATTGTTAGCTACAACTATAGACTTGAACACAATTGAACACACACACAAATTTCTATTAAAAAGGGGTATTTATAGCCTTCCTATACAATAGTGGGAGTAGTGGAGATCACGGGGGAAGTGTATTTATCATGAATTGTCTAAAAATAGCGTGGCCCGTCAGAAAAATGGATTTTTTGTAAGGCTCGGCCTGCTAATCATGCTGCCTCTGGGCTATGCCGCGTACTACATGGGGATGCCGTACGGTCTTCTGACTTAGCAAATTTTCTTGTAATTTCGCTATTTCGCATGTTGTGCACTTCGTGAGAGGTGTTGCATGCTCCATGTGATGTCCAATTTCGGTAGCTACTTGAGAATCGTCGAAATATGAAATTTTTGCTCTATTTTTGGCCTAAATACGCAACTTTCTCCAAAACCTGCTAAAATGACTCAAAAACACATTTGTTGTAAATAAATCGGAAAAATGACTACTTCACATTCGTTTTTCGTCGTTTTTCGGATAAAAAGATAGTGATTTACGCTATATGATTTGGCGTCATCACTACTCTATTTACATTTACTTGTGCACACTTGCTTGGTTGTTGTTTGACTTGTTAGTTTAGAGTGATAAACCGAAAAACGTCCAAGAATCTTTAAGACTCCATATTCACCGCCTTCTAGATGTCGTTAGGGACTACATTTAGGGCATATGCTTGTGCATACGTCAAAGTCAAAGTAAGAAGATAAACAATTTGTTCTCATAATCGACCAGTTAGAATAGCAAAGTTTTCTCTTAACGAGGATACATTTTTTTTTATTTTTTAATAAATGACAAAATGAATACTACATAAATTTAAAATAAGTTTTAATAGAAATGTCACAAATAAGATAAATTTGTGAGTTTTTTTAAGTTAGAAGGGTAAATGTGATATTGTGAACTTTAGAGGGGAGAATACATGATTTTGATATCTTTTAAGGGGTATTTATAAAAGAGGACATCATTAGATCAAGCGATGTATGATCAACAATCCAGCGGACGATATTGAATGCATTTCGAATTCCCAATTACGATTAATATGTTTCAGCTGGCTCTCTATTCAACGCTGATCTGATCTAAGCTTTTAAATCTTAAAGAAAATATGAATATTAATTGATGCAATCAGATGTTTTAAACAAATTGCTAACGTAAATACAAGCGATGAACTAAAGATCCACCAAATCCGAACTTCATAGTTACTTTTCGCGAACATTGGAAAATTTTATGTTTTTTCACTTTTAAGTTTTAATATTTTATCCAAATAATAAATTTTGACGGAGCCTTTTAAGTTCCCTATAATGATCGGACGCCACGAGTACATATCTATGTACCGGTGAATTCACATCCAGTACAATACCCGAGGTGCAATGAATAGATGTGAACTAATCTTATAACCTGGCACGAATTTCAAAACAGTTTATGTAACTTCCAGGCAGTAGATTGAATTTGTTCCGAATTTCAAAACAGACTTCTTAATGGACTAAAATATAAAATTTCAATTTACAGAGATGGCTTAGCCTCTTTGCTCTCTATTATGTTCCGCCACTGTTCTGATTGAAATTAATCAATAATAATGGATTTAGTTAAAGCAATAACGGAGCCCAAATGCCGTTTCAGATTTATTCTCAGCCAGTGTCTATTCGGAATGGTGCAGGACTAATATTATTTGTGCTTTGAGATTTGTGTCAAGTTAAAAAAATAATTCTGAATTGTCGGTTTCAATTATACTCAGTCAGGTAACCAGAGGGATGTGAATTCACAAACACTTCCGGTGAATTCACATCTCAAGAAAGATATTTCTCCCCCTTGACGTGGTAAAACCTGCGGCACACAGACTGATATATCTCAAGCGTTACAGATAATCAAAGTACACGAAATAAAGGATAAAGGAGCTCCAATTAAAGGCGGGCATGCTGGAATCTACTTTACGAGTATATATATGGTCAAAGATATGGGTAAATTGGTAAATTAACACCTCAGTCGCACCATTCACACAACCGTTTTGACATGCCAAAACATTGAAATAAGGAAACTTCTCCTTCCCCATTTTTGCCATCTCATATGTTGAGTCCTTGCACATTTAATTCAGATGTCGGTGTACTATACTATGCCATACCTGATAATCTGATATCATTACACTATTGCTGTTACTGTTACTGTTACTACCGTACCGTCTCCAACTCACAATATCTAAAAACTATTGTGAATTTAATTTTAAATTTTCCTTTCAGGTCTCAATGTTAATTTTTCATGGTTGATAATAAGGTGTTCCTGTGCTGATTGGATCTTACATGGCAGCACTCCTCAGATACTTGACTACTGGTTAAAAAGTAATTTACCGAGTAAGGATTGTGGGTCCTCTTTCCACGTGGGGATTTAATGCGTTCAATATTAGAAGTTTAAAATTAGCTGACCAATACCGCATGGAATTAAATTTAAAAGAGTAATTTTAACGTAAATTAATCTTTTATGATGTATTTGATAATATAATATATTGATTATTTTTTATAAATTTAGTTAGGATATGTATCAAATTTAAATTAATTGTCATTTAGCTTTTCATTAAATGAAGTTTCATATTAGTTTAAATTTATGTAAATGATATGCAATGATGATCATGATTCTAATACTTTCAATTTGGACACCTCCATTGTACCTTCATTTAAAAAAAAAATTAATATCTTAAATTTAAAACTAAAATTAGAGATATGGTCTACAACATTTTATGTATCCACGTATAAAAATTACGATAATCATAATTTATTTTAATCGACATCAAGAGCTTACAAAAGTTTATTGATGTAAATAATTTTTAGATGTTCATTGTTTAAGTAATTATTAATTTCCACAAGAACAAACTTGATATATTATAATTTTTTATATGCTTGTAGAAAAAAGTAATATAGATCATATCAAGATGTTTTTTCTTATTTCAGTATAGAACATTCATTGTTAATTTTTTTTAAAATGTATGACAAAATAAAGACAATTAAAACGTTCTCTTAAATGACAAATGATACATCTAATTTAATTTTTTTTTAATTTTGGACAATTTCAATCAGACCATAAATTACTTGACAATAGAACTACCTACATGGCTAAATCAGTTATCAATACAACGTTTGACAACCCATTAACCTAGGAAATTTTTTATCGGTAGTAATTAATAGAAAAGAACAGAGACAAACAGTAAGAGTACAGTAATATTTATATTGGTAGTAAGATCGGTAGCAATTCTACCGATTTTAAAAATAAAAAAGTTTGAATCGGTAGGAATTTTATCGATCTAAATCAGTTTTTTTTTCCTTTTAATTTTTTTTAGTAAAATATTTCTTTTACAAAAATAGATAAAGTACCTTAAAATTTAGATATATAAAAAACATTCCATCTATTTTTTGAAAAACTTTTCATATTTTACTAGAAATCAAATATAAGAATTCTCTCCATCTATACATATACATCAGATTAAAAAAAAAAGTTAAGATCGGTAGAATTGCTATCGATCTTACTACCAATATAAATATTACTGTACGCTTACTGTTTGTCTTTGTCTCTCTTCTGTTCTACTAATTACTACCGATAAAAAATTTCCATTAACCTAGCCTCTACGGCAGGTTGTCTTAAATGTAGAAGCACAATGAGTGTATCTTGATAGAATTTATGTAGTTGTAGTACCAGTGTACCACCAACCAGTGACTGTTTTCACATTTGGGGCCAGTAAACTAGCATCTTAGAAATGGCTTAACATATATTGGTACGGCGCAGGCTATATAAGCCTTTAATAAAAATAAACTAATGTTTAGAAACTAAATCAATTTGACCCTTTACTGTATAAGAAATGCCATTGCAGGCCTGTTATTATTATTGTTTTATATCTATGTCCTTATTGGACTGGGCTAAATATGCATTATTCGTCGTGGCTTATATATAGAGTTCAGGCCTAAGAGGTAATGTTGAATGGCAGCAGTTGGTTTTGGTTTGGATATTACTGGTATGGGAATGGGTTGCGTCTGACGGGTTTCTCTAACGTCCGATATACTTTAAGATCCGTGTGGGTCCCAATATCTGTGTGAGTTTGCTTTAAGATTCGTGCCAATTCAGGGCGTATAAATTTGAGTCTGATGGGAGTCGGCCTCAAATTTCTCCCTACTGGCATAAGTTATTTCTGATCTTTAAACTGTGCTCCAGAACTGAGCATATAAATAGAATAGAAGGAAGGAGAGATGGAAAGGGCAGCATAAAGGAAGTCATCTTTTATACACCTCTATTTGGGAGTGAGAATTGATGAGAAAAAACACTGAAGTTGTACAACAGTTTCATCTCATCTCTGTTCTCTTCGCCTTCCATCCGTTCTGCTTCGGATTCAATCGTTCTAGAGCGAGTAATCAAGTGCAGAGTCGGTCTTCCATAAACTCTCTTTCTTTCCTCTTGCATAATCCCTTCTGAAGCAGATTCTTAGGTGCCTTTGAGTGCTTCTTTTGCTACAATTTTCATCTCTTTTGACTAATCTTGCTCTTACTTCCCTGCCATGTGGCTTTTGGACATTTTTGGACCAAAGATAATATAGTACTGGAAGACAAGGAGAATTAATTTTCTCTTTGTTTATATTGGATCATGCAGTTTTATTTCCAAGCCTCTCCAAATTTCTAACAGATTTTCATTGGGCCAACATTTATTGAAGATTTTCTTTTTTAACAGAAAGCCCAAACTTACTAGCTACTCCTATCTGCATTGAAGATTTTCTTTTTTCCCCTTGGTATAAAAATCGGATTCATATTAGAGTAAAAATAGGGTGTTTCTAAGTTTACCAACTCTTTTTGTGAGCTCAACTCTAAAACCTATCGAATTGACTTCAAATGATAATTCTGAACCGTTGAAATCCGTCTATCTTACGAGTGATGCGTTTACATGCAAAAATTTTAAACTTCTGAATTAATTTAGTATAAGTCAAGCAGTCAAAATTATAAGGTTTATAAATTAATTTTAGTGCATTTATTTATTGAATATTTTTTACCATTAAATTTTTGCATGTAAACACATCACTCGTAAGCAAACTTAGAAACACCATAGTTCTACTCTTCATATTAATATTTGAAATTTGAGTTTCTGCGTGATGAATTCAGTCTGTCCAATTTGTATTAGTACAACTGTACAAGTATTAAAAGGACGTGCATTACAGCCGCGGAGCGGACCGTATTAGCTCGAATTTTGATGAGACTAAGAAGAGCAAAATAAATCACAGAAGATCCATTTTATAGGCTTAACCGAATAGGCATTTCGGTTTAGGTTTTTTTTTTTTTAGAGACTAAGAAGAGCAAAATAAAGAAATCTAATACTGAAAATTTGAACGTTTTATTTAAATTATTTGACTTCTTTTGACATATAATTAGCATATTTATACTAAAATACGCTAAATTACTTAAAATTATGTTGAATTACACTATATTAAGTTAAATTACACTAAATTACATTACATTACGCTAAAATACGGTTAATTACGCTAAATTCATATGAATAAGGACGATATCTTCACTGAAAAGGCGAAAAACGACGGCGAAACTTCAAACGGTCATAAAACGGCGCTCGAGTGTCCGATTTCAGCAAATGACTACTTTTCGAAAAGCTTGCAAAAATATGCATGCGTCCGTGCCGGCGATGCCAAAAAACTAAGGGAAGAGCCTCAAAACTTGAGTTAAAGTTTCCGATTAAGATTTTCATTTCTATTATTCAATCCAAGTAGCTCAGTAAATTGACTTGAGAGTAGGTCCGATGGGCATCGGACCTACCTCGGTTCGACGGGTTTAATCACCATCGATTTTCTTTTAGATTCGTGCGAAATGTTTTAAACCCCGTGCGTGTATGTTTCAAGTTTCGTGCGCACAAAATACTCCGTTATCCTACGGTAGATCTGCCCATCGGAACCAAACTAGGTCCGATGGGCATCGGACCTACACCTATCTCCAGTAAATTAGTTACATAATGAATTTGTAGAATACCAATTTTTACTATTTTTGGAATTTTTTACTATTTTTTATGATTCGTGAAAGATGGCACAGAATCGGTCTATTTTAGCGTAATTTTGCGTAGTTTAGCGTAATTAGCGGAGTTATTGTAATTTAGCATAATTTAGTGTAATTCAACATAATTTATTGTAATACAGTGTAATTCAACATAATTTCAAATAATTTAGTGTATTTTTTTTTGTTGCTAATTATAAATAAAAAAAAGTAATCTAACAAATAATTTAAACAAAAAATTCAAATATTTAGTGTTAGATTTCTTTATTTTGCTCTTCTTAGTCTTAACAAAAAAAAAAAAAAAAAACCTAAACCGAATTGCCATCTCGGTTTAGGGGGTGTTACACGAAGGTTACATAGTTCGGGAATTTGTTTTTGTGAAAATAGGGTAAACCGAATAGCCTATTCGGCGAAGCAAAAAAAACCCCTTAACCAAATAAGCTAATAAGCTATTCGATGTTTGTTGTTTTTTTAAAAAACTCAGCAATCATGTTGGTTCTTTAACTTTAATTATTTTAATTACTGTTTAAAAAAAAAATCCCAGGTACATCCATTCCAAAAATATTGTATACGCCAGCTACAGCTCTTTGGTCCAATAACATCTGAATGTAGGGGGCGTCAACGAGCACGATATGAGTCGGTGGAAGCATTTTTTATCTGTATCCGTTATCAATTGATTTTATCTGTACTCTAATTTAATTTTCTGATTATTATGATTATTAGCTAACAAAATGATAACAGATAAAATGCCTCACGTCTATCATGTCTTATCGTACTTCACATTATTTATTTTCATTTTTAAAATTTAAAATGTTGATCAGAACCGCTCAAATTATATATATATTTTTAAATTATTTACAACCTTCTTAAATAGATACTAAATTATTATTTTTGGATCATCCAAAAATAATAATTTTGTGTTAATCATAAATTCGATTTGTGTTAATCATAGAACTTACATCTACGTCTCTATATTCAACACTAATAAATTCTACCGCTTTTCTCAAAAAAAAAAAAAAGAAATTCTACCGCTCTGTAGATTCTTCTCGTGAATAAAAGTATGAATAAATGGATGGGGTAAGTAAATGGGGGGTCCACAGGAGCACGTGCCTTGTCAGGTACTGTTCTGATATCCATGTGAAGTCGGTACACAATTACAAATATCTCATAACCGCCCCCAGAATGGCCGAGATGCTTTTCCCGAAAGTTTTTGCTTTTCTGAGAAAAAATGCTTTTTTTTGCTTCTCCCCACCATCTTTTACTTATTGCATCACTTTGGAAGGGAAGTTAAATTGATCTACATCTATCATTTTAAAAAATAAACAAATAAAGAAGAGTGAGGCTACGGTGCTATGCATAGCACGGATTGAGTCCGTGCTGCGGTTTAAAATTTGACTTTTCAAAATTTTAACGGTCGATTCGAATCATTCAACATGATTATAAAATGAATATGTACTTGCAAACCAAATTTTACATTTTTCCGAATTTTTTTACTATTTTTTTAGAATATTCAGATCAAGTGATTTTCGAAAAAATATTAAAAAAATTCGAAAAAATGTATTGGTTTACAAATACATTCATTTTATAATCATGTTGAACGGCTCGGATAGACCGTTAGAATTTTAAAAAGTCAAATTTTGAGCCGTAGTACGGACCCAATTAGTACTATGCACAGCACCGTAGCCTCACTCAATAAAGAAAGAAACTGATCTACATCCGGATCATCTTATTCAAAAAGTAAAAACATATATTTAATAATTAGAAATTTATGTTCTTGTTAAAGTATCTACCTAACCTAACAACTTTAAATTTACTCAAATAAAATTTTATTTAAAGCATATTATGTCAAACAGCTTTTAAAGCGAGCACCTTTTTTTTTTTTTGTCAAACAGCTTTTAAAGCGAGCATTCAAAACAGAAAAGGATGCATTTATGGAAATATAACGTTTTCTTTTGAAATTAAGCACATATAGGTCATAAATTCACAATTTCTCCAAGAACATTTTCCTCTTATTGTTGAACATCTTCATCTAATTACATTTCAGAAGAGGGAGGGACAAAATCATTATATTATATTGATTTCGTTTCTTTCTTTTTCGAAATTTACAAACAAACATAAAATTAAAGACCATAAAAGGACAGAGGTTTAAAAAAGAAGAGCGGAAGGTTCAAGGGCTCCTTCGTTTTGGAGTTATCTACTCGGCGTGTCACACATGCCAGTAAAACCAGCAATTACCAGCACAGTCAAACAGAGTAAAATTGAGCTTTCTATGTTGAATTTAAATAATATTCTACTAAACGAGTTATGTGTTATGTATTTGAGTATTCGAATTGTAAATTTTTTAGTAAAAGTAATTTTAACGCTTACTTTTTATAAATCAACTTATAATAAGATAAAGGTTTAGATTGACTATATATCTTCTCATAAAGTTGATTTCAAATTTTATGTAAAGTCAATTCAATAGATTTTTATTTATTAATTTCACATATTGTTTGAGCTTTAGCAAAAAATATGTACCTTTTATTTTATAGGATTCTTTTTAATCAAAAACTTTATAGGAAATTGTATTTTCAATTTTACTAACACGATCAGGAGAATATCAAATTGATTCCGACTTTCATTTTTGTTGGAATTTCGGTGTGAAGACATGTGGCGAGTTTTTTTTTTTTTTTTTTTTTAAGTACTTGAACTATTTCGGAGTATTATGATCAATATATGGGGATTGTTCAATTCTAAAGTGTTTGAATCATATATAGGAGGATTTTGAATTAAAATATAGCATGAAACAAGCATTTTAAGAAAATTGAGTTGGTGCACAGTGTGGCTTATAACGGTTATAATAATTATTGTGACTGTTATAGAATAATTATTGCAACCGTTATGCGAAGCATTCTAATTTAAAAAAGACTGACGGTTAAGAGTGAGGTTGTGCTACAATATAATTCAAAATCCCAAATCAGAGGTTATTCTAAGAATTCCAAATCAAACGTTTGTTTAATTTTCTATTCATGTATTTTAAAGAGCAGTTAGGGATCAGTACAGTTCTTATCCGCACCGTTGAATCTATTTTTTTTTTAATTGAAATCATTTCTGGCCGTCCAAAGTATATGTACAAACGGAGAAGAGATGAACACCGCCTTGGATCCAGCTCACATGTTTCCAGACATTTGTACCTGTGAGCAGTAATCAAGGATTGAGATTTTCCTACAGAAAAATAAAGGATAATTTTTTTAAAAATTCTGTTCCATAAAAAATCTAACCGTACCCCACTCCAGTTTACATATATAACGCTGTACCTCTTAAATCCAGAACTCCAATACACTATTTAGCTAAGTGTTTAATTGAAAGAAACAAAAAATGAAGATTCTATCTTTCACTCTTGCCCTTGTGCTGTTGCTCCTCACATCTTCCTACCTCCAAACAACTATGGCTGCGTCAGGTATGAA
The DNA here is from genome assembly GCA_028015225.1 of Carex myosuroides. Classification (NCBI taxonomy): domain Eukaryota; kingdom Viridiplantae; phylum Streptophyta; class Magnoliopsida; order Poales; family Cyperaceae; genus Carex; species Carex myosuroides. The sequence continues at coordinate 1,520,308 of CM051486.1, read as the reverse complement.
AAAGAAAATGTATCATTTTGTTATTATATTTGTACCGGGTTCAACTTTGTTCACTTTTTTTTTTTTTTTAAATAAATTTTAGACAAGTCAATACTTGATGTCTTGGTTTGCCATCAAGCAAAATAGTAAAATTTAGTCTTATAATTACTTGAAACCTCATCTAGAAATGTCTCTCTTTTCTTTTATTATTTGGAAAGAAAAAAAATCTAAATAGATTTCACATATTAGCTAAATCCTATTTTGTTAGAGAGCAAGTCATTATAAAAGGAAAAAATTCTAAAATGCCCACTTTCCAAACTCTATCAGACTTAAGAGAAGGAACTGTAAAAGAAAAAATGTACTGGTAACTAACAATTGATTGATCCTACTTGCTGAGTAGTTTGTCATTATGTAAAATATATGTGCTTAATTGACAAAAAGGGGAATTTTTTTGCAGACTTCTGCAACTCCGAATGCAAGAGAAGGTGCTCGTCTGTAGGAAAGACACAAAGGTGCACGCGGTACTGCCTGATGTGCTGCGAAGAGTGCAAGTGCGTACCGTCAGGTACCTATGGTAACAAGGATGAATGCCCATGCTACCGAGACAAGATCTCGCCGGTAACCAAAAGAGCTAAATGCCCTTGATCAGCTACCACCTTTTTAGTTACTACTTGCTACCTCCAGCAGGCTCTTAGTTTATTCATGTGCTTTATATTATGGCTATTTGTTGCTTCAGTTGTGTTGGTGTAGTGGTTTTGTTTTAGATTTGAGAGGGTTGTTGTAGTGTTTCTTTTAATTGTTAGCTTCGTGTGTGATGTGAATAACCAGAAAACATGTTTGTATCTCAGACTGTCAGTAGAGTTTGCTCTATGCTAGTCTTTTTTGTGCCTTTAATCTACTCTTTCCCATAATTACTTAATTAGAATTTTTTTTTCTGATTCTAGTTTGTGCATGAACTAAAGTGGTATTGGATTTCTTTTATTGTAATTTAAAAACACGTTTTTTAAGAAGAATTATGTGATTATTTTATTTTTAGGAACCGATTTTCTTTCAAACAGTGATAATATTACGGTTTCTTTAATATTTTTAATAGACCTGGGGCAATCTTGACAAATTATGATTGTTTTCTATTTGTATGCGAACACTAACCAACTTAAAACCGAACCAGGGGGCATCCAATGCGGGACCAAAATTGGCCCTATGTCCGGTCAAGGAGTCCAAATCTGCTGCTGCGATTCCCAGAGGGATCGCAGGATCCTGAAATTCCGAGATCAACGGTTCAAACTTTTATGTGTGCGGATCTCAGAGACGTTCTCGGCAAAGTAAATTTTCATGCCAAAATCGGCCCCTTCTTCCCTGAAAACCATATTATATACGTATGCAATGCTATATAATAATTTCTCTTTTTAATTTCATGTACAAGTTCTGATCAAACAGTAAAGATTAGAGGCCAGACCAAAAACCATACATCTTGGTATTAAATAAAGAAAACAGAAAACAGAAACAAACACATTATCTCCCTATCGTGTATATCATCTTTTTCGTATGAAACTGCATTACAATACATAAAACCAAAAACATCTGTTATTACAACCGAACGGCTCTATCAAGCGACATATGCATGAAAACTTATTTAGCTACTACTCGCGCAAATACCTCATAATACAAGGACCCAAATACTCTTCAAATCTCGTCCGGTCCTGGGTTTTTCATGACATGGCGCTCCAAAGAGTAGCCGATAACTTCTCTTTAAACCACACCGTATCTTTACAAACCGAGAAAGCTGTACTCCTTGTATGATAAGCATGTTCTATTCTGCTGTTAAAAACAAAAGGTCCTCTCTATCTCCTGTTTTTTTCTCTCACTACAACCTTCATTTCCTTCATCTAATCTAAAGATTAAAGAATTGTAATCTGAAATTACCTTAAACTTTTTTAAAAAGTTCAAAAATAAATTAAATGGGCTGGAGCTCCTGCTCTGGTACAGGCGCACTAACTGGCCGATATGTACCAGGCCCAATTGCTCTCTTTCTCCAAATGGACCATGCTAATAGAGCTGAAAGACCCAAAACTGCCAAAACCACGACCCCGATAAATACACCGACCAGGTGTTGATGCCACCATGACCTGTATATAAAAAGAATGTCCTCATAAATAAACTCTTACAACAACCTCAATAGCTGATGTATCTTTATTTTAAACGAAGAGACATAATATCTTTTCTCATTCATGGAGAGAAACTCAGCCAAAAAAGGCGGCTCAAGAATATTGAAAATGAGTTGGGTCTTATTGTAACCAGCATATGCCTGTGGTATCTTCTATTTTTTACCTGTTAGAAGGAGGTGCAACCTTCCATTCGAGTAACTGATAACTGCCTAAATTCTCAGGGAGCTGAACCCGGTGTTCAGTTAGCCGATTTATAATTTCCTGAAGTAATACACACTTAGATGTCAAAAGAAGGAAAGATCTAGAGATGAAAACACTCGTAACTAATTAAGTACAGAACTACCATGGCAGTTGCATTAGACATGAATTTATTGGATCCAGCTGGCAATATAGCCCATCGTATCAGTGTGTAGTTCCCTTTACTTGTTGCATTCACCATTTCTACCTACATTCAGAAAGTAGTATCAATCAAGACAGAACTCTCTGCCATAAATACACAAGACAAAGTGAGCCACACTTTACAATACAGAACACAGCCTCCAGTTTGAAAACTTCACTAAAAGGGAAATATTTCTTACCTGATGAAAATCAATCTCTAGCTCCTTTGCTATATACTTGGCTATTTCAGGTAGGTGCGGTTTCAAGGTCTCATATGTCACATTTATTGACATATCAAATGTTATCATGCCTATTTCAATTTCACCTGCAAGCCAAAAACAAAATAAGAGGTTACAACTGAGAATATTGGTCTTTGTTAACACTTCTGCAAGTTCCTGAACAACACCTGGTAAAGGTGGCAAAGCCGGTGCAATATCTGGGGTTAAATTTGTAGTATTTGAAGGTGGTGGCGGTGCAGTTGCAGGAGCTCCATCTGCTTGCAACCTGTCCCACAGCTCCGAACAGTTGGTTTTCCAAAACCCTATTTTTTCATTTTGACGATCGTACGTCACGAGAGTGTTGCGCACAATTATTCCTACACAATTTTAGTAATTTCAATTAGTATCTTCTTATGCATGGATATGCAAGATGTTTTGATCAATGTTTATTACTACCAATACCTCCCAAAAGTGTTGTCGGATCTTTGCCATTTTGGAAGACTCCTAAGCAATAGGCTCCTTCAACTTTTGAATGCTTCATTTCAAACAAGAATAGGAAAGGAGAAAAAGAAAAAGATAATTCAGGGAAAGCTGAATAGAAAAGTAGTAATGCCTCTAAGTGAAGTATATACAATGAAATGAGAATCTTAATGATTGTCTAACCTTGAACAAGTAATTTTCTGGTGAGAGGAGTATCTTCTGTCCATTTCCAAATACCATTTCAACATCAGGGAAGGTATTTGATAACTCGCTAGCAAACCTAAGTACCAAAATACAAAAAACTATTAAAGTTACACTTCTGCATACTGTATAAAGTTCTAAAACAGTGCAAGAAATTTTACCTTGATGCACCAGCAAAGCAAATGTCCTTGTAATTAGGGTCAGGACCAGGGACTTGCTTTAGTGAGTGAAGTTGGTCAATTACCTGCAATTCATCATAGCTTAAAGTTTCAGTACTGTCTATTACTAGTTAATAGTACTAATATTTTCTTTTTCTTTTTCTGTTTTTTTGGTCTGTGAGGGAGGGTTGCGATTAAACTTACAGCATCTCTAAATGCGACAAAAGCTTGTTCGGGAAGATATGCATAAGTGGTTCCGCTATCAAGTACAGTACCATGCCTGCTATCGAAAACCTTGGGGTCTAACTTCAGCGCTTTTCCTGCCACCTGGATCTTCTTCAGCTCAATATTGTAGTATGGGCTGTTGCCATTCCCAAACTAATGTATAAGGCAAATAAAATACTCGAAAGAATAAAAAAAGAACTTTCAAAGTGTCCTAGAGATTCAGGTCAGGTTGGTCACCAGACATTGCATTACCCATCAAGACTTATCGTAGCAAAAATCTAACATGTGACATTCCCAGTAAGATAAATACAGGTAAAATTGATTGTATCAGTAATATACCAATAGGTGCCAGTTTAAACTGTAATACACAGAACAGATGCAATATCTAACACACCATTAGTAACAACCCAAATTTAAGAAAAAGACAGACTCTTAAGTGCACCATATGGACAATATGCTCTATAATATTTTTCGGATCACATGGACATTCTTTTGTACCCAAATTACTGATCTTTCAAGAAAACTGAGTACTAAGGAGATGCAACCGTATATGATATGTCTGGTGCTCTGCAGCGGCATATAAAATATAAAAGTGAGAATGACTGTACCTGCGAACAGGATCAGATCTAGACCAAACCGTCCCAGTCGGTGGATCAATCCGACCAAGGACCATTGTGCCACCACCAATATCCATGCCTCCGTAGCAAAGTGAGAAGGCATCATCAATCACTCCCTTTTCAACGAGCTGATCCACGATGCTGAGCTGGCCTCGGCCCAACCCCATGATACCATCAGCGTGCTGGCTGTAGAGGTCACCAGTCTCCGAGTTCTCACATCCGAAGACAGCACGCTGCGGCTTAAGGTCGCTTTCCGGGCCGAAGGAGATGAGGTCGTTGCCAAGGACGCCGCTGCTTGAACTCATCTCAGCATACTGCCGCTCATACACACACTGGTTACGATCTGAGTCACATGAGCAGTCTGGGTTGCATTTGACCGGCTGGTATGAGCTTGATTTGTCTGGTTGGAACCGAGGATCCTAAATGGATTCAACAATGAAGTATAAAGTTTATGTTATAGCTTTTCTGGCATACTGGTACAATGGCTACCCAGCACAAAGGTGCTACCCTGAATTCTTAAACCAAGTTATTGGTTATAGGTGTTTCAGTGGTACAACTTCGACCTTAGTCAATGATTTTGATGACATTATAGTACAATTATAAGGGGCTTCTGCAGACCTAGCCAAATATTTTACAACACTTGCAAAAACTGTTCCAAGTTGATTGTAGTCGAGAGCAGTGCAAAAATTTTTCTCGGGCAATGCCAAAGCACTCATAATCAAGGCTAAGAGAAGAAAAAATGACTGAATTGCCATCGAATCTCTAGTATTAACTCAATAAGATTTTAAGTAATTAGTTTATTGCCTTCAGTCGTCCCATTGCCACTTGCCAGCTTAGCAAGGTAAAGTCTCAACCTATTATAAGTTGCCAAACTACAAGTAACTGTCAACCTGAACAGTGCCAACCTAACAGTAAAGTATGTTCAAGTAAAAAAAAATAAAATAAAATAAAGTATGCAAACTGGAGATATGTCATTTTATCTCTGTTCAAATGTCACCCCGCAGCACATACTTAATCTCCGTAGAGTCGACAACACTCAAGTGATTGAATCCCAACATCAAAAAGCAACAACTGTCGCCAGTGACAAGCATTCACATAATTCACAACCCAAGGACTAAAATTGATAACATTTATCATAACATATTTCGTTCGATACCCTAATCTAATGGATAGGTTTTATTTGCGAATTTCATTGAAGTTGAGGGAATTGGTTCAATTGAAAAAATATTGCATTGTTATGCAAATATGGAAGGTTTGGCGTAATTTGAAAATGAAATAGTGGATAAAAACAAAGCGATAGAAGTCAAAATAAAGATAAGAATAATTTATCCACCCGTATAGAATTAAAACACTCTATAACCATCAATCAGAGCTGAGCTCGGTATCCGAAAGTAAATAGGTGAAAGACAAACCATACAACCTTGTGCATTTCATTCTATTCCAGATTTAAACAGGTTGAACATAATTCAATATGATTGACATTACACAAAATTAGCAAACTCTGACCTGGTGGTTCCCACATTGCTCACAAGTAGAACATGGCACGTATGTCACTGTGCTACCCGAGTCAACAATTAGTGCAAATTGCTGTGGTGGTGTCCCAATACCAATCTTAGTTGTATAGTACCTTCAATATGATAAAAAGTGCCATGTAAATTAGCTGTTAGAGTTGCATACAAACAAAACCTATTTCCATATAGAGACTCAAACTAATTACGAAATAGAATTCTAAGGATAGAATCCAAGCTCTAAAAATAATCCAGTACCAGGATATATAGTACCTCGAACATATCACTCCAAAACAAAATGAACCCAAAACCCAATTAAGTGTTTGACTTCAACCGACCAAGGGTGAAAACAGAGGATAGACCCAACGATGCCCAATACAAAAACACCCAAAACCTAATTTCGTACAATAAGTTTACAACAATCAATTACCCGTTCGTCAACAGATTATCATATAATCGCATGTGTGCATTTGGGAGTGCGGGGTGCTCTTCCTTGAGATACCGTCTCACATCAAAATTGTTCAATCGGCGAGACCCAAAACAACTAAGATTGGTACCAGGATATATAGTACCTCGAACATATCACTCCAAAACAAAATGAACCCAAAACCCAATTAAGTGTTTGACTTCAACCGACCAAGGGTGAAAACAGAGGATAAACCCAACGATGCCCAATACAAAAACACCCAAAACCTAATTTCGTACAATAAGTTTACAACAATCAATTACCCGTTCGTCAACAGATTATCATATAATCGCATGTGTGCATTTGGGAGTGCGGGGTGCTCTTCCTTGAGATACCGTCTCACATCAAAATTGTTCAATCGGCGAGACCCGGCTTGAGCTCGACTCGAATTGATGCGATTAAAGTGGAGAGGAATAATTAGTTGTTGTCTCGGTCTGGGGCTAGCTAGTGGCACCTCGACAGATCCAACGGCTGATTTGAAAAGGATGAGGAGTGCACAGAAAACGATTGGGGCACCGGCGGGGAATGGATCCCTCTCGCGCGCCATGAGAGACGAAGGAGGAGAGGGAATGCGAGGTCTTCTGTCTCAAATCAAAAAGTCTACGACAGGGGTAGAACTGCAATTTGAGAGAAGCGAGAGGCCATTTGTCTTAGAATTAATCGTTGACCAGGAAGATGAATCGGAAGCGATTTCGTGGAGAATTTATGGCGTGCACCTGGTGCATATTTCTGTTCCGTTAGGACTTGGGGAATTCGCCGATTTTTTTTATCCATAACAAAAAAAAAAAAAAACGAAATTCAAATATAACATGAGATATCTAAAATTTCAGATTATAACCTAGGATGTTTTGTACTGCCGGCGTTGCCAGGTACGTTTCTTAAAAAAATCACATCACAACCATAGTGACAATTTAATTATTCGGGAAAGGTTCGGCGAGATCAAAAATTCGTGATTCGGGTATAATTCGGGTATAATTCGGAAATAATTCGGAATTATACATTGAATCCGAATCAGAAAACTTAGTCTGCGCTGAATTTTGATCAGACGTTCCAGATCCAAACTCAAAATTTGAGTTACTTTAGAGATTGAAATTAGATAAAGCATTAATACAAATATTTTGAGTAATACGGAAGACTCCTCTGGAAACTGTCGGATGAGTTTTGGACAATATTAACCCTCCTATAGTTGTTGCATGAAGAGCGCCACAGGAAATCACAACAATAAAAGAGAACTTTTGCTGTGAATTTTTTGCAACTGTGCTCACGAGTGTAACATGTAACAAATGAACTAAACTCAGTATACCATTGTTATTTACCCGCTATACAAGAGGTTATAATGAGTGGAAACCACATATGCTGAAGATTTCTGTCCCACCACGTGCAGTCGTGCACTAGTCTGAGTCTCTAGGTGCCTTTTTTTAGGCGAAGAGATCACGGAGCGAAGCAAAAAAGGCGAAGACAAATCACGAGCGAAGCGACGAATTTTTCCGAAAAAAACGCGTATAATACGGAAAATCCGTTTTAATCGCGAATAATTCGCGAACTAAACGTATTATTCGCGAATTACCTTATTATACGCGGATTGATGCGCCATAGGTTCAGATCCGAATAATTCGCGAATTATTCGCGAATCTTGTTACTATGATCACAACATATTTTTGACATAATTTGCATGTTGCGTGCTTTCGAGAGCTTCATATTCTTAATTTCCGAGAGCGCGGAGAATAATTTTGCTTGTTAAACGTTTTTCTCTCTAATTAACACTCTTGTATAGCCATCTAAATTATGTTGCTCTCATTTAAATTCTAGTTGTTAAATTCACCTAAAAATAAAAAGCTGCCACAAATTTTTTCCTAAATATAACACTTCTGAACTATGATTTTGTTTTGTGATTATCACATTATTACAGGTGTGATAGTTACTAAACTATTGACAATTTTTTTTTTCTTCCAGAAACTATATACTGTTAGAAGTCTGTTTATGAACAATTTTTTACATAACTTAATCTTATTTTTTTTTTGTTCTAAATTAATTATATATTGTCACAGGTAATTTTTTGTGAGCATTTCATTTTTGCCCAATATTTTTTCATAATTAAAGGCTTTAACTCTATCTTTTCAATAGGGAGCTCATAACGTTTTCATGTATAAAATTGTTAACGCTAAATTAAAGTCTTTATAGCTATGATTATAATAATAATCAAAGAGATGTTGAGGACCAGTAGGCATAGAACATACTGTTGAGAAATAAGGAATCATGCCTCAAAAGATTATCATAGGCCGATTTAGGAAATAGATCAGCTAGCATCCAAATTAATTCTTGTAATTAATCCTTATAATTAGACAAATCCTGTGTTAGAACTAAATTAGGTACATAGCTAATTAATCCTTGTAATTAGGCAAATATACAAAATCCAACATATTAGGAAATTGTATAATGGCTATATTCACCAATAGCCTATATATGCATATGTACAACCAGTGTAATAGAGCAAAACAAATCAATAAAATTAATTCCTCATTTCTTTCTCAAAACTAATATGATATCAGAGCAGGTCTAAATGACCTGAGAACAAAAATCACAAAATCCTAGAATGGAAAAAGCAATACCAACACACACAACCGCAACAAGAATGGCAGAAGCAAACAACAGGTGGTCAACAGTCGCTCAATGGCGACGCTAATCCAAACCTGAGGCTCACCGCCACTCTACGCAATGGCAACAACTATCTGTCCTGGGCAAGATCGGTATAACTGACTCTTAGCGACAGAGGTAAGATAGGCTATATTAATGGCAAGATAGAAAAACCAGAACCCCCAAAAGAAGGTGAGGCTGGCCCTCAAGCACTAGAAAAATGGCAAATGAATAATGATATTGTCTGCTCTAGGCTCCTTAATTCCATGGAACCAAGCATAAGTGAAACTTTTCTGTTTTCAAATACTGCCAAAGAGATGTGGGACTCAATCAAAGAAATGTTTGGGCACCAACAAAATTTCGCACACATTTTTCAGTTCAAACAAGAAATTGCTCAAATAAAACAACAAAATAGGCCAAATACCGAGTACTATGGAAATTTGAAAAAAAAAATAGAATGAGTTATCTGTTTACTTGCCACCATCTAGCGATCCGAAAATTCTTCAAGATATGGTAGAATTTGAGCGCATCTACACCTATTTGGCTATGCTAGACACCAGTTTTGAACCAATTCGGGCTCAGATTCTCATGGCACCCAAGATCCCCTCTCTTTCAAGTATTGTAGCCACAATGCAAAGAGAGGAGTCGAGAAGAAAAGGTATGAACAGTGAACCAAGCACCGAAAACCAAGCTTTCCTTGCACACCACCAAAATCAGAACCGGGACCCTAAACTGATCTCTCAGGGGGATGTGCGGGGAGCCAGCAGCAACCTGGTAAGATGCGATAACTGCAAAAGGAGGGCCACGATAAGGACCAGTGCTTGTTCCTCCATCCGCACCTCCAGCCGAAGAGAAGAGGTGAAAAAGGGGGTGGCGGAAGCAACAAAGGAAAAGACAGATCGAGATCGCGAGAAGAAGAAAAGAGTGCGCAGCCGGTTACCGGGTCCGACTTTCTCACTGGGTCCGAACCCGCATCCGAAATCTCCTCTTTAGCAGGCCCATTACTCTCTCAAGCCCAACTGGATAACATTGTGGCCCAGATCACAAATAAGCTTGGAATAACAGGTATTTATACAAGTATTGCATCTCAAATTAAATCTGATTTGCACCAAAATTCATATAAAAATTGAATTATTGATTCTGGTGCAACTGACCACATGACAGATAATATTGAAATTTTAGAAAATGTACAAAAAAATAAAAAACCCACAAAATGTGATTATTGCAAATGGTGACCAAGTACCTATTAAAAATATAAGAACAATCAATTTATGTGGAACAAAAATTTCAAATGTCTTACATTTACCAACATTTAATTCTAACCTCATGTATGTTAGTAAGATTACAAAGGATTTGAATTGTGATGTGATTTTCTCATCTCAAGTTGTGAAATTTCAGGACAAAATTAACGGGAGGATGATTGGTGAAGGAAGATTAGAAAATGGTCTTTATATTTTAAATTTTCCAAATAAAGCTTTTGTTGCTAATAATAATGTCGAACAAAATAAATTGTGGCATTGGAGTGTTGGTCATCCCTCTAATAATGTTTAAATAAGTTATTTTTTTTTCAAATTTAGATTCAAATCACTGTGAGATTTGTCGGTTTTCAAAACAAACCAGACTACCATTTTCTTTATCTACAAATAAAACCTCAAAAATATTTGAACTTATACACTCAGATGTTTGGGGACCCACACCTGTAGAGTCTTACAATGGTTTTAAATATTTTGTTACATTTATTGATGATTTTTCACGCACCACTTGGATTTACCTTCTTAAATAAAAAAATAAAGTTTTTTTCTAAATTTCAAGAAGTTTCAAATCTTGTTGAGAATCAATATGGTACCAAAATTAAAATATTTAGGTCCGACAATGGTACTGAATATGTTAATAAAATCTTTTTAGAGTTTCTAAAACAAAATGGAATTTTTCATCAAACAACATGTATAAATATATCTGAACAAAATGGAGTGTTAGAAAGAAAAAATCATCACATATTAGAAGTTACTAGATCTTTGTTTTTTCAATCAAATGTTCCAAAAAAATTTTGGTCGAATGCTATTTTAACTGCAATATATCTTATAAATAGATTACCTAGCACAAATTTGAACAATAAAAGTCCATTACAAATTTTAAACAAAAGAAAATGAATTTAGATCATCTTCGAGTATTTGGATGCACATGTTTTGTACATATTAAACAATAGGATAAATTAGATAAAAATGCAGTAAAAGCTATATTTGTTGGATATTCTTTTTAAAAAAAAGAATATAAATGTTTTGATTCTACTAACAAAAAAATTATATATATCTAGAAATGTATTCTTTTTTGAAAAAGTACCATTTTATAAAATTAAAGAGGATCCGCAACCTAGAAATGATATTGCTCTTCCAGAACTAACAATTTTTTAAGGTACAAATACTCAAGAAAATCACACAAGTACAGATGAAGAGGAGCTGCACTCAGATGGAGAAAATCAAAATGACGACCAAATAAATAAGGCAGAGGAGCAACACATAGGGGGAGAAAGTCAAGAAAATATAAATCTTAGGAGGTCAATTTGGTCAACACAACCATCATCCAGGTTACGTGATTTTGTCACATACAATGTAAGGTATCCAATTCAATATTATGTTTCTTATAATAAGGTCTCCTTAAAACACAAAAGCTTTTTTGACTAGTATATCAGAGAAAATTGAACCAATCACGTTTCAAGAAGCAAAAAACAATCTGTTTGGGACCAAGCAATGAAAAAAGAATTAAAGGCTCTTGAGAAAAATAACGCACAGTCTTGTTTCTGTACCAAATGGAAAGAAACCTGTAGGATGTAAGTGGGTTTACAAAATTAAATACAATAGTGATGGTCCTGTAAAAATATACAAAGCTAGACTTGTTGCAAAAATTTTACCCAAACGTATGGCATTGACTCTCTAAAGGGCCTTGCTATTCTGAAAGAACCGAATCGGTGGTGCTCTCTCGTACAAGATAGTCATGGATTAAGGTACGCTTCCGCTATTCAGTTTTATATTCAACACGGTCCAATGGTGATCAGCGATGGTTTTCGTTGGTCCCAACATTTATATGCATACTTCGATATACTCGAAACTTTGGGTATAATTCGATATTGTACATTTCTCTTCAAAACTCCGGAGTTTTCTTTATTGATTTGGCAATGAATTCATATGACAAATATAATACTGGTTAAGAAACAAAGGCAAACTATAATGGATGTAGTAATTAATTACACACCAGTTAAGAATGGTACTATATAACATCTGGACGTATCCTTCTGGTTATCCATTGACATTTGAATGCTTAAAAAAATTATTGATTGGACTGTTACTATTTAATTAGAAATCAACCATTAAGGATAATTAATTACTTGCAGTGGGTATATTCTCAGAATAATATCTAAAGATGTTATGCTATGCAATCAATACAAACTTCCAAAGTCAAATTGAAATGTATATTTAGTATCTTCCTGAATGCTTTGTAAGATTTTACGGACCGCTTCCTTCTTGTTGGTTAGATAACTCAAGAAAAAAAGACAAAAAAATGAAGAGCTTGTGAAGGATCATAGAAATAGTAGAATCCTCATGTGTATACCAGATGACTCAGAAATAGGGAGCAACTCAAAATTGGTCAATCAACGAACTAAAAAGGAAGTGATGTGCTGCTAGGTAGAAATTAGGAACAACTAATTATTTTTTCTTTTTTACGGTCATAAGAACTTGCGTTATATAAGCAAGTACTTGAAATGTTTCGTTATGAATGAAAAAAGTTAATGAATTCGATCTACCTGCTGCCTGTTCCTTATAGAAGTTAAAAATTTATTCTTTCTCATAATTCCGGCTTATAACATCTTATTTTCAAGTAGCTTTTTTCTAAGCAGAGTTATGTTTATAGGTCGGCAAAAAAAATTTATTACAACCATTGAATATCTATACTTTAGAAGGAATTATACGAGGACATTTTATTAATTAACAAGTCCATGCTTTTTACTTCTGAAAATTTATCAAATTATTTTATTTAAAAAATTGTTATAATTATGCTTAATTTGGATAATGAATCATTTCAAAGAAATATTCTAAAGAACTTGACAAATTAGCAAAGAAATGTCCAATTTGATATGACGATCGAAACAATTTATGAATAAAAAATTATCTCTTTGTCATAATTTGAATTTTATAAAACATATTTAGAGAATCTGTTGATTACCATAATCTTATTTGTTAGATTTACAACTAAAATGAAAAGAAGAAGAGATATATTCGATTTTCTTGCTTTAATCTTGATTGCTTGGTTAATCAAAATTAATTGTAATTTTTTCTACTAAAAATTGTGGTGCTGGAGCTGGAGCAATGTCCTTAATAAATTATGTGAATTATTATGTACTTGTTAGAAACTAAACCATACTGCAATGTTTTGAAATGATTATAGAGGCTTGATGGAGTGATGTAATAAGACATTAAGAGGAGAATTAGTTTACCGTTACAAATGACGAGGGAATTAGCAAATCTATTCTAGAATTGGGACTACATGGAAGGTACACTCAGAATCGGCGAGAGAGACCCAACTCACCAAGGGAACCCGATCCTTGCGAGCCTGCACCTAAAAGGTTGATAAACTTATATCCAACATAATGCAGAAGATTTGTTATCTAGGAATAGTAACTTCATATGAGGGAGATTCAAGAATAACTTGAGCATAATTGAGGATAAAATTAAAAGGAAAAGTTTAATTAAAAAGAATCATACTACAAATTTATGTTACAGTACATCATAATAAGCAATATGATCAGCCTATCTTTACGAAAAAATTATCTGATAGTAGAAGCTTCAGAATAGAAGTTTCAGCAAAGATTAACAGAGAGCACCAATTATCTAGAATCTATAGCATAATATTATTTTTGCAAGCATTATAGTTGATAAACTTATCTGATATTGCTTAATCTTTGTTTAGGAGATGAATAGTTGTCAAAGAATCCATTTCGACATCTGAAGACTGGTATCTGGTACTATCCATAACAGAAGTGCTAGCAATAATATATCAATGATAGGAGAACAAATAGGGACCAAAAGAACAAAGTATAACAGTACATTTAGTATAACATTGATGCAATTTAATTAGCTGTAGCAAACTAAACAAAATTTAAATGATCATGTGCATTGGACAGGTTACATGCTCATTAAATGTGCAAGCTAATAACTTGTCCGTACCTTTATCAACCAGGACCAAAACCGATATTGATCTCAGAACAAAACAAAATAAATGAACCAATCGTCATATCATAAATTTTCCATAAATTTTTCTTAATTCCAGCACATAAGTATCTCATTAATTTTGAAAGAAAAATCAACTTGTACAGAAGAAGAAGAAATTGACAACTAGATTATTGCAGCTATAAGTTAAGACCTAAAGTCCAGAAGGCATTGAAAAAATATACCCACCTAAACAATAAAATATGAATTTGCATTACATAAAATAGTTGGAGATAGAGAGAGGGAAAACTTTTCTTACTTTAAACTTCTAAATGCTACATGTATGATTGCTGAGCTGGCGGAGGATAACCTGAACTTGTATAACTCCCATAATTACTAGCCCCAACAGGCTGAGTCGGGGCCTGAGCCTGAGGCACTGCACCTGCATTTGGATCCACATAACCGCCATACCCGCTATATGGATCCTGACCTGTCCCAGCATAAGACCCATAGTATGTGGGAGCACTGCTATAATGTGGTGTCGAGGTCGATGTGTCAGAGGGAGGGGGGTACTGTGGGTATGCAGTTGCATAGCCCGTAGCTGGAGGGGCAGGATATTGAGCATATGGGTCAGCATAAACTGAATTGTCAACAGGTGGATGACTGGGTCTAGGGGCTGGTGGGTACGTGTTAGGATACATCGGCCCACGTTTCTTGAGCGGTTTCGGGTACAGAGGATCAGTATTTCCTCTCTTGACAGATCGACCTCTGAGCTCCCCTATACGTTTCTGGAGGGGCCCAATTGCAAACTCCTTTTGGAGCTTGTATTCCTCAACAACCCGGATGATAGATCGAAGTACCATTATCTCCTTGCTATTTGGATCCTTCTGAAATGGTACAAGAAAGTCGAAAAACAAAGTGTTAGCTTGCTCTTCAGAATCAAGGACCTTATTGTGAATCAAAGTAACAAACTATACCCAGCGTTCCTGACATTGACACAAACTTTTGAATCCTTTTGAAGTTTTCATACTTGTTTTATGGAACTGTTTAAAAGAGAAATTATGCAAACCAACTTACGCATGGAAATATCAACATGTTGAATATCTAACAGAAACATATAATTTTCTCTTGCGCCAGTCCAACAGAAGTGTGTGTTAATGCAATACATTGCAGTAATACAAACAAAATGCAGGATGCTCATTACAAACATGAGAAATGTTACTGTTTTTTTTTCCTTGCAACATGAGACATGTTAATGCTGGGTTTTAGTCGCAAACATAAGAAATGTTGAGTTCCATTTGCCAGTTATAATAGGTGCAATGTGCAAAAAAGAAGCATGGATATGAATGAAAAAAGCTAATATTTGCATAATATACCTGAGATATGTTCTTTTCAGTATCATACTCCCAAAAATCTTGTGGGTCCTCCAAATGGGACGTCAGGATGGGGACCACTGGGAATGTCTCACCCAAACCAAATGCCTGTATAAAGTGCACCGCATCAATTGGCCTCTTCCTACTGATCAACTCCTCCACAATACCTACATAATAATAATCAAGAAAACCTTAAGAAATATGTTAACAGGAAATAATGGGTCAATTTTGGTCAAGTCTCATGTTGGGTTTGGATTTGGGTGGGCATAAATTTATTTTAACTATATGACATGATCGGTGTTCTGATCTGACCTACCTGTGGATCAAGAAACCATCACCGACTTGAAAAATAAAAAGACTGAATCAGGTTAGACCAGAGCAAACAGGACTGGTGGACACCAATGGATCAGCTCCAGTTTTCTTCCTTGTACATACTTCTCAACGAAAATATTAGACTCGTAGAGGGCTTAATCTTACTAATTAACAAAGAAAATTAAAGCACAGCAGGTCTCATTAAAATCAACCCAACAAACCAGCCGTTCGATAAACTGCCAACCAGAGAGATTGACTCGATAAGCAGCCAGCTGGTCAAGTAAACAATTAACGGCACTAGATCATACAAAAATTTATGTTCAGAAAACACTAAGAGTGCAAACCTGGGATTCTCTCAGTCAACCCTACAGCTCGGCAGAGATCCGTAGTCTGCTTACGCCTTGAGATGGCAACCACAAGTTTGCACAGCTCATCTTCATCAAAAACTGAAGTCACATCAAATGTGACCATTAGCTGTAACACTGCTTGAGCCTCCACAGAACAACCGCTATGCACATCTAGATCCATGCCCGCTAGAGTCTGCTTCCAACCTGCTAGCATTGCCCAGGCCCTTGCACTAACCTCTTGGGTAACGGCATGGCCCCCACTTGTCAGCAGTTCCATCAGTATTACACAACACTTGCGCATGCCAGTTAGGGTACTCACCTTGTCATTTTCACCCTCATCCTGTACCTGTACTTGTACTTGTGCTTCCGCCTGGTACCAAAACCCCTCTTCTAAAATATCCAGTACCAGACGTGCTGGATCAAGTGCACATTTCAAACCAGTCACAAGCTCCTCTGTTAGTACAGAGAGTTTTCTGTGGTTTTCCAAGAAGAACTGTACTAGACCTTTTGAATCCATCTGTTCAAAAAAATGTTTCAAAACTGGACGGGGGTTTAACATGGCAGGGGCACTCTCGTCTGGGTACCTCACTGGTGCTTTCGGCCTCCTGCTTCTACCATGTATTAGCTCTGATACATCCACCTTGTGTTTCTCACAAGCCTCTCTGATTCGACTAACCGCAACATCTTTCACCACTTGTAACCTGTTCCATGATTCGCGTTCCTTCTCTTTAATGGCAGCCTCTTTCTCTTTAATTAACACCTGAGCCCTGGCCTGTTTCTCCTCCAGCTCAGCCTTTTTGCGGTCCAGCTCCTCGGCCCGTGCATTAAATGATGCGTCAAGCGTTTTGAAATGTGATTGGATTTCATCCCACTGGATTGAGTTTTGCATTGTGAGAGATGACTCAGTGTGTGATCTAAGAACATGGAGGGCTCTTGACAGCTGTTCAAGCATCACAGTAGTTGGATCGATCGCAACCAAAGGATTTGCGGGCTCATGCATAGCAGGTCCAGCATCTATCGGGGCGTTTGTGGAATCCTGAGTTGCAGATTTTGAGTTTGCGGAGTCATCTGCTGTGAGTTTGGATTCTGGTGCTTCTTTAGGTTCTTCAACGATTTCTTCTCTGATTTGTTCCTTTGGTTCTTCTTTTGTGTCTTCCTGTTTTACATTGGGTTCCATGGGCACTGTACAGTTTCTGGAATCTTCCATTAAATTATTTCAAGCTGTGATAGCATAAGGTCAAAAGTAGTTAATGCCTATATATTATTTGACAAATTAACGTACCAGCACTTGGTTATTAGCATCTTTTCAATAAATGAAGATTCTCATAGCCGTATGCTTTGCTCCAAGTCATATTAATTGGAATGATTTCTTTTTCTTTTTTGTGTATAGGAATTTGCTGATGAAATTTAGTTTTGGTAACTATCAGTTGACGGTATGATGAAAAATTAGAATTTTGAACGCAAAATCAGAAGGTCAAAAATGTATCAATGTGAGGAAATACTAAAAGTTCTTTTTCCTTCTAATTGTGGCTTGAGATAGCTGTTACAGTTATATCAACTGGAACCAATAAACCTCGCCATCCTAATTCTCACACCTTGATAAACCCAAAGCCCTAATAGGATGAGGTAACAGTCTCGGGGCAGAGAAATTAGGCAGAGGCAAACCTAATGCAAACGTATTCATAAACAGGGCACAAGAGATGCTTCACCGAGCAAAATGTTAAGGACGTAAGTGGTAACTAAGTAATGCAATTGGGAATTGTTTACTGAGCTATTTCAAACAACTATGGAGTTCTCAAGCTTACTGATACAGTAACATTACTTGCATTGCTGAAAAGGATCGATTATAAAGATTCAAACTTGGCAGAGAAACCGCGAACCAGTGATGAAAGCTATAAGTTAGAACTTAAGCGATTTCAATTACAGTAAGCAAGTAAGAATATAGAGGGAGAGAAACCTGAGTAAACTCCTTATACAGAGAGCAGAGCGACCACGAGCTGCGATGCTCGTATCTTCTCCTGTTGATTGTGAGAAGCTTATGGGATATACAGAGACACCGACGAAGCCGATAAGGAGTTCCGACACAGAAAGGTCGGCGTAACGGTGAAGAGGAGCGCAAAGTAGGGTTCTACGATTTCAGATTTTCTGTGGCTACGAGTTTGTTACTGTTTCTCAAGCGCCATTTTGGTACTCGTAGTCGTAAGTCATAATCGCCCAGACGGTACACAAACACAATCCAAGTGCCGAGACCGCTGAGAAATATTTGGATTCTCTCTTTTCATCTGTTTTGTTTCGTTCGGAGTTCGTACATTATTAGGAGGATTATTAAAGTGATTAAATCCTAGAAAATCGGCAGATATAATTTAAAGAGTGGAACTAAGGTGTTCTTCAAGTTCACCGAAGAGCAATAGGGCGTTGTTTCGGTGAGCTTATCTTACAAATTCACCTCAAATAAGGAATTCAAACCATTAAAACATGTATAATTTGTTTATATATAAATTGAATGATGTATTTAATATAAAGTTAAGCAATAAAAAAACAATAAAAAATGAACGGATAATTAACTTGTAATTTTTTTTACTGCTTGACTTTATATTAAATCATTTAAAAATTTATAAATTTAACATGTCAACAAATCACTCGTGAAGTAGATTGGATTTAACTTTTAATAGTTTGAATTTGTCATTTAAAGTCATTTCGATAAATTTTGAAGTTAAGCTCACCAAAGAATTGGCGAACTTAAGAACACCCGTTCTAATATGATTTAAATATTATTTAATACTCGTACAAATAATTATTAGAATTATTTCGAAAGAATACATTAATTATTATGCAAACAAAAAAAAAGCCAATTACATGTATATGATATATTTTCGTTTATTTTTGACAAATTTAAATTGATTAAATAGTCAAAATTAACAACTACGTTCAAAATTATTAGATAAATTTTGACAACTATATCAGTTTTTACAAAAAAAAAATAGTATATTATTTTAAAGTATTTTGTATGTGTAATAGGTATTTTTTATTAATTCTAGGGTCATTTTAAGTAATTAAACCAACAAACTGACGGTTATACTTTAAATATTATCTAATACTTGCACAAATATTTATTAAAGTAATTTCGAACGAATACATTAATATTTAGCTATTATTTCAAGCATAAGTGTTAGTTTTGATGATTAAATCTATTTATATGTATCTAGAATTAAACAAATGTGTCCATCAATAAATGCTAAGAAGGCTTAATTCAGAAGTAGAGGTTCTTTAAGACACGTGCAGGAATTAAGATTTTGGATAAAAATGAGGCTAAATGAAGAGTTTTTAATCTTATTAAGGAATCAGTGTTTGGAAGGATTAAGAGACTAATGAAGCTAAAGAATGTGAAAGAAACTTAAGGAGCCTTAATTCCTCCTATGCATGTAAGTTTTGTTTTTTTGCGTAACGTATACAAATTATTATTAGAGCAATTTTGAAAATATATGTAGAGTTTCACGCAAAAAAAATAACTGCGGTTTAACATTTATAGCACTTTGCATATATAATAGACGATTTCAATTAATTATGGAGTCATACCATGTAATTAAAGACCAAATTCACAGGCATATCTCAAATATTATCTAATATTTGCACAAATAATTTTTAGAACAATTTCAAACAAATATATTACTTTATCCAAACAAAAGCTATAAACATGCATTTATTGCAAATTACATACATATCAGTTGTTATCATTTAATTCTGAACACGTTTAAAGTTATTAAATCGCCTGAAATAATGACTATGCTTCAAATAATATCTAAAAGTACACAAATAATTATTACACCAATTTCAAAAGCACAGTTTTCATCCAAAAACAACTGCATTGGATCATCTACAGCACTTTTCATGTATAATATGTGTTTTTTTTTATTAATTTGGACTCACACTGTTATCATTTCTTTTTAGCAAAGATGAGAGGTCAATTCATGAAACTATTTAATATTTATAAAGAATTATTTCTTCGGATTTCAAATCTGTGACTTTCACGTGGAGAGCATTGTCTTGTTACTAGACCAAAAGCTGATTCTCTACAAATTATCAAATTTAACGGCTATAATAATAAATTTATAGAAAATTAAATGTATATAGGATGTTTTCTTTTAGTTTGAACATATTAAAAACGATTAAATCATCAAAATTAACAATTACATTTTAAATAATATCTAAAATATGAACTAATAATAAGAGCCACCGATCAATTACGAGGCTGTGTTTTTATACCAACAAAAATAGTTTCGGCGCATTGCTGTTCCGATCTTCCAAATGGGCCTAACTTTGGGAAAGAAGTCTGTCCTGTTGTTTCGATAGGTTATCCAAAAGCTAAGAACCAACTATTCTAAATGGGCCGAGTTTTGGCCCATTATCTTGGACCGTTGTACGGATATTGGATCAGGCCCAAGTTGAACTCTTTATATAATAAACAGCCCGTTATCTTTGCCCTTTCCGTTCTTCTTCCCCTGGTGGAATTTGGCAAGTCCTAAACTAAACAAGTCGTCAAAACTAAAGAAGATGGTCAATTTAGAATGCATTGCAAAAATATTGTCAATTTAGATATGATCTCGCAAATAACATGAAGTCACTAATCCACTTGTCAACTTGTAAATGGTGGGTATTTGTTGATGCAACAACGCTTAATTAAGTCTGCTTATCAAACAATTTATTTTTGTCAGGTGTCATATACACTGATGGTTCCATCAGTGTAAAGGTTGGTGGTACTACGAATGGAGCAGTTTGAGAAATTAAAGGTAAAACTTTTATGTCGGTTCCATTGCTGATATTTTTGAAATAAGGTAACTATTGAAAGCAACCAAGTTGCTTAAAATTTTCCAGTGGATTACTTTCTGTCTCTTTGAATGACAAAAACCAGGCTCTAAAGTCTAAATCTTTTGGCAGAAAGTTTATGAAGAAACAGATATATTTATAAGACATATTTGACTGATAAATGGTAGAAAAAAGTTGGATGGTTGTTAGCTAAAGTTGAGTAATTTTCACCTTTTACCTTTCAGTCCAATAAAAAAAGTTGTACTTTCTTTCTGTTTATTTTTGCAAGTTGAGAAAGTGTGTTTTGAATTTTGAAACCTATACATGTTTTTCATTGTCTCTTCTCTAGGGGGACACAGTAGATTAGCTGACCTGTACAAAGAAATCTGACTTGTGCTACAAAGTTGAAAGGGATTTGTGAATTTTTTGTAAAAAGCAAAGGGCTTTTGACAGAGGTAAAAAGTTGATAAAGATTTTGACTTGATAAATCCTGAAGCCAGCTAATCTACTCTGTCCCCTAATTTTATCTATCATAATTTGGAGCTTGTTGAATAAAATAACACGTGTCGGCCTTCATTTTTTCTTTTCAAAGAAGCACCATTGATTTACCAATAATACGAGGCTGATTAATATCATGAATTTAATACTTTTATTGGACGTAAGAGAAGAATACATCTATTACTAAGTTTTATTTAATAGTCAATTTTTTTAAGCTTTTAACAAATGTTTTTTTTAATTTAGTTATCTTTATTAATATATAGTTTTATTTAACAAATATTCACTGAGAATGCGTATGTGATTATGTGTTTTTTTTATAATAAGCAAGTTCTCATAAATACTTTATTGGTTATATTTCTCAAAACATAATAATACATATGTCATATACAATGTTTTTAAATGTGGTTTTGTTCATGCATGCGGAAGGCCACTGCATACAATATATGCGGTATGCGGTTGTATATGCGAATTTTAATACAGAAGTACATATGCATTATAATTGTACAATTTTAACAGTTCGGATTTGGGAGCAACCACATATCAATTTCGTTGGATAACAAAAAGTACCTTAATTATAACTATACAATTATAAAAAAAAACTATATAAATATTAAAAGAAAAGCTGATCTCAATCTCAATTATTTGTATGAAATTTGAAGAAATACCTTCAACTTTCTTCGTGGCTTGATTTATTAGAGTAGCTCAGTTAGTTCTCAGTTATGTTTTTTTAGTGAGGTTATGGTGATATACATATTACGAATCAACTCGTATTATAAATTTATATTTATATTTTAAAATTTTAAACAATCAATCTGAACAGTTAAACATGATTCTCGTATGAAAATGTAGTTGCATACTAATTTTTTTATTTTTTTTGGAAATTTTACTATTTTTTTAGGTAGGTAGAAAATCACTATTTTTGGATGGCTTGAAATTTTTCAAATCAAGTGATCTTCTGTATATCTAAAAAATAATAATATAATTGTAAAAATGTAAAATTTGGTTTGTAGGTACATATTCATATGAAGATCATATTCAATGATTCAGATCGATTGTTTGAATTTTAAAAATAGAGATATGAGTCCATAGTGGAGATTGTTATGTAATATGTATGAGTGAGGCTATGGTGCTATGCATAGCACCAATTGGGTCTGTGCTACGGCTCAAAATTTGACTTTTCAAAATCCTAACGGTCGATCCGAACCGTTCAACATGATTATAAAATGAATATGTGCTTGCAAACCAAAATTTACATTTTTTCAATTTTTTTACTATTTTTTCGAAAATCACTTGATCTGAACATTCTAGACCGTCCAAAAACAGCCTATCTAAAAAATAGTAAAAAAATTCGAAAAAATGTAAAATTTGGTTTGCAAGTACATATTCATTTTATAATCATGTTGAACGGTTCGGATCGACCATTAGAATTTTGAAAAGTCAAATTTTATGCATAGCACCGTAGCCTCACTCATACAAATTTTATTCATTTTATAATCATGTTGAACGGTTCGGACCCAATCTGTGCTATGCATAGCACTGTAGCCTCACTCAATATGTATATATTACCATAGCCTCACTAATTTTTTTATCATGTTTGCAACTATCATTTTTTTTATCACTCTTCCATCGTACTTTTCAAACAACTATTTGTAGTACTAATTTATGTTTTGCGAAAATTAATTCTTTTGTTTTACCTTTTCTTTTAATCTCTTATCGTTTTTATATCATTTCATCCGGTCTTACGCGAAAGAAGTTTCGTGGTAGCTAACAAAACCAATAATGGAGGTCGGTAAAAAGTTTAATTGAGTCACTTTTGAGTTTTGACTTTTGACCCATGGAGTCGTTAGAAAGGGAAAGAATCGGAAAAATATTATACGCTCATTGCTTGAGTCTACACGACGGTAAGTCATACTGCCTTAACCGGGCTAATGGATATCTATATCCAGTGGCGTAGCCAGGATTTGAGTCAGGGGTGGGCAGAACAATTCAACAATAAATACGAAATTTTCAACAAATTCAACAATTCATCCAATGATCTGATAAGTCCAATAATTCACCAAAAAATATGAAATTTTCAAATCGGCGCACAAATAGAAAGAGATTTGTTTCCAAATCTCCGCCTCTAATGCTGCTGCTCCTATAGGAAAATTAATAACAATTGGGCTGTTTGTGCAGTGGGCTTTTGTGGGCTAAAACAGGGAGAGGCAATTAATAAATCAGAGGTAGGCATAAGTTAGAATAAGTATATTCAGTAACTATATTTCAATTTCCAGGGGTAGGCAACTGCCTACCCCTGGAATGAACTGGCTCCGCCTCTGTCTATATCTATATCTATAGCCACATTTAATCCGAATAGTGCTGTAACAGGGAAAATAAACCCACGTCTAACCATGCAATTATTTCAAAAAAATATAAAAGTTGTACTTCAAAGACACATGAAACCTATATTTTTTAAGAAAAATAATTATATGAATCTCCCACTCCAGTCTTTTCTCTGTTCCTACAGTAACTTTAGAGAAATGTTGTACTATAATCTCCACTAATTATATGGTCCCCTTTTCAATTTCACACTCGTTTCTGCGTCAATCTTTATAGATTTAAATACTTGTAAGATAAGATATTAATACTTTGATGCGTAACTTGTTTTGATCATCATTTTTTCAGTCCCCCAATGGTCCCCTTGTCAACCTTGTTCTAATGAAGTAGTGGGAATCCCGTATCCCCATGTCAACCTTCCCCAATAATTCCCGCGTCAACCTTCCTCTAAAAATAGTTATCCTCATAGGAATAAATACTTAAGTGCATATATATATATATATATATATATATATATACTTGCAAAATAAGATTTTAATACTTGAAATATAAGATATTAATACTTGATATGATCGAACGCCTGAAGATTAAACTTTGTACAATATATATACACACACATATAAATACTTGTAATACTTGATATTAATACTCTCAGATGTCATCCAACGCTATATGTAAAAAATATCAAGTTTTGCAGTCCCTGCAGATAGTTATGAAAATATTAATATTTTTAGAAACGTGTATGGTCCCTCCCATTTAGTTTATGTGGTCCCACACAGATATTCATGTGCGGGGACGTTTGGGAGATTTGGTTGAGGAGATAATTATTTACGTAAAAATTGTTCACATCACAGTTATAAATTCTTCCGTGTATAGGTGTTAATACTTTAGAAGAAAAATTTAGCGCTGGAGTTTTTACGGTCCCCTCAGGCAATTATGGTAGTTATGGTGCGGGGACAGTGCGGGGATGTTTGAGGGATTTGGTTAGGGAACCATTATTTACGTAAAAAATGTTCACCTCATAGGTATAAATACATCCTATGCACTTGCATAGGTGTACGTGGTCTAAGTTATGTCAACTCCCACACTAAGATCGGCAGGATCCACACATAAAGGAAGGCTTTGTTGGTACAATCGCTCTTGGAAAACGCTTACTATTCTCGCTCAGCCCATTTTGCAGTATCATCTCTTTCGTGGAAATAGATCTTTCTTTTTCTTTCGCTCGGAGGTTAAGTCAAGCTCGTGATTCTTAGTCTGGTGGGGCATATTCTCAGCATAGGGGCATATTCTTAGCATATGTATTAATACTTTAAAAAAATTTCAGCGCTAGAATTTTTATGATTCCTCAAAGAAGTTATGATAGTTATGGTGTGGGAACAATACATGACTGGAGTGCGGGAACGGTTATCATGATCCATCTTTTAAATGAGTGGAATATATTATGATACGAAAATCATTCAATTAAAAGATAAGATAAGCTATACTAGAATGAATAAAAATATTGATGATGTGTTATAACTAAATTTTTTGAAGGCTTAACACTAATTATAAAATATCAATACTATGATTGTTTTAATAATCATACAACAAGTTATGACTTTGAATAATACCACAGAAATTTTAAAGTACGAACTAAAATAATTAAAATAAATTTAACGTGCCACAACACTTTTGTAGAAAGTGTAGCAAGCTGATAACATACATTTCTTCTGTGAAAATTTATAATGCACACATTTCATATAGAAATGCAGCATCATCTTGCAAGTATGAAAAGGTTGTTCCAAATTGGGTTAGGTTACTTCAAAACATAAACATCATGTGGGAGAAAGAATGGAAGTATCAGATAAATAATTAGTATACTGAGAGAATATTAACAGCCGCATAAGATAACTATGGTGTATTGAGTACAGAATTAGGTCATGTTTGATTGTGGAGTAGAGTTAATGAGGATTAAATTACTTATTTCATCTTACTCCTCATATTTTACACTTTGTTTGATAGTTTAACTCATGTCTTAAATTAATCCATTAGAGGAGTAAGATGTTGGAAAATGAAACTTTGTCTATAATAGTGGGTCTTACAGGTGAAGTAAATTAATTTATGTGAAGAGGTGGAGTAACTTACTCCGAATTAACTCACCTCTTATTCCGTTTTACTTCTATTTTACTTCTTATTTGTCAACTTAGGTGTGAAATAAGAGGTTTAATCCACCTCTTACTTCACAGTCAAACATGACCTTAGTGAATAGAACACAGAATTTATGATTGTCAAAACTCGGAATTTTTCATTTTATTAATTTTATTTTATTTAATAGCTATTTTAATATGATTACTAGATTGCTTAGGTATATAAAATCTTATGAATTCAAATATAAATGATTTTGGGGTACGAATCTAAAATCAATATATAGCCCAAACATAGAATTGTTTATTTTAGAACCCGTTTGACAAATCTAATCTATGAAATCTTAATTGGAAATTATCGTTGCTATTCTCTGATTCATTGATTGATATGGAAACGCTAATTATTAAATTCGTTGTTTCCTTATCTAGCAATGACTTCTGATCTCTTCATTTTGAGCATAAAATAATAAAATGTGTCTCCTATTAGTATTGACCGGAACAAATAAGGCAAAATATTCTACATGAAAAACATGGTCGATTTGATTTTTCTCAAGTTTCTTCCTTTTTTAAAGATCGTTTGTCCTTTTTATACCATTAAAATCTTGCCAAACTTATAAGATGTCTAATACTGGTTTTTTGTTGTCGTCTAAGTTTCTAACGCATACCGAATCAAGACCAGAAACTTGCAATTTTTCAATTTAAAAAATCAAATTATTAGAAACATGATACATCTTTTTTTTTTTTTTTTTGCAATAGTTCAGTCCTATTGAGGAAAGCGTGGAAAATCAATACTAGGTTTGAACCATTGGTTCGGTTCCATTTATTTCTAACTTAAATATAAATTAATTTATATACTAAATTTACAGCTTCAATTTGGAGCGAATTAATATTTCGGTCCCAATACTTTCCTTAATTTCTGTGACCAATTCAAGACACGCTGCAACTTTCGGATACTCAACGAGATCGAATTATAATGATTTAGTCTTATCTATGGAATCGGAAAAAAATAATCTATCTTGTTTAAGATAATTTCAGTTTTTAATTTCTAAAAATAAAAAATTTAGCAACTTGGATCTTGTAATAAATAATAATAATTATTAAGACCCGAAATAATTTTTTTAGAGAACCGCTTTTGAGTTTCTACCAACCATACGCGTCTCAGGCCCCCAACAAGCACTGTTGCATTGCATTAAGTTGTCTCTTTCTACAAAAATCCTTGCAATATCACATTTCACAAGTGATGAAGGGGTGCTATATAATTATATGATCTTGTCAGTCTAATAGGATCAGGCTACTTCAGTTCTTCTCAATTATCAATTGTATGGTATTTTTACCTTTGCATTTTACAAGTTATGGACATTCCAATTTTACAAATGCTGGTAAGTAGAACCAGCTGTATGACTGGGTACTGTATAACTAAATAGTACTGACAGCGACCTCTGTTCAGCTTTGTCTGCCTGAAAAAAGGAAAATTTATTCAGCATGGTTTGCCTCAAAAAAGAAAATCTAGTCAGCTTGCTGTTTTCAACCATAGCTGAATTATTGTCAGTCAAATTGGCACCTTTCTTTCTTTGTTTGTTTTTTCCTCTTTGTGAAATGAAGGTGGGGCTCAGGCCCGACATTTTTATTAATATCCAAAGTTTAATACAAATTATTATTTATGTCCAAATTTCTAACTTTTCGCGAAAAATGCCCAAACCGGCCATAAAATGGCCGGCTTACTCCCCCCCTAAGTCGGCCATTTTGTGGCCGGCTTACCCCCCTTTTTTTTTTTTTTGCTTTACACAAATTATTTTCTTCTTGTATAGAGTGTAATTTTATTTTGTTATTGTATTGTAATATTATTTTCTTAACTATTTTTCTGGGTACTTATGTCAGTCACACCGACTCAATGTATTTCGGAATGCGCCAATTGGTTTGCATTTAATCTTTAAAGCTTATTTTTGCTGTTTAACGCACTTATTCAATTGTTTTAAATATTTTTCTGTTTATTTTTTATGTTGTACTACTATTTTAATGTTGTAATATTTTAAATTAGCATTATCATGATAATTTATTTTATCTGTAAAATATAAAATTAGTACCATAAAAGCACACATACAAAAGAACCGAAATATAGGATAATCCAAATATACCAAACATAAATAGTATAACAAATATAAATAGTACAAAACTAGCAAAAATACAACTAAAATTGAGAGGGGATATATCGCTGAGGCAGTACTCCGGCGTTCGCCCGGCGCCAGCGCGGTCAGGCCCTGTCTCTCTCGGCCTCCACACTAGCATTGGCGGACCTGAGTATCTACTCGGCGGTATCCCATCTGTCATCGCCCGTGGAGACTAGTTGTACTGGCGGAGGTGTATCGAAGATAGATGCGGCGAACTCAGTCCCAAAGGCAGGATGAGTATGAGACCCGCTACCACTAGCCTCTCCATCATGCGGCATCTCTGTGCCATATCGGGGTACTGGCGGTGCCGACATGAAATCATCATCGAATACCCCGTAGTCCTGGAGACTGTACGAGAGAGACTCAAACTCAGAAGTATCGGTCTCCGCAGGCGGTGGCTGTGACGCCATCGCTCCACCAGTCCTGCGATGAGAGATGCATTAATGATGCTCCTCTCCGCCCGCACGATGTCCATAACCTGGTAGAGACCCAGGTTGATGAGGTACGGGTCCATCATCTCGTAGTACTGCATGCGAATGCACCGCAACTTCACATCTAAAAGAAACGTGTCCTGCGTTGAAAAAAATAATCCGCATGGTGTTAACATAATAAAATTTAAACTCAACAAAATTTAAAGAAAACCTAAAAACAGATACGTACCTCATGAGAAGCCAGTGAGACTCGGTGATCGTCGTGGAGAATTCACAGGAGAGGACTGATGTGCTCCGTGCTGCTGGTACTGATCGGCTCGTCCACTACTGGACGACGGGTAGACCGTGCTCTAGGCATCCTGATGTCAAAAATAACTTAAAATAGGCCAATTGCCGTTAAAACATGCTAAAACATGCTACAATAACCTAATTTCGGTAAAATATACTAAACACGACCAAAATAGGTCAATTGCTGTTAAAATAGATCAATTGCGGTTACAATAACCTAAAATATGCTACAATAGGCTTCAGTAACCTAATTTCGGTAAAATATGCTAAAAAGACCAAAATAGGCTTAATTCTGATTAAACATGCTACAATAGGTCAACTGCGGTTACAATAACCTAAAACATGCTAAAACAGGCTACAATAACCTAATTTTGGTAAAATATGCTAACAAGGGACAAAAATGCTACAATAGCGCTTAAAAATGTTAAAATGGGTCAAATTGCGCATAAAATAACCTAATTGCGCCTAAAATAATCTTAAATATGCTACAATAGCCTAATTTCGGTAAAATATGATCAAATGGTCTAATTTTCCTAATTATGCTACATTCGGCTAAATTACGCTTAATTAGCCTAATTATGTTAAAAAATGCCAAAATACCCTAAATATTGGTCAATTGTGCTAATTACACTAAATTACAACAAATTACTCTAAATCCTAACCCCTAAACCCTAAATTAAATAAATTAAAATTAAAATTAGATAAAAAAAAAATTACCTCAAAGAAGAGAGCAAATTCGATTGAGAGATGAGGGAGTTGTGAGGAGTAGAGAGAAAAATGGGGTATATATAGGGTAAAATGCGGGTTTAAATAAAAAAACAGGAGTAAGCCGGCCACAAAATGGCTGGCTTAGGGGGGAGTAAGTCGGCCATTTTGTGGCCGGCTTGAGCATTTTTGGCGAAAAGTTGAAAATTTGAGCATAAATAATAATTTGTATTAAACTTTGGATATTAATAAAAATGTCGGGGCTCAGGCCCACCTTTCAATTAATTACAAAAAAGTTACAGAAATAGAAAATATAAATACAAGAGCCAGTTTACTTATGTTGTACATCCTGTTTCATCCTATATATAATCTGCAATTTTGCACAATCTGTGTGCCAGGGAGTGTGAGGGATACTGGTAATTATAAAAATTCTAAACTATTCTGAGAATTCCACTGTGCCATGCTGCTTTCTCTTGTTGTTCTTGTTTTTTTATAGTTTTCACTTCTGGTAGTAAAAGGTTAATTTCTAGCTAATGCATGTAATGATGATTAAAAGATATTTTGCATCACGAACAGATTATAATGATGATTACTGATTGGCCGTGATTTCGGCTAATTAATGTTTTTGTTAGAAATTTATTTTGTGACATGTCTAGCTCTTGACTATTTCATCTCTTCCTCTCCCTTTTAAATGTGTATATCATCGTATTCTTTCCCATTATTTTACTCAATTTAATTTTATCCTTGAAACAAAATTAAGATCGCTAAGTTTGTGATTTCTTGCACCAAAATTTTACATAAATTATGTGTCCTCTCTATATGTGATTACTTATGTTCTCTCTTGTATAGAGCTTGTGTGTTGGTGCCTAGTGCATCCTGACAATGATATCACTGTTTGTTTGTTTTTCTTTAAAAAAAAACTTTAATATAAAAGAGAAAAACACACAGAGAAAGAAGTGGTTGATTAAAGCATAAGAGAGAGAAGGTACGTGCGGTTTAGATCATAATTACAAGTTTCGCGAATTATTTATGAATAATTCGTTTTTTGGTGATGCCGAACCGAACGCCGAATTATTCGGTTGATCGAATTTTGACCGAATTATTTACGAATTATTCACTAATTTTTCCCATAACTTTTTTTTTTTCTGTTTTTTGCTCCATTGTAGTACTGAAATATCTGGTCCGGATAATTCCGAATCATTTTCAAATTATACCCGAATTATTCCCAAATCACGAATTTTTGACATCTCTGAACCAAACTCGAATAATTCATTTGTCACTGTGGTTTTAGATGCCCATAGTGTGTGACTGTGTGCAGAGATAAATCACTATTACATAAAACATTATAGGAGTATGGTTTGGGAGATATTTATGAGAGGGTTAATTGCTTATATGTCCATTAAAATTTATGCAATTGGTTATTTCTCTATTAAAACTTTTAAATTGTTTTATTTTTCCATTAAATCTCAAAAACCTTTTATTTTTCTCATTTTCTTCATTTAATTACAAGAATTTTAACTACAAATCACTTAATTCATTATTAATCTTTTGTTAAAAAAACAAAATTACCATTTTATTATCACCACTCTAACTTGTAAAATAATTAAATTACTATACTCTGTTCTCCAATTTAACAAATATGATATCATGGCTAAAACAATGTCTTTTGTGTGGAATGTAACCACATCCACTGAACTAAAACAAGTAAAAAGGCTGTATTCAGATCCACAATTTAATTCGAAATTATTGTCATACAAATATAAGATTGCATATTTTAGAATTTAGTTTTTCTTTTCAAATATACTTACTAGGAAAATAGTTAAATAGTCAGATGCTTGTTCAGTCGACAAAAATCAGGTTTTCAGATAATAATACGTATATATATATATTCAGAAATCCATGCAATTGAAACAAATAAGAAGACAATATATATTATATGTTCATCATGCATTAATAATATAAAAAAAAAAAAACATATCTGTTGCTCACAAGTCACAATTATAATCATAACACAGATGAAATAGACCCGGCCAGACTGTTAAGCAGGAGGCAAACTCAGAGATGCTCGGCTTAGTTGGTGGAGATGATTGAACAATGTGTGTGCATACAAGTGACAAACATTATAGTCATGATAATAGAAATATGATCTTGTACATGAATCTACTAGTGAGCATTTAATGACGATGAAAGACAGAGAGGGATGGGCATGCAGAGGTGTGGCCCATTTGGGCTTCTTTGTTGGTATCTTTTGAGGCTATGCTTTTAGATTAACAATTTAGAGTCTAATTAAGGTCTAACATTGTGGGCTCCCATGCAGAGCAACCATATATCCACGTAACGGCCTTCTCTCCATTTCGCACATAAACGGATGCGTCTTTTATCCAGTCGTTCTAACAAGTATTGAAGGCTGTTGGAATGACAAGCTGACACGTGTAGTCGGTGCCACACTAGATCTAGAGGAATAAATCAAGGAAGTGTATCAGACCAAATATCTCTTGAAGATTAATCGAGACATATATGGCATGGTGCAATCTACAGAATTGGTTGATTTCTCTATTATTGGATGGTGTGTATCTTCTACCAAAAATGACTAGCTGTAGGATATGTTGCTGATTTTATTGTGTACAGGAGGGGGGCGGCTGCCAAGTATGATATAAGCTCTTCTTCTCTAAGAAATAAATTAACCGAGAACAATTTTATTCTTGCTGTGTTGTGTGTGTTGTAACAAAAACTTATTTGAGATGAAATAAAGATTGAGAGGGTGTGTGTGTGTCGTGGAGTGCGCTATAGGCGATACCACGTTAAAATCTCTGTGTTCGTTTGATCCTCTTTTCTGTGATGCTGCTGTGAATTTAACATGGTATCAGAGCGGCGATTCTAGGACCAAGCGTGTTCATCTGACTTTGCCAAAACCTCTAGCAGTACACAAAATCTCTGTTGTTGGAAGTAATGGCAGAGATACCACCTGAAAACCCTGTCAAAACTATTGAAGTAGGAGAGACTTCGACTACTACCGCTCTCCTAGAAAAACTAACCCAACTCCTCCTCCTACAACAATCATCCCTTAACACCACACCACCAGCCGAAGGATCTGCACTACCTATTTCCGTGAAACTAGATGGTACCAACTACGGGCTGTGGTCCCAAGTGGTAGAAATGCACATCAAAGGACGAGATAAGTTGAGACACATCACTGGGATCCCTGGTCAACCGCTGCCAACAGATCCTCTGTTCCGAAAGTGGAGTATTGATGATTCAATCGTGAAGGGTTGGCTAGTTAATTCACTTGAACCGAGGCTAATTGGCAACTTCATCCGCTTTCCAACCGCAAAAGATGTTTGGGACGCAATAGCTACGACATTCTTCGACGGCAATGATGCATCTCTAGTGTATGATTTAAACAAGAGGGTTGCAAAGCTCAAGCAAGAGGGTGGGCCTGTTGAAGGATACTACAGCAAGTTGCAAACTCTTTGGCGGGAGATAGACTTTCGACGTCCGAATCCAATGGAGCACCCCAGCGACATAGAAAGGTTTAACTCTTATATTCAAGAAAGCAGAGTATATACCTTTCTAGACGGGCTTGACGATCGCCTTGATAATGTGAGAGCCGATGTTCTGCAAATGAACCCGTTCCCTACTGTTGAGCAAGCATTTGCGCGGGTTCGAAGGGAAGAAATGCGCCAGGTGGTAATGGTGAAGGGAGATGAAGTGGGAAACAATCCAATGGCCTTGGTGTCGCGTGGGTATAAGCCAGCCGAGGTAAATCTGACTTTTACTAAAACTGGACCGAACTATGAAAAAACTCAAACAAAATATGGCTGTACTCATTGTGGGGGTTCGAAACATACTAGAGAAAATTGTTTTAAGTTGATTGGTTACCCTGACTGGTGGAAAGACCAAAAAAGACGGAAACAAGATGGCCATAAGGGGCGTGCAACAGTGGTGATTTCTGGACCAGCAGAACCGAACCAGAAAGGCAGCAACCTTGGGTCTGAGCAGCTGACCAAACAGACCCAAACCAGCTCGGGTCAGGTTGCTAACTCGGGTCAGATCAGTGGAGCTGCACATGCTACAACGACAGTGCCTTCGGACCGGTTAGTTTTGAGTTCTAATTCTGGGACAGCAGGTAAACAATTGGCTCAAGGTAATATTTCAATTTCTGAGAATAATTGTGATGTCCAAAATTGGGTGATTGATTCGGGAGCAACCGATCACATGACCTTTTCAGAAAAAGACTTGGTAAACATTACTGACCCAAGGAAGAATGGGATTCTAAATGCAAATGGCATTTCTTATCCCGTGAAAGGAACGGGCGATGCACCTATTTCTCAATCGTTAACTCTAAGAAATACCCTGTTTGTGCCATCTTTATCTACTAGACTGATATCGGTTGGTCAGATTACAGAAGAATTGAATTGTGCAGTCCTAATGTTTCCTGATTTTTGTATCTTTCAGGATATCCTGACGAGGGAGATTATTGGGCGTGGTACTAAGCGGGGAGGATTGTATTACTTGGACAACTTGAAGTTGGGACAGACATGCCTTGCGAGGAGCAGATCTGAAAGTTTGAAGGAAAAAGTGTGGTTGTGGCATAGGAGACTAGGGCATCCCTCATTTGGGTATATGAGAAAGTTATCCCCTACTTTATTTTTGGATTTGAATAATGAAGAATTTGTTTGTGAAACCTGTATTAAGGCCAAGAGCCATCGTGCCACTTATCATGCTAGCCTAAATAAAAGTTCTTTTCCTTTTGATTTGGTTCATACCGATGTTTGGGGTCCTTCTCCAGTTGTATCCAAATCTGGTTATAGATGGTTCATTCTTTTTACTGACGATTGTACTCGTATGACATGGCTTTATCTTCTTAAGTCCAAAGATGAAGTACCCAAAGTATTCCAAAATTTTTACAAAATGGTAAAAACACAATTTGAGAAAGAAATAAAGGTGGTTAGAAGTGATAATGGTAGGGAATACATTAACAGAAATCTACAAGATTTTTTTAAAGACAAAGGAATAGTGCATGAAACCTCGTGTGTAGGAACACCACAACAAAATGGAATTGCAGAACGGAAAAATAGACATATCCTTGAAACCGCTAGATCACTTCTGTTTGAAAACCATGTACCACACGTTTTTTGGGATAATGCCGTGTCCACTGCGGTATATTTGATCAATCGTTCTCCTACAAAAACCAATGAGTTCAAAACTCCGTTACAAAGACTAGCTGATCATGTCAACATCCCTTCCATTTTAAATTTGTCCCCAAAAATATTTGGATGTGTCGTGTATGTTCATGTTCAAAAGAAGTTTCGTTCCAAAGTAGAACCGTGTGCAGAAAAATGTGTATTTTTGGGTTTTGGATCACACCAGAAAGGGTATAAATGTTACAACCCATCAACTCGGAAATTTTACACAACAATGGACGTAACCTTTATTGAAAATGAACCTTATTTTAATAAACACCAAGTTCCTGTTCAGGGGGAAATGGGGAATGAACCCGAATTGCTGTTTAGTAGTATAGCTGGTATAGCTGATCTGAATTTTGAACCATCTGATAACATTGGTTTGACACATGCCATAGCTGACCCGAACTCAGTGAACCAAAACCCGAACTCAGCTGATTCGAAATCAGTTGATCCGAACTTAGAACATCCGAATTCTGTAAACCAAAACCCGAATTCTGTAAACCAAAACCCAAACTCAGCAAACCCGAGTCCAGAATGCCCAAGCCCAGACTCAGGTCTGGTCAGAGAAGGGTCTGAAAATGCTGCGCCTAAGGAAACGCTTGACGATAGGAGTCAAAGACCGAACCTTGCTCGGTTAGACCATACCGAGAGTGAACCTAATGCTGAAGAATCAGGAATAAACTTCTGGATAGAGATGGATGTGAGTAATGAAGGAGTAATACAATCCGAACCGCAACCACATGGCTCAGAGTCTCCCGGGGATATCCATGAGGTAAGTTCACATAACCCAAATTGTATTATACAATCTAAATTACCATCAAGAACCAATCGAGGTAAACCACCAAAAAGGTACATCCCTGAAGATGGAACAAGCAAAGAAATAAACTACCCTATTGCAAATTACACAACAACTGACCAACTGCCTGAACCCTTAAAAAGTTTTGCATATCAAGTCGCGTCAGAAGGTGTACCAGAAAGGGTAGAGGAAGCTATTAAAGATCCAAAATGGGTGAAAGCAATGGAAACATAAATGGATGCACTGGAGAAAAACCGAACTTGGAAGGTAGTGGATTTACCCGAGGGGAAGAAAACTGTGGGGTGTAAATGGGTATATTCTATAAAATACAATGTAGAAGGGAAAATTGAGAGGTATAAAGCACGACTCGTAGCTAAAGTGTATACCCAGACTTATGGAATTGATTTTCAAGAAACTTTCTCACCAGTTGCAAAACTAAATACCGTGCGAGTTCTTTTATCTCTTGCAGCAAATTTTGATTGGCCACTACACCAATTTGATGTGAAGAACGCTTTTCTACATGGTGATCTAAAAGAAGAGATTTACATGGATCTTCCACCTGGGTACCAGTGCTCTGAAACAAAGGGTAAGGTGTGCAAATTAGAGAGGTCCTTGTATGGCCTGAAACAATCTCCTAGAGCATGGTTTGGTAGGTTCTGCAGCGCAATGAAGGGGTATGGGTATGACCAAAGCAACTCAGATCACACCCTGTTCTTCAAACGGAATCAAGGTAAACTTACGGTGCTAATTATATATGTGGATGATATGATTATTACTGGTAATGATCATGAGGAGATCAAATCGCTAGAGACAAAACTGTCTACAGAATTCGAAATGAAAAATTTGGGCGGCTTGAAATACTTTCTAGGAATTGAAGTAGCTCGAAGTAATAAAGGTATTTTTCTCTCTCAAAGAAATTACATTCTTGACTTACTTGCTGAGGTTGGGATGCTAGAATGCAAACCAGCTGACACACCGATGATCCAAAATCACAAGTTGGGGTTAGACCCGAATCAGAGTCCAGCAAACCGAGAAAGGTACCAAAGGTTAGTTGGAAAGTTGATTTATTTATCTCATACTAGACCTGACATAGCTTATGCAGTGAGTGTGGTTAGCCAATTCATGCACTCTCCAAGCGAAGAACATATGGAGGCGGTAATGAGAATTCTTAGGTACCTGAAAGGCACTCCAGGAAAAGGGATAATGTTTGAGAAACATGGACATCTCGAAATAGCTGGCTATACCGATGCAGATTGGGCAGGAAGTGTGAGTGATCGCAAGTCAACTGCAGGTTACTTCACATTCGTGGGCGGAAACCTAGTCACTTGGAGAAGTAAGAAACAAAATGTGGTAGCCTTGTCTAGTGCCGAAGCAGAGTTTAGGGGAATGGTAAAAGGTATCTGTGAATTATTGTGGTTACGAAAACTTTTAACTGAACTTGGTTTTGAACCAACCAGTGAAATGAAATTGTTTTGTGATAACAAGGCTGCAATAGACATTTCCCATAACCCGGTACAACATGACAGAACGAAACACATTGAAATAGATAGGCACTTTATCAGAGAAAAAATAGACTCAAAGATTATTGAAATTCTGTTTGTAAGATCAGGTGAGCAGTTAGCGGACATGTTAACCAAAGCTGTGTCAAGTAAGGTGTTTAATGAGTTTCTTATCAAATTGGGTATGGGTGATATTTACGTGCCAACTTGAGGGGGAATGTTGGAATGACAAGCTGACACGTGTAGTCGGTGCCACACTAGATCTAGAGAATAAATCAAGGAAGTGTATCAGACCAAATATCTCTTGAAGATTAATCGAGACATATATGGCATGGTGGAATCTACAGAATTGGTTGATTTCTCTATTATTGGATGGTGTGTATCTTCTACCAAAAATGACTAGCTGTAGGATATGTTGCTGATTTTATTGTGTACAGGAGGGGGGGCGGCTGCCAAGTATGATATAAGCTCTTCTTCTCTAAGAAATAAATTAACCAAGAACAATTTTATTCTTGCTGTGTTGTGTGTGTTGTAACAAAAACTTATTTGAGATGAAATAAAGATTGAGAGGGTGTGTGTGTGTCGTGGAGTGCGCTATAGGCGATACCACGTTAAAATCTCTGTGTTCGTTTGATCCTCTTTTCTGTGATGCTGCTGTGAATTTAACAAAGGCAAACATCAGTGTCCAATATTTACAAATTAAAGAAACCCGATACTGATGATCAATATTATCAGTACAGGCAAATATCAGTGTCAAATTTTTACGTTACAACCGACACTGAAGGATAACATCATTGTTGGTTGTTTATCTGAGTGTCGGAGCAGACCTTCAAACTATATATGAGAGGCAGTTATATAAAATTTTAATGTTGCAAATGAGGATCAATATATTTTATAGTATGCATACTATTTTATTCTAAACTATATATGTAAAATATCACATATAAATACAAAAATTTGGAAAAAAAATAAGAATTAATATTTGACCCCGATGTGTTGTTAATTAGTACCTCTGCCTCTAGTCGGAGCCATCACTGTCGGACTCATAACAGTCACTGATTACACTTTACAACCGGCATTAATGAGGTATTATGTACAAGTGAAGGCTTGCAGTTTTCAAAATTTTTATATCGGACTCATAGAATCCGTATCCTCCCAGGTACCTGACTATACTTGACCGAAACGGACGGCCCAGATTTACTCTCAGTTCAGATTTTTAAATTGGCACGAATCTCAAAGCACAAATAATACAGCCCCTGCACCATCCCGAGTAAGCACCGGCTGAGAATAAATTGGGCCGTCCATTTCGGTCAAATTCAGTCAGGTACCTTGGAGGATACAGATTCAGACTCATAAACATAACAGTCACTGATTACACTTTACACTTTACCTCTGCCTCTATATTTTATATATGATACTATGATCATTGTTTTAGTGAATAATGCAGACTTGCGTGGTTACTGCTTAATTATTTTGCTTTTTATTTTTTATTTTTATGAAACAGATGTATCAGTGATTGTAATTTAAACTTTTAGTGAGTTGTTGCACTCTTTGTGAGCTACTGTTATACTAATTTGGACTACCTAACATGGATGTCATAATGTTTTAGTTGTTACAATCTGAGGCTACATCTTAATTTCTGATCTATTTGCTCCGACAAATTGAGAATCTCAATCTACTACGTTATAGCTAGGTCACTAAATAATCTAAGATGCTCGAAAAGATTAGACAATACTCCATGTAGATAATATAGTTAAGCAACTTAGGCTTATTGGGGACATGTGTAAGCTATATATAGATAGATGCCTGACTTAATTAGCCTACCGCGAGGGATATGCATGATATAGTTTTTTTTCAATAAGCATCGATCACAAGGTTGGGATATCAACATCGACAGGTCAAATTTTTGTTTGGCATATATATAGAATTGGTGAATCAGCAAATTAAGATATAGAATAGTTAATAAAATATGCGAGGTTTAATTATCACTAGTGGAAAAACACAAATCAGGATCGGGTATATTCGCACATCAGGATCGGACCTACAGCCGATCCTGTTCCAGCCGATACAAGTAGTCAATCTCAACTGTATCGGTTAAACAACCGATCCAGATAGAAACAATCTGGATCGGATAATTAATAGAAGACCGATCCCGATTTATAGGTATCGGGATCAGTTTTATTAATTACCCGATCCCAACCAGCTAGAATCTGCATCGGTTATTTATTCCAACCGATCCCGACTTGTTAGTATTTGGATCGGTTAAAACTACAACCGATTGTGAAATGTAAGTATCAGGATCGGTTTATTATCAACGATCCTATATTTATTATCTGGGCAAATTAATTAAACAATTGGATCGGTTGTTAACTAACCGATGCTATAATTGGATCGGTGTAATTATTAAAAACTGATTCAGATAACTAGCAGGTTCGGTTTATTTATACAAACCGATCCAGAAGGTTGTTATCACGATCGGTTTTTTATTAATTAACGATTCGGATAGTTATCTGAATCGGTTAATAAATTAATAACCGATACTGATTTGATACAGTGTTTTAAAAAAATTTATTTTATATTTGGCCAGCTTCCAGTATATTTTGCTGGCCTATATAGGATATCACATGCATCAGGAATTATCACAAGAGACCTATCATATATGCATCAGGAATCACCACAAATCGATACACATCCTAAATTATTAGAAAAGTATCACATCCTAAATTATTAAGCTCCTAAATCGATACACCATCTCTTAGAATTATTAAGCTCCTAAATTATTACAAATTATTACAAATTATCACATCCTAAATTGTTTTACTTTTTTGAATGATTACCTCCTTTAAGAAAAAGTTACACCACGAGTTGCGAATTTCGTCCATTCTGTAAACCGGGTACTTAGTGGGAAAGTCCTGCATTTTTTAAATGATATAAGAGCACAATTAAATATGTACTTAATTATATTTGAAGCAACTGCTTACTTTTGGAAAATATATAAATGTATATATACCTTCATTTTCGGAAAATCACGGATGAAGCGATGTATTATGTCGTGCATGAACATCATGACATAATATCCACATTCCCAACGTCCATTTTGTTGTGGGCACTACATTACACATCAAGAGAGTTAAAAAAATTAAACATTTTTTGCACATATAGATTTTGACCAATTTTAATTTGCAGCTAGGTCCCTATAATCATATCATAACCAAATTTCACCATTTTTTACATCTAAGTCCCTCGTTTAACATCACCAACTTAGCAATTTACAAACAATAAGAGAAGTTTAAAAATAAGTACTTACCATGCAATAATTAATCTTCAAATTAGAGCATTTTCCAATTCCTCCAATCATCTGGTCCAATTGGTAGGGCCTGTTGAAAAAAATACTACCAATTCTAAGAAAAATATTAATGGAAATCTATAGATTTGACAAATGAAAGTTTGAAAAGCATACATTTTGAGCGCATCGATGATCTTCGGGTGATGTGGAACCGATTTCTTACCAACGATCTTACCGGAACAATAAACACTGAGAGAATTGAACACGTATACCTCACTCTCGCTTGGCATAAGCACGACCAAGAGCCAATGTGTTCTGCAAATTAGGTTTTGTATCATCTCACATTCTATAATTTATACAAAATGAGAGAAACTTAATAAAATTAGAATGTATATATAGCACTAACAACTGATGATACGGTATGAATATCAATTTCTTCCTCCGGTTTTCTCTCAGTGAATCCTTTATGTATTTCTCGACGTATTCTTTTGATTGGGCATCACTGTCCAACAAGTATTCATTTGTTTTCATGGGGTCCATGAAACCAACGCGCTCATCTTCTCGATGTTCCTCCTTGTTGTATTTTTGCAGATATCTGCAAAAAAAGGCATACATGTGATCTCTTTTTCATTTTGGATTAAAAGTACTACATTCTACCATTATTACGAATGTTAACTCACATCATGAAGATCTGAATAATCGGTCCGGAGAGCCACTCCTCTGGTTTAACTAACGTCAAAAAATCATCTGCATTGACTACCAGGGGTTCTTAATGATGGAAAAGGTCAGGTGGCTGGTTGACGTGAAATGCTTTGTTAGGTTGGCTCAAGAACCAATCACGCAAAATGGTATAAGACTGTGGAAAACGGCAAAAATCGATACCACCAAACCTGTTTGCGTCAGTTTGTACCACATCCCCACCAGTAAGAACATTGGGTGGTTCCTGCAATTAAGATAATACCATCAACTAAAACTCTACCATATAGATACAAATTTATAAGTATAAGAAGTTGTAATAATAATATGCATTTTTTACCTGATCAATGGATATCAGGTCCATCGGCCATGCGGTGGAGCTGCCAACGGCTGAGATGATGGTTGGCATGTCTTCATGTGGTACAGGTAGAGAGGTGTTTTCTTCACCCGGGACCACTTCATCCACCATTACCCTTGCATGGTCAGGTGGTAGAGGCCTCGTGTGAATGGTCTCTCCAGGATTTACTGGAACATTAATTGTCCCCGAAGCCACTTCAACCTTCTTCCCATCTCGATGCATGAGAAGTTTGCATACTCGTTGCATGGGCTGTACATGCTACAAAAATTCATTCGAAGGAATAATAAGAGGAAATGCTGCCGAAATTCTCTTAAATACTAAAACATGCCTAACAAGTGGTCACATCCTAATTGAGACAAAGTATTCAAAGAGCAGTCCCAAAACGGGGACTATTCAAAATTAATCCCTAATGGATTAATTTTGAACGGGTTTTATGACCTAAAGGCATTATTTGGGTTGTGACTCGTAAGACAATACTCTAGCTAGATATCTAATGGTGGAAATACCTTTAATTAACTATATATATTATTATCAAAATACATGATCAAGTTTCATTCACAAAACTAAACATGAGGTTCGTGTTGTACTTACAATTTTTTTGGATGCCGAATCGAGTGAGATGAAGATCGCTGCACCAGATTCCTCAATAATAGCCAATCTACAAAAATAATGAGAATTGAGTTGAGCTTTTGAAGCAAAATACACCACATGAGCCCTAATATAAAAACAAATTTTAAATTCTTGAGTCTCATCAATCCAAGTTAAAAATGCTTCTTTAATTTGATTTATATGAGCATGTGTAGAATGAGAAATATAGATCAAATAAAAATCCCTTGAATTTCCTAATTTCTTGATTCTCTATGGGATTGTGCCTAAAATTAGTTAGCATTTTTTATTAAAAATGAAGGAATCGGGTTTATATTACCTCAATCAACCATCAACCGAGATAAATCAACAAATGATCAAAATGAGGAAGAGAAACACTTGTTTCGGGTAGAGAGAGTTCAGAGGTCGATAACACCTCAAAGAGGACAAAGACAGATCGCGCACTGGAAATGGAGCAAAAGACCTCGTATTCTGGAAAGGGAGAAGGTAATTAACAAGGTATCAGGATCGGTTGAGTTAGAAAACCGATCCTGATAATCACCAGCACCGGTTAATTTGTTAGCCGATCTTGCTGGTTTCCTATCAGGATCGGTTTTTACAAAACCGATTCTGATACTAAATAATCACAATCGGTGTTTTCTTAACCGACGCCGATGGTACACACACAGGATCGGTGTATTATAAATAACCGATCCTGATACTCACTGGCACTTAAACCGATTCTGATACTAAATAATCACAATCGGTGTTTTCTTAACCGATCTTGATGAATATCAAGAACGTTTTTGAAATCATTCTGAAAATTAAAAAAAAGACTTTATATTATTAAATATTTGTGACTTACATATTATATTAATTTTGGGCAGGATTCATTTACTGACCGGACAATGGAAAACATGCGAGTTGTTCTTCAATATTTATGACTTATTTTATTTCGAGTTTTAAGTATTTTTTTTTTATTTCATGATAAAATTTAGGAGATTATTTTATTTCATGTTTTAATTGCATATTTTTTAAGATATGAATTCAAATCACTTGAGGTTACCTGATGGAGTACAATCTATGTTGCATGGATACGGATACGATACGGATACGGCGATACGGTAATTTTTAAAAAGGGCATCTCAGATACGATAGGCCTATTATATATATATATATATTTATTATTTTAATTATATTATTAAGTATTATATAAATTAAATATAAAAATATGGGTACAATAACACAAGGATATATTAAATACTAAACCTACTCTCTTCTAACACGAAAGATGAGTGGTTGTGGTGGTAAAGCAACATGGTGTTGTGCAACCAACGTGGGTTCGATTCTTGCTTGGCACAAAAAAAAATTTTAGCCTTGGGTCTATGCGCGGTGCACGAGCAGTATTTGGTGGTTTGGGTCTATGCGCGGTGCACGGTGCACGAGCAGTATTGGATGGTCTAGATTTTTTTATTTGAACTTGACACGAATCTCAAAGCACAATTAATACTAGCCCCGGCTGAGATTAAATCTGGACCGTCCCTTTCAATTGTCTTGAGACAAGAGCCTCAAGTGATACAGATCCCAAAAATATCGGGTAGATGGATATTAAATGCAAAACTAAAGTCAGGATCGGTTAATTGTAAGTTAACCGATTCAGATACTATCACGATCGGGGTTTTATATTAAACCGACGCCGATGGTACACACACAGGATCGGTGTATTATAAATAACCGATCCTGATACTCACTGGCACTTAAAATGAGGAGCCTTCCCCTCTTCCCCTCTTCACTCTCAAACCGATCAACTTCAATTAAAAAATCTGCCATTTTCTCTCCTTCAACACTCGCCATTTCTTGCAGTAGGTTTTCATTGATCACTTTGTCAAGGTTTTAATGTCCTTCCTTTCTTTGATCACTTTGTTTTCATTATTTTTTACGTTGTGTATTTTCTCGTATTAGAAATGCCTCCTCGCCGTCGGTTCATAACCAGCAAGGGTGATGACTTTGCAAAGCACTTCACCAAGCGAGAGTTGAAGGAGTTCTTCTACAGTGATGACCCGGCCTTGGCACTCGTAGCTGAATGCATTCTTGATTCCAATCCTTACCTCGATCCGGATAGTGACGGTGATGAGGATAGTGACGGCGAAGAAGTTGAGCTCGCGGTGAATGAACGACAAATCTGGGCCGAGATGGTGGAGTGTTTCGAGTGCCTCCTTTTGGCCAAGGAGGATGTCATGGTCCGTTGTGAGACATGTCGCAACACATTCCATCCGGAATGTGTTGGCAAGGAGGTCAAGGAGAACAAGGACCTCCGACTTGTCAAATGGAGATGCCCAACATGCATCGACGGGCCATCAAAGACTAAGTTAATTATTTTTGGCAACTAATTAATTAAGTTTATTTTGAGATCTATATGATCTAACTTCTTATGTATGGATGAATTTGTTAATTTACTTCTTTTGGATGAACTTGTTATTTTGAGATCTATATGATCTAACTTAATTCTATTGAACTCTTTGTTGAATGGTAAGTTACCTTATTTATATTATGGTTGTTTTTATTTATGGTTGTGTGATGCTTGATTAAATTGTGATTTGTTTGGCATATTTGTTTTAATC
Organism: Carex myosuroides; assembly: GCA_028015225.1. NCBI lineage: Eukaryota > Viridiplantae > Streptophyta > Magnoliopsida > Poales > Cyperaceae > Carex > Carex myosuroides. Next base: position 1,475,687 of record CM051486.1, on the reverse strand, counting down.
TCATATTTGTATGTCATGTGTGAATAATGGGTGTCAATCACAAATGAGTTGCTTGAATAATTGGTGTGGATCACAAATTATATGTTTTTCAATATACATATATATCTATATCTGCCTGAAAAGGAAAAAAAAAAGGCAGAAATACATTTATCAGGATCGGTTTTTTCCTTGTTCACCGATCCTGGAAACCATCACGATCGGTTATTATTAAGAACCGATCGTGATAGTCATCGGAATCGGTGATCTGTAATAACCGATCCTGATTGACTTATCTGCAACTTTTTGATTTTTTTAAAGCAAAGAACGATTATTTGTTCAAATTTTTATTTTTTCTGCTTACTATATGGCTTTATATTGAAAATGCCAAATCTGGACAAATTGACGTTCATTTAGGTTGCCAAAAGTAGGTCTGGAAGAGGGGACAAGTGGGTGGTTCTACACAAGTCGGTGGTTCTTCTCTGTTGTTGCCATCAGAGTTTACAGAACTTAATATGAAAATAAATGTTTTAATAAATTATATTTCATGTTCAAGAGTTGAATGAAGGAGAAGGACCTTCAAAGAAAGCAAGAGTCTGATGAAAAGTTCGAAAAATCATATGTTTCTTCTATGGAATCGAAAAAATTTGAATCTTATTCTATGGAATCAAAAAATTCATATTTTCCAGGATCGGTTATTTAGTTAGCCGATCTTGAAAGTTAACTGTCAGGATCGGATAATAAAAAGACCGTTCATGATACTTGACAATCAAGATCGGTGTATTTTTTACCGATCTTGTTTATTATCTGGATCGGTGTATATATACCCCGATCCTGATTACTTGTTATCTAGATCGGTTAAACATGTAACCGATCTCGATACGTAACAATCAAGAGCGGTTTTCGTGTTTACCCGATGCAAAAGGTATTAGTGTCAGTGTTTTAATTTAACCGATCCTGATGAGGCGATACTGTTTGCACATTTTCCACTAGTGTATGGATTATATCAGTGATTTGAGACATGCATGCGAACCCTTATTTTAAAATTCACAGTAAGAATGATTGTCTCATATTTTTTTTTTCAGTAGAGAAGGGTTAAAATATTTTCATTTTTGTTGTCACCAATTAATACGTCTTTAGTTTTAAAATTTTATTTAAAATTTACAAAATAAATGTCAAAATAAAACCGTTACATATGATATATATCATTTTCTCTATGTACATGTAAAATATTATGACATCTCAATTTTATTTTAATTAACATCTAGTTTGCAAAAAAAAATTATGTTGATAAACTCTGAACATTGCTTTTGTCATCTTATTAATTTATATAAAATAAAATTATTAATTGTTGATAGAATAAAATCATTTAAATCTTATTTATTTATTATAGAATAACATGTACATTAATTTAAATTGTAAATGTGTTAGTGTTTCATCCGTGCTCGTGACAACAATCAATAATTTGAATATTCAACTACATTGCAATTATGTTGTTATATGGATATATTTATGATATAATAAAATATGAAGTACATGATATTTTTTTTGTGTGGGTCCGTTTTTACTAATTAAAATTGTTTTTTTTTTTTTGAAAGGTTGGTAGTGGAATTAAAATTGTTATCCTACATGTGTAATTAATAAGACTTTTCAAACCCTTATGGATAGTTCCATTCTAATTTTAGGAACACTTTTGTATCAAGTAATGGACTTTTAAAGTTTGCACACTTCACCTTTGTGTGTTGAACTAAAACTTTAATTATTTTACACTTCTATTTTAATAAACTGTCAGTTTTAACTATAGTTGTGTTGTATTTTATTCCTACCTACTTATATGATATGCATATATAGTAAAAACTGTAAAGCTAAATCGTTAATAAAAATCCACATATAAATTCCTACTTATATGATATGCATAGTATTTAATTAAAATTGTGTTTTAAAATACTCATTACACATGCATTGACTTCATGTCTTAATTTGTTCTGTATATTATTTTTTCCCCTGTCATTGCACTTCGTATCCAAATCATTATTATTATATTTCTAGAAGTTTATATATATAGTTAATTAGGCTACGGTACTTCGCGAAGTAAAGTGAGTGTTTTACTTCACGTCGATGTTTTCAATTTCAAAGTTCAAATCGTCGATCCGAACCGTTCAAGTTGATCTCCATATTTAATTGTGCTTGGAGATCAAATTTTACAATTTTTACAATTTATTTATTATTTTTTTGGAATTTTTTAAAATCACTGATTTTTTATGGTCCACGATTTTCTAAAAAACAGTGATTCTAAAAAATTCTAAAAAAATAGTAAAAAAATCTTAAAATTGTAAAATTTGGTCTCGAAGCACAATTTAATATTGAGATCAACTTGAACGGTTCGGATCAACGTTTTGAACTTTGAAATTGAAGATATCGACGTGAAGACACTCGCTTTACTTCGCGAAGTACCGTAGCCCAATATATAGGTTGGCTACTCTACTTATATAAGCATGATGACATGTGCTTATAAGTTATTTTTGTGTTTTTAAAGTTCAAATAGTCGATCTAAAACGCTCAATATGTTTTCCATATTAAAATGTGTCTGGGACCAAATTTTACATTTTTTTTAATTTTTTAATATTTTATGAATTTTTGAAAATTACTATTTTTGTTATTATTTAAAAAAGTGATTTTCAAAAATCCTTAAAAAATAGTAAAATTTTCTAAAAAATGTAAAATTTGGTCTCCAAGTAGATTTTAATATGGAGAATACATTGAGCACTTAAGATCGACTATTTGAGTTTTGAAACCACAAAAATGAATTGGTAGCCAATTCTGAGCCGTGGTCATAGCAATTCGGTTTTGCGATTTTCAAAGTCCAAGCAGTCGATCTAAACCATTCAACATGTTATCTATATTAAAATGTGCTTGGAGACCAAATTTTACATTTTTTTTGAATTTTTTATTGTTTATTAAGTTAGTTTGAAAACCGTTGTTTTCAATGGTCCATAAATTTTTTATTGTTTATTAAAATCAGTGATTTTTCAAACTATCTTAATAAATAGTAAACAATTGAAAAAAAATATAAAATTTGGTCTCCAAGCACATTTTAATATAGAAATCACATCTAACAGTTTGGATCGACTGTTTGGACTTTGAAAATCACAAAAACATTTGGTTGCACCAAAACACCACATATGATATAATTAAGCTGGACGAATATCTATAATGCAACGTCTCTTTATTCTTGAAAGTAGAAAAAAAAAATAGTAGTATCTGGTATTATAATTAGTTTTGCTAAGCACCGAGTGTTTACATCAACCTATCAAATCAATTAGAATTCTGAAAACTCATTCAGAATGGTTCAAATGCCTTTATTTTTTTTTCCTCATTATGTTGTTATTTTTAAAACTACAATAACTTCAAATTTAAAACTCAAATGTCAAAATAAAATCAATAGATATAATCTATATCATTTTCTCTACGCACATGTGAAATATCATGACATTCTGATATTTTGATTGATAACAAGAGCTTGTAAAAATACACCAGTGTGGATAAATTCTGGACGTTGATTTTTCACATTGTTAATTCATATAAAATTAAAATTTAAAAGTGATATTTTTTTATGTGTTGTAGAGAAAATAATATCGATAACATGGAGCAGTCTGATTTTAACATATGAATTTTAGATTTTTGTTATTAAAAAATTAAAAAGCAGAAGCATAATGAAGGCACTGAAAATAGAGATACTCGATTTGAGCCCTCTTCAAATTCATAAAAATGTAAAAAATTGCCCAATCGAAAAATAAAGGATCATACATTCTATGAGTGCATAATTGTTACTAGTCATTTTACAAGGAAAAATTTCATGTACATCCTTTAAAAATCTTGAAATTACATATTTTGCTCTCCGAAATTCATAATATCATATTTATCCTTTTAAATCTTGAAATTACATATTTCTCTCCGAAATTCATAATTTTCTCTCCGAAATTCATATTTATCATATTTTTCTCTCCGAAATTCATAATATCATATTTACCCTTTAAAAATCTTGAAATTACATATTTTTCTCTCCGAAAAATTTCATGTACATCCTTTAAAACTCATTTCAAAATACTTGATTTTTGTGAGACACTCAATCTTTGCACTGGAAAAGGGGAGATCATTCACAAATAAAGAGGGAGAGATATATTTATTTGACCAATTTGCAATATATCCTTCTCAGGTTTATATACAAATGATCGATGTACCATGCTGAGGTTGCGTGGTGGAGCTTAAATAATGAATTTTAATGTCGACACGGAGAGCAAATCTCTTGCGTGACTCAAGCCAACTCTGCATTACTTTGGACAATAATTGGAATGCATGCTTTCTATAAAAAAAAATATATATTTTATTTTATTTTATGCATCAAAATTGTCCTCGGATTAAACCTTAATTAAATATAAATTTTTATTCTAAGCAAATATTGGAAAGATAGTGATAACATATTCATAAGTAATGTTGACAATCAATTGGTTTAAAAATCAAAACAACTGACTCACCAATTATTAAAAACAAAAAAAAAATAAGGATTTTAGAAATTTCTCTATTATTTAGATAGGTCGTGCACCAACTTCATGTTTAATTTAATTCATCGAGAAATTTAAATATTTAACAGTTGGGTAATATTGGCCTCTCTCACCATAAATAATATAATTTTGATTTTTTTAATTTCAATAATAGTATTTTGCTCTAAACTATATAGAATATCCTATAAAAGTACATAAATTTTGAAATAAATGTGGATCAGTTGATCCCCATTCATTAACCTTCATTCCGTCCATGTCTACGGATGAAGTATTCTCTCTTTTATATATGTAATTATAAATCTTTTTTTCTGAATATATAAGGAAAAAAGTTACTTCTGGTTAAAAAAAAAATCAATTTATTTCTTAATACGATAATAAAACATTATTTCATTAAGTACACTATATATCTCGGTTTATATTATCTTAAAAGTGCTCAATTGTTAAAAATTTAAAATAAGAACTAATATTTGTCATAGTGTTTATCGTTAGAATGCTATATATATATAGTGGTTTCTATGATTACTATATATTTAAATCTATAATTGTTATCCTTGAGATCTTCTATTATCATTTGAATTAACACTGTGATTATAGTAATACATTGCATTCGCTCCTATTGATATTCTTTAATTAAGCGGAAAAGGTACAAAGCCAACATCAATGCATGATTTGTCAAATTGGGAAGCAAATTTAATTGGTGCATTTTCTTACAAATTATTCACAAGTGCCGTACAATTAAGGCAATGAATCATTCAAACATATATTGGATGCGTGCTATGGTTAATTTGATATCAACAAATGAACCAATTAAAATCAATTTTTTTGCACAATATATCGTTCTCAATTTCCATGTGTCCCCTCAATGATAGACAAGTTTATTATCCCTTTTTTTTTCTTTCACAGAAGCTACGAAGTCGTGAGCGCGACTCAAATTCTTAATCTTTGAGTAACCACAATCCTAAGATATTTTCTCCTAACCAGGGGCGGAGCCAGACTTGCAGACTACGGGAATCAAACGTGAATGGGGGTCAAGTATATAAAATTTCCCTACTACGAATGGAGTCCGGATTCCCTAAAGTAACTCAATTTTTGAGTTTAGACGTGTACGGTGCCTATTCGGTGGTAGCGCAGGGGGCCAGTATTATTTGTGGGGTCCAGACTCTTTAAGATTCGTGTTAGAACATCTTGGACGGTTTGGATTAAAACTCAAAAATTGAGTTAATGCACTGGATCTGAATTCCTACGAATGGGGGTCAATTTCACACTATCCATAATATTTTACTTTAAACTATATTAAAATAAGGTATAAATAAAAAAAATTCAAAATGAATGGGGTCAATTGACCCCATTCATTGAGGGTAGATTTGCCCCTGCTCCTAACCAACTATGTAGACAAGTTTATCATCAAATCCAATATCTACTTGTTAATTAATTTATTACACCTCCCTCATGTATTACTCTAAACATTTTGTTTGCCTTTTATAAATTATGAAAAAACAATCTTATGGATGGAAGTAAGAAACTTGAGCTAATTCAGGGGCCATTGTTAAAATTTACTCGCTACCATTTTAGCAAATATAGGAACCTAGCTAATCAGAGATGAAACTAGATAATTGAAATTGAGGAGACTAAATAAGTTATTAATTACGGTATAATTTTTATTTTATAAGAAGACTAAAAAATTATAAATACTTATAAAAAAAATAAAAAATATAAATTACAAAACTGTTAATTTTTTATTCATAAAGGCGAAGTAGATTTTTACATATAGTTAAGTTATTATCATATGAGGCAACCCAAATTAATTGTTCATTTAGTGCTAAGACCATTGACAAGTCCTTTAATTTAATTTATGATGCCAAGATGCCTTTTACTGTGAATCTGTTGCGCAGTCAAAAACTTATTGAGCACAAATTCAACAACAGAAGTGGCTATATAGTCTACCAAGTCAATTAAATGTCAGTAGCATGTATGCAACTTGTTATTATTTGTATGTCTAGCTGTACAAACATTTTCTTAAGTCTCGGAAATTAACATATATACACAGATAATAATAATAATAATATTAATCTGCTATCCTTGTGCTCATAACATGCTTGAAGACATTATGTACTACTCACATGGAACACTAATTAAATTAAACCGAATCCGGCCACCTAGAATCTGAATAGTTATGTACTGTTAAAAGACCAATTAATGCGCAGAGAATGGAAATATATATAATTTTCTCATGGACGGCTTACGAAATTATATCTTATAAGTTCCATAATCCATATAACCTAGCTGTGTTTCTATGCCAAAGAGATACCACCGCGGTGCGGTCTGCAATTAAAAAATTGCACAGTAACCTCCACTCTGCTTCCATAAACACGGTGCAATTTCCAAAATAAATAGCAACTTTGCAACCATATCCAACAAAAATGCTATAATTAATTTTCTTAGAGGCTTCTAGCATTGCTTCCATGAAAATTTGTTTGACTAAAGATAATTTTATGTTATATGTACGTAACACCTTCAATGCATGAGAAAGCCATAAAATAAGTTGCTGAAATATATGAAGATTCAACTTATTTAATTATGTACTTATAAATATGTTTCTACAGTACGATGAATAGTTAAAAATTCAACAAAAATTATAATATGGTTCCTGGATTAGCTTATTTAATTTTTCAAAGTTGTAATTTCTAAGTTTAATGTATAAATTTTTAATTCATGAGTCATGACCTATTACAAGTTAAGTACTGAATATGATTATTATGATTAAATTATTGTTTCGCTATATAAATTCAACAACAATTCTATCTAACAAATGTGACCAATATGATTGACAAAGTGACCGACTTCTATCTTATAATATCTGTACCTAATTCTTATAATATTTTTGTTGCTAGTATTTAATTCTTTTATTATTATCATTTTTTTAAATTACATGACTTGTTCAGATAATATGACTTTATTTTGATTCATCGCCAATCATCAGAAACTAACCAATATATGTTATAAAGAGATACACACAGAGTTGGCTTGTCAAGTTTTTCAATTAATTAAAAAAAACAAATCTTACTTGTATTAGGATCAATTATGTGAAAAAAAACAAACATTAATGTTAAATTGCTTGTAGTTTTAGACAGCACTGTGTCACAAACTCACAATTAATGAAAATTAGAGGCTTGATATCTATTTTTCTCTAAAAGAAAAATGTTAATTTGCTAAGTATTGACTCTTTAATTTGTCAACAATTTAAACTCTAATTCGATAAAATTGATAAAATTTGTAAACTTATAACAATATAACATCAATAGATTTAGGTAATTATTCACGTGCCTAATTTTTTTTCCTTTACATGCGATATTAAAAAAGGATAATTACTCGATTATTTCCCTAGAATCAGTACCGTTTGATGTTTCAATTCAACAGATTCCAGGGAAAATTCTACAAATTTTCTTGAGGTCTTCCGGCCAGACAAAATTTCCTTGTGCGCTGTGCATAGTCGCGGATAAGACCGAATCCTGCTGATGCCTTAATTTGTTATTGCACGAAACCTGAAACGTTTCGAAATAAACCACACCCAAGTTTTTCACTATTCTCGTTCCTCTCCATTACAACCGAACCGAAGGTTCCAGATAAGCAAAATTTTACATTTCGATACATCTCCATTTCTACTGAAACTGGAGATGAAATTCGCGCGTCAGGCCACGAGGCGTATACTGCCTCTCCCGCCGGCGACCATCTCCATGGTGGCCTGCCGGAGTCCCGCCGGTCGCTCTCCACGTGTCGGGCTGTCGAGGTATGAGGCGGCACTGGCCCCCAGTTGGCAACGTCCTACGTGGCAAGGTATTCGCTGAAGGTCCCACAGATGCCTGGTGGCTGTCCGCCTCACGACGCAACAGCGGGACCCGCAGTGCCTCATCTTACACCGACAACTCTGACCTTTCTCCCGCACCATAAATTCTACGTGGAACACTTACTACGTCGGGTCAACTGCCCGTACAGTAAAACTACCTGCGTGAAATTCGTGGTGTAAATAATTTAGTTTTGCTGGTTGCTACTACCCCTTTCTCCGTTCGTTCGCCTCGGTTACTCGTTTAAGTCGTTTCTCTCTCAGCGTGACACTAATCTTTCTTTCGTCCCCTTCTCATTTCCTCCCCTTATAAATACGCTCATACACCACTCCTCACCCCCACACAACTGTCTTCTTCTCTCTTCTCACCTCTCTCTCTCCCTCTCTCTCTCCAACACCTCAACCCAAACCAAGCACAATAACCAATTACTCTGATCGAATTCAAATCCTGAAATGGCGGTCAAACCAAAGGTATCCAATGGCAGCACTGCGCTAGAGCCAGCGGCCAATGAAAAAGATGCCGAGAAACTGCGTTTCATTGAAGAAATGACCATGAACGCTGATGCGGTACAAGAGAGGGTTCTGGCGGAGATACTGAGCAGGAATGCTGAGACAGAGTATCTTAAAAGGTACAAGCTTTGCGGCGCCGCCGATCGTGCAAGCTTTAAGGCGAAGTTGCCGGTGGTGACTTACGAGGATGTCCAGCCGGATATCCAAAGGATTGCTAATGGCGACCGCTCGCCGATTCTCTCCTCACATCCCATCTCTGAGTTCCTCACCAGGTATGACCGGCCGTATGAAACAATACTAAATGCTTTGAATATCTGGTTATATATTAACTTAAATACTGTAAGCAAAAAAAAAAAATATATATTAAAAATGAAAATAAACTCACAAAATATTATAATTTGCTTTTACTGTTTTTTTTAACTTATAGACTCACCTTGAAGGATATCCATATGTATAGTTGAAAAATGCTTTTCTAGAAATAAAAAAGTTATATATTGCAACCCTAAAAATGAACAATAATATTATAAAAGTAGAAACAGAAAACTGATTTGTTATATAATAATTTTACTTGATCTTGAAATGAGCTGATATTAGAAGTTAATTCTATTTTGGAAATTTGAATTTGAATTAGCTCGGGGACTTCGGCCGGCGAGAGAAAACTAATGCCAACAATAAGGGAAGAGTTGGACCGCAGGCAGCTTCTCTACAGCCTCCTCACGCCAGTCATGAATCTGTAAGCTCAATTTTTTTATATCACCAAGTATAAATTAACATTTGTTTACTCAATTAACTAACATTTTATCAGAAAACTAATTGTTGTTGCACATGGATGTACAGCTATGTGCCAGGCTTGGACAAAGGCAAGGGCTTATACTTCCTCTTTATTAAATCCGAATCCAAGACCCCCGGCGGGTTACCGGCTCGACCCGTTTTGACTAGCTACTACAAAAGTGACCATTTTAAATCCCGCCCTTACGACCCGTACAACGTGTACACAAGCCCGAACGAGGCCATTTTGTGTACCGACTCCTTCCAAAGCATGTATGCACAGATGCTCTGCGGCCTGCTCAATCGACACGATGTCTTGCGGGTCGGGGCTGTATTTGCCTCGGGCCTACTTCGTGCCATCCGATTCTTACAACTCCACTGGGAACAGTTGGCCGCAGATATTTCATGCGGGACCTTAACTACACAAATTACCGACCCGGCAATTCGTGAAGCCGTGATGCAACAACTCCGACCTGACCTCGACCTCGCTCGCTTTATAATCAGAGAATGCTCTAAAGGCGACTGGGCGTGTATCATAACACGTATTTGGCCCAATACCAAGTACCTTGACGTGATCGTGACGGGTGCTATGGCGCAGTATATACCGACCTTGGAGTATTACAGTGGCGGTCTACCTATGGCATGTACCATGTACGCCTCTTCGGAGTGTTACTTTGGTTTAAATCTCAGGCCAATGTGTTCACCGTCTGAGGTGTCTTACACCATCATGCCGATGATGGGCTACTTTGAGTTCATACCGTTGGATGCTGATGGCACCACCATGTGCAACGGTGCACAATCCCAGCTGGTGGATCTAGCTCAGGTGGAAGTTGGCAAGGAGTATGAGCTAGTGATAACAACCTATGCGGGTCTATACCGTTACCGGGTCGGTGACATATTACGGGTTACGGGTTTCCACAACGCTGCTCCACAGTTCCAATTTATACGCCGAAAGAATGTACTTCTAAGCATTGAATCTGACAAGACCGACGAAGCGGAGTTGCAAAAGGCAGTGACAAATGCATCAGAGCTGATAAAACCATACAATGCTTCTGTGGTCGAGTATACCAGCCATGCATATACCAAGTCTATACCAGGCCACTATGTTATCTACTGGGAACTCCTTATCAGAAAGGACCAAATTAAAAATGGGAAATCCGGTACCATACCAGCTGAGCTTCTCGACAAGTGTTGCCTCGAAATGGAAGAGTCGCTCAATACGGTGTACCGTCAGAGCCGGGTAGCGGATAATTCGATCGGCCCGTTAGAGATCCGAGTAGTCAGACCTGGTACCTTTGAAGAGTTAATGGATTATGCCATATCTCGTGGAGCATCCATTAACCAGTACAAGGTGCCACGATGTGTGAACTTCCCTCCTATTCTAGAGTTACTGGATTCGCGTGTAGTGTCGACCCATTTCAGTCCGGGTTTGCCAAAATGGACTCCGACCCGATCCAAATGAACTGGTGGAATAATAAATAGTCGGTGTTTCAGTCAAGAGTACTGTGTGGGAAGGCGTAGAATAGTATTTTGTTTTCTTCTTTTTTTAATTTCTTTTAGCAGTTTTTTTTTTTTCCCTCTGTTTGACTTTAACTAGCAGATTCCATTTTTCAGAGAACATTTGATGTACTTCCTGTGTCTTTCTGGTACAAAGGAAATATGACTTCTTAATTTAAATGTTGTATTCTTGATGCTTTAATTTACATATGTTATCTTATACTATATATTGTTCAAACAAATATTTTCAAGAAACTTCTAACATCTCCATATATTTTCGTTAAACCATTATTCTGCCTGTAAATTATGTACTTGAGCAATTCCCATTTAATTAAGAAATCATGCTTGCATTCCTTTCAAAGTAAAACATGTGATATAAAAAACCAAAAGAAACGCCTCTTTAAGAAAGAATGATATTTTTTTTTTCAGAATGAAAGAATGATATTTCGAGCCCTTGTTACTAACAAATCAAGTAGGTACTTAATTTAGATGCTTAATTAATCCTTGCTAATATCCGGTCCCATTATTTTTTTTTATAAAAGGCAACCAAGTGCCCGTTTTATATATGAAACATAATTGTTCAGTTACAGAGTACTATGTAAAGCATACCCAATATACTAAGTCCACAAAATATAGATCAGCAACGAGCAAAACACATAAGCTCGTTTTTTGAAAGTCCACCAAAAGACAGTAATATAAAATGAAACTATATCTAAGCCTCCAAAGAAGGAGCTGGGTTAGATCCTATTCCTGAATCAGCACAAAACTTGTGTGAACTATTCATGAGAACTTAATCAGCTGGTGACCTAGCCACTCCTTCAGTGTGTGCAATGGAGTTTCATCATCTTCCAACTGGAAAGCTTCTACATTTGCATTCACCTGGAAAGGCACAACTTGGTTGTCAGTGGGGTCCCACACCCTCAGAGGAATGACATCCAGATCAGTAGACAGCTAACTCTGCACAGCAAGCTTGATCCTCTTGTCCATGTGCCCTGACCAGTATTCAAACACAGAAATTGTAAGCATAATCAAAGATCTAATGGATTTAATTGATGAACTTTTAAAGATAACATCATTTTTATGTTTCCATAAGGTCCAGCAAAATGCACTATAAACAACCACTACTAGAATTTCCGTTTTTTGCAACGGCAGGAAATCGCCTTTTCCATGGGCGTACTGTTGGAAAAAGCTCTGAAATCGTAATTTCCATGCGATACCGTCGGAAATACTCCTGTTGTAACAACTCTCGATGGAAATAGCCCTTATTTCCATCGACACTGTTGGAAATACTCATTTTTGAGTATTTCCATGCGCTTACAGTTAGAAAAAGGACGCATGGAAATACTTTCACACTCGGACACTGTCTGGAGTATTTCCAATAGCAGAGAACGTGTGACCCACCTAAGTATTTCCAAGGAAGTGTAAGTGGTCCCCACCCGAGTATTTCCAACGCCAGCTAACGCGGAGCCCACCTGTTTATTTCCAACGGCAGCATATGTGGGACCCTCTAGAGCATTTCCAAGGGCCGAGTAAGTAGAACCCACCCCAATATTTCCAAGGCAAGAGAACGTGGGGGCCCACCTGTTTATTTCCAAGGGCAGTGTACATGGGACCCACCCCAGTATTTCCAAGGCAAGCGATAGTGGAGCCCACATGTTTATTTCCAAGGGCAGCATACGTGGGACCCACCCCAGTATTTTCAAGGGAACATTATTTTTAATTATGTTGTTGTATGTGGGCCCACCAGATTTATTTGCATGGGAACATTAATTTTAATTCTCCAAAGAAATACCCATGGAAATACAAACCTGGATGGAAAAGTATATGTATGCCCTCATCCTACAATCATCCCTGTACCAATTTGGTACTCCCATACATTCCCCATTAACATTGAACCAAATAAACATAAAATATCAATAAATAGATGGAAAACACATTCATAAATAGATCGATAACATTTAATAACTTTAAAGCATGAACATAGTATAATCATCGTGCACTTTCTCCCTAAATTTGCAAACCGCCATTACAACAACAATACTATATATTTGCATCATTGACAATATATATACCCAAAATATACCCACCATGAGTTAACAAAAATTCACAAAATAAGGTTCCATTCCTATTGTCATATGTTATTACTTGTAAATTAACCAAAAAATGTGCACTTTTGCACATTAGAAGCTAACGCTGGTTCACGTTGAAGGTGGACTGCCCGAACCATTGGCTCATATCATCCTCACCCCTTGTATTGTTATCATTTCCAGCTTGAGTTTGATTTAGTAGTTCTTGAAAACTACCTCCCTGGTTTGGTTGCATAGGAAAAACAAGACCCTATGTATACCACATAGAAACAGAGAAGTGTCAAACAAAGAAGATATAAACTATCTAACAAAGAAGTGTCAAACATTGATGAAGACGTGCAAAAATAAGCACAATTATAAGAACACCCTATCGCTTACAAGACAATTATAAGAACACCATATGTATACCACATGATGGTTACTAGTACATTACCAGTACAAGACAGGCCATCTAGAGTATAAAGACAAAACGCTAAATAGATGAAAATAAAAGGAAATATTTTATTGAAATGATATGAAGAACTCTAAATAGCTAGAAATAAAAGACACACTACTAAGATCATCCCAATTTCAGCAAGCTGACAATTGCAAGAACTGGAGTGATCACAGGGGCATGCATGAGACTGTTCTAATTTGATTAAGTAAAAATAGAAATCTCAGTTATGTAACCAGTGATCACAGGAGCATGCATGAGATTAGCAAAAATAGAAATCTCAGTTAGAAATCTCAGTTATGTAACCAGTGATCACAGTGATCACAGGGGCATGCATAAGTGAACTGTTCTAATTTGATTAAGCAAAAATAGAAATCTCAGTTATGTAACCAGTGATCACAGGGGCATGTATGAGACTAGCATAACAGATTGCTAAAAACCGAAACAATAAAACAAACAGATAACTTCTCTAATTAGGTAATGAAATTATTTTAGTCGAAAGGTAAACACTCTTTAGTTCAATTGCACATGGTTCGAAATACTTGTCAGAAACACTTGTCAGATTACCAATACTTTGATTATGGCTTTCCCATATTTAGAATCAATGTTTTCTGTGTTTCAGTTTGAAGAACTCAAATTGAGACTGTACCCACAATACCCACAGCTGTATGAAATGAACGCACATAAGTAAAAATTAAACCATTGTTATCTGTTATTAAATTGAATATAAATATAAATTTTTTTTTAAAATAAAATGAGTAAAAGTATCATTGTTAGAGAGATCTTTTGAGTGCTTAGAACATAGCAGAGAGATTAGTATGCATTGAAGGAAGGATTGAAACAGGAAAGTAAAATACGCTAATTTCTCAATACAAAGAATCACTTGATAAAAATGGTGAATCTATCCAGATTAGAATTTGGGCAATACTATGGTATCAACTATTAAACTTGGGGACAGTTAGAACAAAGAAAATGTCTCTTGAATCAAATACATATCAAGAATAGTCAAATATCATATAAATTGAACAATCAAGTATTTTCACTCAAATACATGTCATCAGGTGAATTAAATCAAGGTCTCATTATCAGTTGCTAAAATGAGAATCAACAAAGAAAAGACTTTTAGGTCTTCTCCTCTTAATTCAAGGAAAATGAAAAAGAGAAAAGCTAGAAACACAGAATAAGGAGAAATGAACTAAACATACTGAAGCGTTCAAGCAATCTAATCCTATTGTAGGTAGGTATGATGATATTTATGATAATATTATTAATAAAGTTCCTTTGAATCACATAAACGTGTTGCTTTTTTTTTTAAAGAATTGCACCGACAGCCACTGGATTGGGTTATGAAGTTCCTAAAGAACAAATAAGAATTTGGTTTTTGAAATTGTACCTTCAGAAGCAACTTCTCAAATTGCCGATCTATTTAATCGACCATATGGTTTAGATTAAGATAGCTTTCTAGGTACCAGGTTGTTTAAAGGACAACAAGGAAACCCTGCCTATAACAAAGTTAGCACTCGGTGCATTCTTGTGTTTTGTACCTATCTTAGATTGTCAGATTTGAGTAACCTATAGGATCACAGATTGTACATTGACTATCCCTTAGCTAGTCAACTAAGCTTTACTGTGTTTTCTCATACTTAAAGCCAATAGCTACATGAACCCTCATTTAGCGGGTTTTCATAAGTTAAATCTGAAAACAACATTATATAGCTCATTACCTGGAGAATGGACATTTGCATAAGTGCAGCTCCTCCATGAGATGGTTGATTGGTGAGCCCTTGACCCTAAACATGGTATATGCAAGCATTGTTATAATCCGTAGATCACAAAATGGAAGATGAATAAAATATACATTGTTATGTTTTGTAAAATTAAAAGTGTGACCTGAAGAGAAGGAATTACAGGAACGACACCTTGTTGAGTTCCAGAACTATTTACTCCATCCTAAAATATAAAAAATGCGCATGAGGTAATGTTAGTATACAAGCACATACACACACTAGACACATATACAAGCACACTAAAAAAAGAATCTCCTAAAAATGATTTTTCTACAATTTTTGGTGGCCATTTGAATCTCATATCCTGAAAACCGAAAATACTGTTAAAAATAGTGTACTGGCACACCAGCCAACCCTCACAAAACAGTGAAATTCACTAAGTTCCAAGCCTTCATAATTTTTGAAACTTTTTGAGTATAAACTAAACAAGTTAACCATCATTTCCATATAAAGAAATAAGAATTTAGTGTAGCCATTTGCTCACAATAATTTTCTAAAGATGGACTGTCAAAACTGCATTGTTTCATGTATAACTGTCACCGAAATCATGCTTGTTCATCACAGTTCTAGCTATAATAAAAATTTGATACTTGTCCACTGAAAAACATGTACATCAATGGTTATTTTCATATAAAGAACACCCAATATAGTGTAGCCAATTAATTGCAATAAAAAGGACAAATCAGCATGCCAAAATAGGGCAAACTAGTCCATACTAGCTAGGGTGAGAATCTGCTGCGATCCGGGTACTGTGAACAGTACCCTGCAATTCCTGATTTTCCAAATCTAGATGTCGAATTGTTTCGAGAGGCGTGCACAGAAAAACCAGCTGTTTTGAGATGCGTGCACTAAAAAGTTGGACGGCTGGATTTGGAAAAGCAGGGATTGCAGGGTTACTGTGCTCAATATTCGGATCGCAGCAGATCTCATTCCTACTAGCTAAGCCACATCCCCTGAGTTGATGTTAACTTTCAGATTTAGCTTTTTTTTTTAACTTTCTCAGTGGTTGAATTAGTTTTTTCAGGGAAATTATTGTGCTTTTGAGCTGGTTTAATTTAGTTTTGCTTGTGTGAAATCGATATCAATGTGCTAATTGAGTAATTTTTAGATGTCATATCAATATGCTAGTACTTTAACACATCTAATAGATTGAAATATCAAAATAGAGATGAAAATCTTGTATATGGATTTTTCTTCAATTAAGAACAGGAAAACTTGATATTTTGGTTAAATTGATGAGCAACAAGTAATTTTTGTTTTTTTAAGTGGGTCAGTACTGAATAATGGAGAATTCAGTAGTATCTCATGAGTTTCAGTTGTGAATATTTTAGGCTTCTATGTTTGCTTCAAGTAAAGTTTTATTTCTTACTTTGATTTTTATGCTAATTTTTCTAATTTAGTAACACTAATATGTTTAAAAACATATATTGCAGGAGGACAAAAGAGACATTCAAAGGGAGATCTTATATCTTATTTTTATTTGACACAATGTTTTGTATCTCAATTAAATACATTGGTTTATTCTAAAGACCAAAATTTATGTTTTCATTCTAAAATTCAGTTTATCTCAATTAAATATTGCTTGTTGCTGTGATTTATTTTTATGCACCATTTAAAGAATGGATATCTCAAATAAACATAAACGTTTCTGTCTCCAGGAACTTAACTTTTCCAACGGTAGTCTCATGGAAATAATAAGTCTATCTATACAATAATATAAACTGAATCAATAAAATATTTCCAAGGGCAGAGTGCTTGAGTATTTCCATGAACCTTCACTATAAAATAATATAAACAAATTACACAAAACATTTCCAACGGTAGCCCATGAAAATAATATGTCTCCCTACTTCAAACTTATTTCCAACGGCATGGGGAGAGGTATTTCCATGAACTTTCAATAAAATATAATATTTGGTCTGTTTGGAGAGTCATGGGTCATGCAAAAGTATTTCCAACGGCGGATAGGAAACATTTCTATGTGGAAACAGTAGGGATTTCCAACCGCTACTATTTCCATGAGGATACCGTTGGAAATTGTTAATGGTGTCAAAAAATGCAATTTCATTTCCATCAACCCTTCTTCCGGTTGGAAATAACAATTGCTACCGTTGCAAAAAGCGGAAATTCTAGTAGTGAACCAAAAATGCTTGTTGGTGAATATTGTCTAAAGTACAAGAGTAATAAAAAATATCTGAACATACATGCCAGTGTATGAATAGATTTTGACATTGACCAAGCCAAAACCAGATCTGTTTGGATAATTGGCATCTAAGAAATAAGTGAGAAGTAGTTTCAATTTTAGCACAAAATTGGCATGTGACATTTCCTGGCCAACCCCTCTTTTGTAATTGTTTTTTAGTGAGTATTCTATTATGAGATAATAACCACATAAAAATTCTAATTTTGGGAGGGACATCTATTTTTATTAATTCCTCTAAAGTTCAACAGTTAGTATATAGATTGGACTGTAAATTTGCCTGATGCAGTCCACCTCCAAGCTATGTGATCTGTAAAGTGAGTAAAGCTGCAAGAACTAAGTAACCCTAGAATTTCATGCCATTCTACTAATAAAATACTAGTTAAGCTTCTACGAAAATGAAATGCATTCCCGTGGGAATTGATGGCAGTAGTAATAGTGATATTTGGGGCAGTACAAATATGGTATAGTTGGGGGTATTTAGTATCTAAACTACAATTACCATACCATAATGAATGCCAAAATGATAACTGAGATTGATGTCCTGGTTCTACTGTAGTACTTAATTTGCCTAAAGAATCTAAGTGCAAAATATTATTCCAGAATGAAGAATATGGAATTGGTGGTAAACCAGAAGAGTAATTATATTTTATTACAGTTTTCCATAACCTCTTATAAGAGTAATCTTGGTACTTCCACCACCATTTTAATAATACAACTAAATTCATATTATGTAAATCTAAAATCCCTAATCCACCATGCTGTTTCATTACACATGCCTTGGACCAATTTACTAATGAATACTTTTTCCTATTTCTATCATTACATTGCCAAAGAAATATATTTCTTATGGTATCTATCATTCTAAGAATAGTTTTAGGAGCTTTATACACTGATAAGGTATATAATGGAATAGCTAAAAGCACTGCATTGATAAGAGTAAGTCTACCACCTAAAGATAAGAGTTGTCTCTTCCATTGTTGTAGTCTACTTTCTATTTTATCTACTAGAAGTCCATAGTTAATTTATGATCTTTCAATGGTAGGCCAAAATACTTAAAAGAAAAGGATTCTACTTTACATTGGAATGTATTGGAAAATTGATCTCTATTTGTATGAATTGGATATAATTCAGTTTTAATTCCTAAAAGAGCTTCAAAGCCCATCATTCCCCACCATGTGGATTCCACATTGTGATGAGTAGCTTGTAAGAATAAAATAGTGTCATCCGCATAATGACAATTAGTGATAGTTTTATCATTAAGGCAAGCTGGACCTAAACCTATAAATTTATTAGCTAATCTACCTTTGGAGAAAATTTTACATAATGTATCAGCCGCCAGAATAAAAAAGGAAGGGTGAGAGGGGGTCATCCTGTCTGACACCTCTCTTAAGTAAAAATATTGAGTAAGATCACCATTGAAATTAATACAGGATTGAGAACTGTACAACCAGTTCTTGATCTATAGTTCTCATTTTTTTCCCAAACCCTCTACTATCTAATATTTTTAAAATGTAATTCCAATTAATTTTGTCGTATGCCTTCTCAAATATCCGGTCCCATTATTGTGAATAATATTACAAGTTGAGTGCATATATAATTGGAGGCAAGTGTGCAGTTTCGTAGTATAACTGTCCAAAATCTTATGTCATGTTTTATTTAATTACTATTTTGAATTTTGTTTATCTTGCGGCCAAATTCCCAAGGAGATTCCCTTTTAGATATATATTTTGGTAGCAAATTAATCCAGCTGCAGATATGTTTTACAGTTGGAACCCATATTTTAAAAACTTGGGCCAGTCAACAAACCAAGTACATGGTTTATATTTTTAATTGCTAATTCTTAGATATTAGTTCCAGAAACGGGGTTATATAAATAAATATACAATTCCAGCAGAACATTAATTATTTATTGTACATTAATTCCAGGTGAAAGTAGACTGAGCGAGCGACCATTCAAGTACGAATTTCCAGGAAGGTGTGTTGCTTTCTTGTTTATTGGAATTGACTACATAGTTTAGAGATCACAGGTTCATCACTTGCTTTGGAAATTGTATTTTTCAATTGCTATCCAAAGACCAAAGAAAAAAAAATGAATGATTAATTAAGAAATGATTGCTAATGAAAGCTAAAGTAATTAAACGCCTTTATAGTGTTAATGTGAGACTAATACAATTTACAACTAGAGAGCTCTCTAATAAAACTTCGTAGCGTTTTTCTAAATTATGAGATAATTATTTCTTTAAGTTAAAGACAGAACAATAATCTAAAAAAATTCGAACATCATATTGTATTGCTAAATGGTTGCTATTTTCATATTATATTATGGAGAGATGCAATTAAATCTTTAAAATTGATATTTTTTTATTATTTTGAATTAATTGGTTACTCATCTGTAGTATATTATTTTTTTGATAAAAAAAAAAGTGGAGGTCTAGTCTATAAGGATTTCGAACTTACGGTTTTCTACACAGAAAGTGTTGTTTTTTTGTCATTAGATCAAAAATTAGTTTTCGTATCAATAATTTATTAATAAAATATAAAATTAAAGACTTGATCCTCTCTTATTTTTTTTTTTTTTAAACTCGAGCATACCAAGCATAAGCTCCTATTAATTAGCATCTATTTTATGGATTATGAAAGCAACGCCAACCTAACTTGCTTCTTTGAATTAGACAATACAATCGTCATCTAATTAGAAAAACCAAGCGAGCACAAGGAGACAAACTTATTGTTGTACAAATTCTATATATCAACGCTAGCTCTTCTATCTTACCTACCAATTGATAGAAAACAAAACCTCCAAATCTCCTACCTAAATACAAGTTGACTTTCATTATTTTAAATTAAATTTGCTTCGGAACCCAAAGAGCTTGGTCAAAGTGGTGATAATTTATGGCAGAAATTTTATTTATAGAAATTATTGAAAATTAATATAAAGAATTGGATGAATTGCAGAGAAATTTAATTCTATACAAAAAAACTGAATTATGTTTCAGTTCATTTAGGCAAATTTTAAAGGAACTGAATCACTTATCGGTTTCTTTAGTTACCACTCCATGTCACACGACTACACAGAAAATAGCGTAATAAATTTTGACTCCTAATTAAATTATTTAATTTCATACAAACTCGTGACCACTGCCACAAAAAGTCTCAATAACTAAATGAACCAAATCAATAAATTAGTTTTTTTTTTATGAAATCAAAATTCCTCTACACATCATCCAATTTTCTATATTAATTTTAAATAATTTCTATAAATAACAATTTTCTATATTAATTTTAAATAATTTCTATAAATAAAAGTTTCTGCATTTATGGTATGAGATTTCCAATATAGAAAGAAAGAAAGAAGGTCAGATAGCGTACCGCAATTGTGGTCGGAGCCGAGACACAGTACCAGGTTTCCCTCCTATAGTCCCGTGCGCTGCATGCTTACCGTACCGTTTCTGCTGAGGGTTAGGCCTTGTTAGGTACAACTTGCGTACTTTTCCTCTCCTGCAATTAATGACTTTCTTAATTAATTTTTCTTGGATTAAGCAATTCCAATTCCAGTTTATGCTGAGAGCCACAAAAATTGGTGTACGGTCCTAGACTGCCAATATAAAAAGGAATATTTGTAACATCATTTGTACTCCCATACTTATTCTGAGATAGTGTGGAATAGAAAAGAAAAAAAATCTACATGTTTTTAAATGCTAGATCCATACACACCAGTACACCACGCAAATTGTTGCGTTAAGTAACATAACATAGTTACATACATACATTATTGTCTAAGCGCCAGCACATGCTCTGTAGATAATACATGGATGTTATCAGGGTTGCAGGTAAAGTTTTGAATTATTAATTAATTATAGATTTTTTTTTGTTTCGAAAGAATATGATGGTCAATTGTATTTTCTTTTTAAAAAAAGTTTGAAGATCAATTTCCGAATACTTATAGGATTTATATTTAAAACATAAATATCACTCAAATGTAACAATAGGAATTTTAGAAAAAGAATGGATTATATTGATAAGAAAAAAAATTCCATAATCCGCACTAAAGGTTATGCAAATTGTTTTCTCATGTAATTTGCTAAGGGTTTGTTCTGCTTAGCAAAATATATTTTTCAAAGATAAATAAAATACATGATGTGAAGCGTATTGATACGTTCTATCTCGGGAGATGAGGCCGTATGGGAGGTTGAATTGGGCTGGATTCATCCTGCCAGGGATAGCAGGTCGAAGTGCAGATCGAGTTAGAAACTCGGGGAGAATTGTGAGAGATTCGGACTCTAACCTGTATGATTTCTCTCTTAGTCAAAGTTGGCGTCCTCGTCTAATGGGAATCTCTGTCTTATATAGTCCAGTCATAACTGCCATCTAGGGCGTTTATGGAGAACGTGGGCAGTTATGCCAGCCGTTACTGGGACGTAGGCATTAAGCTAGCCGTTTTCGCGACTATCCCGTATGTCGGTTGGCATGAGTCCATTTTCGGGCTATATCATTTGAGGCCGTTTATTGGGCCCGGCTTAGTGAAATCTTGGGCTTTTCATACGACTTCGGGCTGGCCTCTTAGAGAGGTCCGAATCCCGGTCTTTCATGGCTCAGTTAAAACAAGTAAAAGGGCCTGTGGAACATGGCCCTATCACGTATAAATGTATACATATATTTCCGAAATTTTAATTAATATCCAAAAAAAATATTAAATTTCAAAATCTACACCTTATGCAGATGAATTTCGAAACTTGTCCAAACTGCAAAAAATTTCGGCGGTAATGCAGTTTAAAACCGCAAAAAAAATTGAGGTTTTGGTTTTGAAATTCCAAAACAGCAAATTTTTTTTGCGGTTCTAAGTTTTTTTTATTTTAATTAAACATAAATATTTATAATTTATTTATTTTTTGTATTGAAATATTAGAATATTTTATATATTTCTTTGAAAATAGATGGAATACTATATAATTTGATTTATTAGAAAGACTGCGATAAATAAACCTGATCAACATTTTTCAAGCCGGATTTTTTGCTGCTGTAAGAAAAATTAAAATATTTCTTTATGTGTTATTGGAAAAAAAAATAAAAATGTTTTGAATCTGAGTTATTGATCCCGGTTCAAAAGTCACTTCTAAGTAAATACAGAAAATATTTGAATTCTTTTATTTTTAAAAAAACAAAAAAATTGTCAAAAAAAAAATTTCAAACAAAATTTTTGTCTGACACGTTTTTTTGGTTTAATTAATGTTTTAAGTAGGAACTGATTTCAAAGAGAGCATAGGGAGAGGTGCAGTCGGTTTTGGTTTAATTAAAAAAAAAACTTAGAACCGCAATTTTTTTTCGGTTTTAGACTGAATTACCGCAGAAAAATTTTACAGTTTGGACATATTTCAAAATTCTTCTGCATAGAGTGTAGATTTTGAAATTTAATATTTTTTTAGATATTAATAAAAATTTCGGCATATATTTTTTTATCCTTTTACCAATTAGGTAGAAGTGTTTTTCAAACGAAACATTAAGATTAAACATTTTTTTGAGAGAATTAAAATTAAACATTTGACAGGGTCCATTATTTGAATATGGTGTATATAAATTTTGTTCCAATTTAAAATATATTTGGTTATCCATTAAATTTTTTTTTTTTTTTTTACATTTCAAATTATTTGACGGATAATCATATAGAGGATTTCGATTTGGTCAATATATATTACAAACCTTAAATCCTGTGGGCAATTCAAGCACGGAAAGAGCGCTTCCTAAAATGTAATCCCAGCCGTCCAGATTCATTGACATCCGTTTTTTACACATCTGATCTCGGTCGTCGATTCGGTGCTACTTCCAGGACAGAAATAATCAAGGACTGTCCAATTACAAATTTTTGTTTCTTTTTGTAATTTTTTATTGCGCAAACTATGTCTCCAAACATGCAGCAATAAGTTGTGTTGCGTAGTATTGTGTATTGTTGTTGTCTAAATTATTTTGTTTGACTTGTGAATTGTCATCCGTCTGATCTTGATCGGATGGTCCGTATATTTTTTGCAATAACATACTCCTCTTCAGGGATTTCTTTAGATGAAAATGCCTGGTTTTCTATTTTTATATTCTTCTGGTACCTAAACAAGTAAACATACAAAACAAAGTTTCTGCATATTTTATAATTTTAAGAAAATGTTGCGTGTCCTTTTATAAGTTTTTTTTTCTCACATGTTTCACCCATCGGAAATAAATCCGCTGCGATCCTCTGGGATCGCAGGGTTCCTGCGATTCCAATCCCAACCGTTTATATATTTCGAGATTCGTACACAAAAACTGACTTCTCCAAGAATTTCTGTGTTTCATCATTTGAATAGTTGGGATTAGAATCGCAGCAGATTCTCACCCTTCACCCATCTGCTCGTGATCAAATGTCCAAGATTTTTTTTTTTGCGTGTGAAAATGTTCTTCTTTAGAGGGTTTTTTAAAAGCATGTGTAACTTTCTATATTATAGTTTCTTTGGATTCTAAATATATGAAAAAAAAATTAGTTATTGTTATGTATCTGTTTATTAATTTCTATTTAGTATAACATATTATTTAAATATTCTACCCTTAATTGCCACTTAAATTGGGCCATAATATTGTCTTCACTGGAGTTGAAGGCTGAAGCTGACCCATCAATTAATAATCAGTTCAAGAGTCTAATTTCTTGTTAGTGAGGTCCATAATGTTAATAATATGATTACAATATTTGAGAAATGATAAATTAATGACATAATATAATAATAAATTTACATAATTTGTTCTAATTATTCAGTTATTATTAAAGATTTAGGAACATACTATTTTTTCTCTATGAGGATTTTAAATTTTCAATAATTGAACAATATATTCAACACTTGTTCTTTCTGTAACATATTGTTATTATGATCCAAGCAAAATAGTTTTTTTTATAATGAAGAATGTGAAATAAATAAAATTTATTATGGATAAAACAACTTTAGATTATGTAGATCTAAACAGCTAGAAGATACGTATAGAACAATTTTATACCGCTGAATCCGTAGTAACAACAAAAAAAAAAAATCCCCACATTTAACAATATAAAAATTCATAAAAATTTATAAGATGCATAGAAAATATTTCTGTGATACTCATAATTAATATGAAACAAATATAATTTCTTTTAAATTTAGAATTTCTCAATAAAAACTATCATTACATTACTTTGTGGTGTTCCATGATCTTACATTACTATCATTGGTTTTTTATAGAGTGGGGCTATGGCAGTATGCATAGTGCACATTGGTTCATGCTTTAGATCAATATCTCTGTTCACAAAATTCAAGTAGTCGACCCAGACTATTTAAAATGATCACCATATAAAAAACATACTTGTATATCAAATTTTATATTTTTTAGTGAAAGTATATTTTAATATGGAGATCGGATTAGCTATTCAGATCAACTGTTTAGATTTTATATATATATATATATATATATATATATATATATATAGAGGAGGGATCAAGTTACAACAAAATTACAACAACTATTTTTTTCATTTTCAAAGTTCAAATCGTCGATCCAAACCGTTCAACATGATTATCTAAATAAAATGTGCTTGCAGATCAAATTTTACATTTTTTTGAATTTTTTTACTATTTATTAAGATGGGTACAAAATTCAATGGTCTGAATATGACTATTTTTTGTAAAATACTTAATAAACAGTAAAGAAATTCAAAAAAATGTAAAATTTGATCTGCAAACACATTTTATTTAGATAATCATGTTGAACGGTTTGGATCGACGATTTGGACTTTGAAAATGAAAAAAATGATTGTTGTAACTTTGTTGTAACTCAAATTTGTTGTAACTTGATCCCTCCTCATATATATATATATATATATATATACATATATACATATATATATATATACATATATACATATATACATGTGGAGGGTTCCAATGCCTCATGCCTTTCATGCCTCATCATACCTCATGTTCTATATCTTCGTTTTCAAAGTCTAAATTGTCCATACGAACCGTTCACCATGATATCCATACTAAAGTATGGTTGGAGATGAAATTTTATAATTTTTGGAATTTTTTTACTATTTTTTAAGATGAGTAGAAAATCACTGTTTTTTAAACGGTCCAAAAACAGTGATTTTGTACCCATCTTAAAAAATAGTAAAAAATTTCCAAAAAATATAAAATTTCATCCCCAAGCATATTTTAGTATGAATATCATGTTGACCGGTTGGATCGAAAATTTGAACTTTCAAAACGAAGATATAACATATGATGTAGATGAGGTATGAAAAACATGAGGCATTGGAACCCTCCTCTATATACATACATATATATACATATATACATATATACATACATATATATACATATATACATATATACATACATATATATACATATATATACATACATATATACATACATATATATATACATATATACATATATACATACATATATATACATATATACATATATACATATATACATACATATATATACATATATACATATATACATACATATATATACATATATACATATATACATACATATATATACATATATACATATATACATATATACATACATATACATACATATATATACATATATACATACATATATATCTATATACATATATATATATATACATATATACATATATATATATATATATATATATATAGGACATGGCTAGCGTGCTACGCGTAGCATAGAGCACTCCGTGCTCCGGCTCACTTTTTGAGTTTTTAAAATCCTAACGGTCGATCCGAACCATTGAACATGATCTCCATATTAATATGTACTTGTAAACCAAATTTTACATTTTTTAGAATTTTTTTACTATTTATTAAGCCACTTTGAAAAAACACTAATTTGTACACAACAGTAAAATCTGCTGGACCATTGGATCAGCGATTTTCAAAGTGGCTTAATAAATAGTAAAAAAATTCTAAAAAATGTAAAATTTGGTTTGCAAGTACATATTAATATGGAGATCATGTTCAACGGTTCGGATCGACCGTTAGGATTTTGAAAAATCAAAAAGTGAGCCGTAGCACGGAGAGGCCCTATGCTACGCGTAGCATATTAGCCAAATCCTATATATATACATATAGCTAATATCAAAACGTTTGCACCAAAGCCCTCGTGCAACCAAGTTGTTTTTGTATTTTCAAAGTCCAAACAGTCGATCCAAACCGTTAGATGTTCAATCTATATTAAATCTGCTTGGAGACCAAATTTTACATTTTTTGGAATTTTTTTACTATTTATTAAGCCACTTTGAAAATTGCCGATCCGGGTGAACAGTAAAAACAGTGCAACCAAATTCTGGACCATGTGATCAGCAATTTTCAAAGTGGCTTAATAAATAGTAAAAAAATTTCAAAAAATGTAAAATTTGGTCTCCAAACAGATTTTATTATAGAGATCACATCTAACGGTTTAGATCGACCGTTTGGACTTTGAAAATCCAAAAACGACTTGGTTACACGAGGACCTTGGTGCAAACATTTTGATATTAGCCGCTATATATATATATATATATATATATATATATATATATATATATATATATATCAATGCACACTATTCATAGCACCTTAGCCTCGCTCTTTTTTTATAGTATTTAATCAATATTAAACATGAGAAACACAATTGTGTCTTTTAGTTTATATTCATGGAAATTATGTATATTTTAGGGCCAATTCGAAAAGCAAAACACAGTGGTCAATGGGTACAATATCGAATATTGGAACTAAAGACAAGGGGAGCATTTAGAAATTAACATCTTAAACTGAAGCGCCCAATGAGAATTAGATACAATCAAAAAATTAAAATGCCTCTATGTTGAAAATTAATTACAGTTAAAATAGTTTTGAGGGACTGATTGTGAAAACACAAAACCTTTTCTCTGAACATTTGCTAATAATCCGGTGATTGTGGGTATGCGGTGTGAAAAATAAGGGTCTGTTTGGATGTCATGGGATTACACGGGATGAGATTTGACGGGGATGAGAACTCACTTTTGAAAAAACAGGAACCCATGGGCGCGGGTACGCATAGGATTAATTATGGGAATGTGTTGAAATGAGTGTTCGGTTGTACTGTGGGATTAGTTGTGGGAAATCGTATTTTTCTTTCTAAATGCTCGATATTATGCAATTTTTTATTAATAAATTGATTAATAAAGTAAATTAAATAAAATATATTAAATAATAACATAATGTTGCTTATCAATTACTATTTTATAAAATATAAAGATTACTTATTACTTATTAATTATTACTTATTTATTATTATTTTATAAATATATATTTTATAAACATTTATAAAAAAATAAAACAGAAGTGGCAACTAACTTTGAAAATATATTTTAGATGAATTTTGAAATGAATGTACGAGTATGTACGAGAATGTGTTGAAATGAATATTCGGTTGTACCGTGAGATTACATGCGGAAAATTTTATTTTATTTCTAAAATGCTTGATATTATATAATTATTCTTAATAATAAAATAAATATTATAATTTAATAACATTGATTAAAAGCAATATACAATAAAAATATTTATTTTCTTAAATACATACTATACATAATTCAAAAATACTTCATCATTTTATATTTTTATTTGAAAAAAATAGATATTATCGGACAAAATTGTTTTTGATATATATGCTTTAATAGCATTATAGCAATCATGTTTTTCCAAAAATAAAATAAAAATCAACATGCTATTACATAATTAATTAGCTGGTAGTTTATTTTTATGAGTTAATTGCATTAATATTGTTTAATGGAGAGAGAAACATCAAGCAATAACAGATGGGAAAAAAAATGCAGTCCAATCAAATTGTATTTTTCCCATCAAATAACAAAGAGATGGGAACAAAAGTGGGAATAGATTCTAATCCCAATATCCAAAAATTATGTAACCGAACGGTGTGTAGGAAAAAATTTCAACATGAATCAAATTATGGATAATTCCTATGGTTTTGATCACAGCCGAACAAGCCCTGTGCAAGCGCTTCAATACGGTGTTTTATATGATGATGCCACAGGTGATCTCAGGGCCAATGTTAGCTTTTGCCGTGCGTAGGGGTGTCAATGGCACTATTTTATCCGTTTATCTGATCCGTACCGTATCCGATAAAACGGACACGGATAAGATATTTTTTCATAAAATTATTGGGTACAGGTATATGTAAAGATTTTTTTTGTTATCTAAATGGGTAAGGGTACGGGTAAAGTCTATTTCGTACCCGTTACCCGATCTGGTAATTATAAAAAAATTATATATATTTTATATATTAATAAGCATTGAAAATAGTAGTTTAATTGGTTTTCTTGTGCTTAGCATGATCAAATTTTTTTTTTCAACAAAGTACTATACATGTGTGAAATAAATGTATACGTTTTAATGTTTTATTTAATAAATAATAAAAATAATTATTATATTAGTAATACCCGTTATTATCCGTTACCTTTTCGTTATCCGACACCCATAATGGGTAAGGATAAGGTACGGATAAGATAATTTGTAGCAGGTAAGGTAGGGTACGGGTAAAAATAATTTGTAACGGGTACGGGTATAAAAATGCTTCTACCTGACCTTACCGTACCCATTGACACCCCTAGTCGTGCGCTAGTTGGTCAACACTCTAATAGCTCGTTTGAACGTGAGTTATGCATACATAAAAAAAATTACACTAATTTAGTGGTCTCATCGCATATAAACTATAATCCGAAAAAAATTAACTTGTTTTTACAACAAGATTCATCCCCTCAAAAAAAAAAAATCAGAAAAAAACTTCATTTTCTACTTGCAACAAGCTCAGAAATAAGTCAATCCAGTACAAACTAAGCGGAGTAAATTTGAAATTGTTCCTAACAAACTAATTTCGAGCCGATCTCAAGCGAACTACAAGCTACGAGCTTTTCTTCTGACCAATCTTAACTAAGAGTTACAACTTCGGCCTTCAGTGACATGTGTGACAGTTGTTTCTTGGCTTTTAATTTCTCTAGTTTTCATTCTTTAACGATATGTGTGACGGTTTGTTTCTGGACTCGTAATTTCTCTAATTTTGATCCTTCAGTGACATGTGTGACGGCTTGTTTCTTGACTCGTAATTTCTCTGGTTTTGATCTCTATGCGGATGTTAACATGGTTCCTGATGTTATCTTTTGTTGTGTAATCCATTCGGTAAAAATATTAAATAATTAAAATAAATATTATAATGCCGAATTTAGACCTTTTAATTCTAAGCATAGAAATACTAACATAGGATATCATCATCATCAGCGTCGAAGAACATTTTCTTAACAATTATCAATATGTGAATAAAGACAAAATATCCTCGCACTAATATTAGGAAAAAAATATTTTTTTCCTGACAGCAACTACACAAAATTCCTGACCCTATTTTTGTTGCGAAAACGACAAAATTATACTCATTACATATATTATTTTCTATAAAATTGAATACAAAAGTATTTAAAAAAATGACGATATTCTCTTTGACAAAGGCCACTATCGCGCTAAGCAGTATACTGTTGCAAGCGATGGAGGCAGTTGAGGACAGACAAAAGCGAGGGGTCTGGTGCAACCCAACAGGCAACAGCAAATCAAATATATCCCACAGAGAGCATGGCGACAAAAAGGCGCGCACAAAACTGTTATAGAGATGTGTGAGATCACAGCATTATGCCATTATCCATCAGGTCTTTAAAATCCAAAACCAGAGAGAGATAAGATAAGCCATAAAGCCAACCAATAGTACCCCCACTATGGGTTACGCAACAGCCCCATGCCCATGCGCTTGGAGGTTTTCTGGGAAAAAAAATAAGCCTTTTAAAAAGACAAAAAGAGCGGTCCAATGGACATCGACCAAATACCCGATCAGAGTCGTTAGTGATGCTTTAATATTCGTGCGGCACATTAAAATTGTCAGATCGAACGGTTCATATGGGATATCGGACCTAATTCGGTCAGGTGCCTATTGGACGGCACCTGGTTCTTTAAAAATAATAAAATGAAAGAATGGGTTCGCAAGAAACGATGAGGTCACGTGAGAGTCGAGTCCGAGACGGAACCGAGCGCAGTACCAACAGACCAAGCGACGCGAAACCTGTGCGTGGGCTCGTCTCGTACGCTGTCCTCCTTCCCCTCCTCTCACCCGGGTTCCGGGCCCTGCGCTTCTTGGGCCCTGGGCCGCTCTGCTTTCGCGCTCTCTTGCCTCCCTCACCGCCTCCTCTGTTCCTGTACGATGATAGGTCGCCCGGTAACCAATGAAATTGTTGATCTCGGCCGTTGATTTTCGTTGAACGGCTTAGATGTGTTCGGAAGCAGACTAGTTTGTAACAGGGGATCCAGGATAAAGCATATATAACAATTACCAAATAGAATGTATTAAATAAAATTTAAAATGCCAAAGGCTGCAAAACTAAAAACAAGGTACCAGCTTTATTATCACATTAGGAATTCAGTGCAAATGCCCCTCCGACAAATAAAAAAATTTCCTTAAAAGAAGGTATGGTATATAATTTGAGTTGAGGCCTGACATGTGCAAATTGGGAGGGACCTCTGAGTCATGTTTTCTTGTCTCCTGTTAGCGTGTCTCCTCTCTTGGCATCTATCTACTGCTCATCTTGCGCCATATTATCATATGTCATCTCTCTCTCCTTTTGCTTTACAAACCAAAAAACTTTGTTGTATTTTTTTCAATACAATCCACTAGCATGCACGTGGTGCAGCTTTTCTCAACTGAGATTTCCAGTTTAAATATTAACAAACATTAAGATTAAGTCATAATTAAGTGGCAACTTGTTTTAGTTAGACAGTAAAACGCAGCTGTGGTTCTTGTTTGTTCTGAGAAAAAGTGAACCGGATATGAACACCGCCCATTGGTTTAATTGTGTAGGAAATATGATGAGATCAGATACAATACCAGTAGATAATTAAAATACTCCAATATTAAGTACCTGTACTGGTAAGAAAAAGATTTAAATTTCGATAACCGGAATACAATTTCTGTAAAAATATGTATCAAATTGTCTGGTTGCTTTCTCCACACATATATATATAACCGAAATTTCAGATAAGATTATGCTATTTTTTCAATAAGATTCTTCCAATTTAACTAAACTATTGCTTTTATATTTTAAAATTAATTAATAAAATATTAATTTGTTCCGATAAAATAACTTTATTTTGTTTATTCAAAAGTTAGCAGGCCGGGTGGTCAAATCATTATGAATAATTATTTCGATCCCCCACTCAGTACCCGCAGCAACAATAGAGGAAGGTTGTACTATGTTTCCCACTAATTATATGGTCCTCTTCTCAATCTCCGCACTCGTTTCCGCGTCAACCTTCATAGGTATAAGTACTTGGATCATAAGATATTAATACTTGCATGCGCAACTTGATATGATCATCTCATTTTCCAGTCTCCCAATCGTCCCCGCATCAACCTTCCTCTAATGAAGTAGTAGGGACCCCGTATCCCTGCATCAAACTTTCCCAATCATCCCCGCGTCAACCTTCCTCTAACAAAAATAGTTGACCTCATAGATATAAATACTTTAGTACATAGGTATAAATATTTGCAATACTTGATATTAATACTTTCGGTTATAATTCAGTGTCATATGTAAAAAAGTACTTGCAAGTATATACAAATACTTGCACGATGAGGTATAAATACTCGCATGACGATGAGTCCGAAAGT
Source organism: Carex myosuroides (assembly GCA_028015225.1). NCBI lineage: Eukaryota > Viridiplantae > Streptophyta > Magnoliopsida > Poales > Cyperaceae > Carex > Carex myosuroides. The sequence goes on along the minus strand of CM051486.1, from coordinate 1,443,288 downwards.
ACGTCATCATGGATCTCATTTGAAAGAGAAAATTGTTTAGAAGACGTTCGTTGTTTTAAATTTGCAAAATTCCTCACAGACGGAGAAAAAAAAGGTCACCTCTAAAAACGTGTATGGTCCCCCCTCATGTAGTTTGAGTGGAACCCACAGGATTTTATTGTGTGGGTACATTTTGGGAGATTTAGTTGGGAAAATAATTTTTGACGTAAAAATTATTCACCTCATAGGTAAAAATATTTCCGTGTATAGGTATACATACTTCCGTGTATAGGTTTAAATACTTTAGAAAAAAAATTAGCGTTGTAGTTTTTGCGATCCCTCAAGCAATTATGGCAGTTAAGGTGCGGATACGATGCGAGTATTGAAGTGCGGATACTCATATCAGCTTCCAATCATTATCCACATTAGCAAAAAACCAGATCAGTATCAACAAAAAGTGCATCCAAATTAGCAAAAAAGTATGTCCACGTTAGCAATATATATTACGTCATCACATAATTAATTTTATTTGAAATGAATGACTTAATTAGAACAGATTAGAAATCCTGCATTTGAGACCAAAAATTGAAAATTCAGTGACTAAAACTTCTTATAAATGATCTTATGACCTCATAAGAAATTTATCTATTTTTTTTTTCGAAGTACAGTGTTAGACCAAATTTCTCATTTGAACAAATTTATGCATTCATTTTTCATCATGCTAAATTTATTAACAGCTTGCTCTATTTGACAGAATATTTTTTCTTATTTGGCATTGAATATGACATGCTAAATTTAGGACTAGATAAGAATATGATAGCTCAATTAAGAAAGAAGTGATTTATGTATTTAGTATGTAGTGTATATAAGGGTTAAAATACATCGTGTTTTTTATATTTTATTGTGTCTTACATTTTTTTTATTTTCGTTTTCAAGGTTTAAAAGGTCAATCCGAACCACTCACATGATCTCCGTATTAAAATTTACTTGAAGATCAAATTATTTATTTATTTTAGAAAATCTTTACTATTTTTAGATAAGTACAAAATTACTAGAGCTAGTTCTTAGACGAGTTTCTGAAAAATAGTTATTTTGTATCCATCTAAAAAAATAGTTATTTTGTATCCATCTAAAAAAATTATAAATTTTTTCAAAAAATATAAAATTTAGTCTTCAAATATATTATAATATGAAGATCATGTTGAGCGATTCAGATCGACTATTGAACTTTGAAAACGGAGATAAAGTATTTGAGGCACAATAAACATGAGAGAGACGAGGCATTTAATTTGAACCCTATCTTTGTTAATTCTCTATTTTAAAAATATGCCTTGTTATAAACAAGTCATATATATTATATGTAATTTGAAAGTCAAGTAGAATATAAATTCCGTCCTAATCAAACTTGACTCTATATTTCTTTCTCTAATTTTTGTCTCTCTTTTAAAATTCCAAAAACCTGATATTAGAACAAGGGTCGTTGTAACATAAGTTTCTACACGACGCTAGTAGTGCACGTTAAAATTATAAAAGACGCTAATTGCATGACTAAAATCAATGCAAGCAAGCAACACACTATTAGTCAATCTTATTTAATTTTTTTGCTTGACAGTATACGATACTTAGATGACTAAAATTTGAAATTACGTTGCTTGATAAGAAATTAATAATTATGACAAGGACAAATCTAAGATGTCATTGTATAATTTGAAGTTGGAAATTTTGTAGAATTTGGAAATAAAGAGAGGGACCTTTTGTGGTAAAATTTTAACAGAGCAGTTTTGGCGTCATACCGAACACAAATCATATGCAATTCTGTTTTGATTTTATAATCTATGTGCTGCATAAAGTTAAATTGATCTGTTAATATCTTTACCCACCTTTTGTGCTCTTGCTTGATGAGAAGAGAAGAAAAAAGAAAACAAGAAGCGTCTTTTGAGATCAATTGGAATGCGACATTATGATATGCCAAAGGCCAAACATATATATTTGATAATGACATATTTTAAAAGTTATTCGAAAAAGATATACAATGATATGTGATCATAGACATGGCACGTAGATGCAATGTTGGTGTAAGATCGTTTTCTAGGAACTATTAATTGCAGGGTTTAAACTGTGTGCAGATGGCGACTCTAAAGCCGAAGCGTCTTTTGTTGATTTTCCCATACAGGAATTGGATTCTGATGCGCGCCGTTCCATTGGCATCGGATCAACTACGGTCCGATGTACGGTTGGAGTCGTTCGATCTACGTCAATATTGGCAATAATAACTTTAAAATTCGTGTGGATTAAGTGTGCAAGAAATTTAATGCGGATCGAACAATTTTGACCGGATACCGGATCGAATTTGATAATATGTCCATTAAACTGCCTCCACTCCATACAAATTTACTTTATTCACCTCAATTACGCACAACTAACGGTATAAACAAATCAGTTACGAATTGGATCGTAGTCATACCTATATGCAGTGTTTATATGCAGCCGTATAGACCGCATATGCATATGTGATATGTTGTCATACTTAAAACGTCATCCAGTTACGTATAAACTTATTTGAATATACGGCCACATATGCAGTCATGCGTATTTGCATCTGTAATATGAAATTGTCTTTTATATCCGTTTAAATTATGGCAGAGTTTGACCTTGCTTCATTTCATCCTTCAGAAAATTACACTAGAACATGAACTGTCAATTTTTCGAATAAACTGAAAAGTTGCCAAATACTTTAAACACAAGATGCTTAGTTCCATATTGTATAAAATTATTCATTTCACTTTTACCAATTACTACCTAATTATAGCACATTGCTTTTTATTTTTAATAGTATCATGTCTAGTTCTGATTCTAATTATCTTTTTTCATTTTAAACATATATAAGTCCGTATTAAAATCAGTATATGCGGATAAAGTGATTTTCTGTATATATGAATAAAAATAGATTTTAAAAGCATTGCATGTATATATATTACTTTTATTTTTCAAAGGCATTACTATACATTTATATTAGATTTTGATAAAAATACATATCGATATCGGATTTATATTGAAGGGATAAGAATGTGAATCGAATATTTAGATTAGAGGTGCTACGTACTTTTACCTCATTTTCAGTTATGCTTAAATTGTATTACGTCCGAATATCAGATATATCCACAAAAATTCAAATATCGATAGAATAAAATAAATATCCGAATTCGATCCTTCTTCTTTTCTACACAGCATGCATGTATCAATTGGCTTACCTAAATTTTCTTACAAAATCACTATTCACATTTCATTATGTTGGGGACTGTTCATATTTCATTATGTCGGGTCTGGCTTCTTTACCTTTTTGAAATTCAAGCTACAAGGAATCTTTTCTTTTTTTTTTCGTTTTTGTTTGCTTTGATTTTACTTATTATTTTAAAATTTGATACCGAGATCTTCCAAAGAAGGGCTAAAATACTCCAATTCTTCATGCACTATTTCGAAAATTCATAATAAAAATTCTAAAATTCAGCTAAAATATGAAAATGCTAGTTGTAACTTTTCAACAATTGACGCATCTCAAATATTTTTTAAGAAGAAACTGGTGTCACGCCCTCATTTTCATTAATCAGTAGAAAAACAAGTTACATAAGATTTGTAACATAAAATAGACAGTAAAAGAGTAAAAAACTATTCTAATAATAAAGAAATAAAAGAATAAAGCAAAAGTAAACACAAGGTGATCCTATGCTTAAGAGTGATAAGCCAGAGGAACAAAATGAAGAAAGGCAAATAAGAAATTGATCAGTCTTCTTGCGTGTGTATCAGAACCGGTACTAGTACAAGTAGTTGTTGTTTATTTGTCAATCTCGCGTCATGTTTATACTACACTGTTTTTGGATTTCCTATACTGTTTTGCAATTTTCTCTGAATATTCTCGCACATCTTTCGCGCCATATCACAAATTGAGATATCAGTAGTGCTTCCTTGCAGCGTTTTGTATGGTGTCTTTGTACTAGTATACATCTCTCAATTTGTATTGATATCAGCGTTTTGTATGGCCCTACTGATATTCAAGGCCCTATTTATTTGTCTGTATACATCTCTTGACATTTCACATTTGATGAACAAGTGAATTGCTGTCTCTGAGTTAGATTTGCACATGCCACATCTATTTGCCAGCTGCCAACCTCTTTTCATGAGGTTGTGTACCGTAAGCAATCTATTGAGCGAGAGTAACCATGCTAATATTTGCATTCTTGGTGGTACCACTAGTTTTCATATTATGTGTCTATTGTTTTGTATTCTCGGTGAGTTTTTGAGAGGATAGTACGCTGACCTGACTATGAATTGGCCGGATGCCTCCCATGTCCAGATTGCGCTATTAGATCCAATTGTCAGTGTTATCGGACTCAATACCAGTAAGCAACTCAATTGCTGTAACTCCACTTGCGCCTGCTGTGATAAGTCCTCTCTGAATTTATCTGTTATATCCGCATTGTCCATCATTTGTGCCAGCGTGCTATGTCACTGATAGCAAAGGAGTGTTGTGTTGGAAATTGGAATTGTAGTATTCCAACTCCCCAATTGTCTTGTCAGAAAGCTATTCCCTGTCCATTTGCCGATTCTCTTTTGGTTAATATGGTCATGAACTGTTGTATGTGTTTAAGAGTGTGTGAAAAGAGGAGTGAGCTGGGGTTCATATGTTGATCGTCGCTTGTTGCAAGTATGATTGTTTCCAAAGTCTGTGTGTTGATGTGATCTATTGCCAACTCCATTTTGCTAGCATTGCTTGATTGAACACCTTTAAGTCTGTTATGCCAAGGCCTCCTAATTTTTTGGGCATACACCACTAACACTCAATTAGCTAAATTTAGCTTTTTTCTTTCTTGAGTCACTCTATGTCATAATAAATGTCTTCTTATTTTATTGATCTCTTTGATTACCCAAGTCGGGATTAGAAAGCAAGACATGAAATATGTAGGTAGTGATGAGAGTACTGCCTTGATGAGAGTAAGCCTTCCTGCTATTGAAAAATTCTTTGTTGTCCATCCCGACAGCTTATCATTGAACTTCTGAATGAGGGGTTGGAAGGCCAGTTTGGTAAGTTTTTTGTTTGATAAAGGTAAGCCGAGGTATAGGAAAGGGTATTGGCCTTGCTTGCAGCCCATTGCAGTTGCCAACTGCTGTGCTAATTGTTCTGACTCTCTTGATACCAGCAATTCAGATTTGTGGAAATTGACCTCTAACCTCGATATGTTCTGAAATGCCACAAAAACAATTCAGAGCATCTGAATTTGTAGGTTTAATAAAAAATAATGCGTCATCTGCATATAACAGGTATGGTTTCATGTCTGGGTATGGTAGTCTAATTGCTCCACTTTCTTTTAGTTTGGCAAACCATCTGCTCAGGAAGTCCATGCCTATTATAAATAGGAATGGTGATAGGGGACACCTTGCCTTACCCCTCTCATTAATTTTATCCTTTTACCTAGCAATCCAGTGATCAGTACTTGTGATGTTCCTGAAAGCACAGGATTTTTGATTCAATTTATCCAGTTTTGAGGAAAGTTGAGGTTGTGTAGGACCTTAATAATGTATTTCCAACTTATGTTTGTTGTAAGCAACCTTTTATGTTGTTTGACTAATTTGCAAATCATATTTTTATTGAATTTTACAGTTCTTTGTTTGAGATATGTGTAGGTTTAATAGTTACGGCCAGGTCAACGCAAGTCAACAATTTATATTATTACAAGTTAGCGTAACAAGTCGCATCCGAAGGTCAAATAAAGTCAAAAGTGTATATCGTGACAAGTCGGAACGTGACAAGCTGCACAAGATAATCTGTTACATTATCTCCTCGAGCTACAAGGATTGATTTAATACATATGATCTGATGGAAGATTCACACGAGCTATTTGGAATGTCGGATATTGATGGGATGTTGAGTCATGAAGATTATGTAAGATAATATGAATATCATACCTTTTGTGTTGTAATTTTTATTTATGTCCAAAAGTATGGTAAAGTAGATCTGAGGTTGAGATCACCAGAGTATAGTCATTGCCTGCCTGGATATCAAATTCAAAATTCAAATTACCGGGTATGGTCAATACTGAAAACTTGGGCACAAGCAAAATAGGCTAAACCATTATATTTTAGATCTTGTGGTCTGTAAAGAGCCGTTGCTCTCCTTTCAATTCCACTATAAATAGTGGGTTATGTCTCATGTCTCATTGACGAGAGAATACCCTCACAAATCTTACACTTTAGAATCATTTTAAGAGGTTTAGCCTAGTCCATTGTTGCTTGTACTCAAACTTCAATTATTTCTCCAGCAACCTCAAATATACTTCACCTAACTTGATCCATTGTGAGATTAGAGTAAAGCCAGCGATTGTCTGGACTTAGAGCCTGCAAGCTCACCTTATACCGGAGCCTGTGTGCTCACCTTTATTTCCTTTGAGCTATTGTGCTCAATCTGTCGTGTGTGTGAACCGCAGGAGTGTTGTCTCGTACCAGTTAAAAAAATTTCCTTTATTCATTGGGTAATAAAAAGACGTGCCTCTTAAGGTTGCATTGCCCCGAAGACGTATCCTTCAATGACCGAACTTCGTTAACTCATGTGTCATTTTTTTTAACTCTATCTATTTACTTTACTGCACTTTCATATTCATTTGTTATTTAAATTACAAGTTCTTGATTCCGCCAAGAACTTAAGGTACATAGATTTAAACATAGGAACGAATTTAGAACTTATCTATCCGATCGATAGTCACAAGTTGTAGGAGTTAAATTTTAAACATATCTATTCAACCCCCTCTAAATGCCGTTAGTGACAACAACTTATTGTGTTGAATTCTTTATGGATATCAGCCTTGAATTTTCCCAAGGGTATATTGTGCTCATAGGTGTGGTGCAGGATGTGTTGAGCATATATGAAAGTCTCGGTAATCTGTTTTTCTTTGACGAAGCCCGTCTGAGTTGAATCCTCTAGTTCTGCTATTCTCGACTGTGATCTGTTAGCAAGGACTTTAGACAGTATTATCTGTATTCCATAAATGAGGCTTATTGGCCTGTAATCCTTTGGTTCTTACGTATTTCAATTTTTAATTTAAATAAACTTAGAATTACAAATCAAGTTGTCCACCTTAGAAAATTTTCACAAACTCTTTATACCAATCAACACAATTGAAAATTCTTAATGTTTTATATGTGTATAATAAAATTATCATATATCACATTTAATGATTCATTTTAATAGTTCAATTTAAATTATTAAAGATTTACAAATGATTGACACAATGAAAACATAAAATAATTGAATACGGAGCAGGTCCGATGAGCTTTGAACCTACTTTTAGGTCTGATAAGTACCAAAGTTATACGATGCACTTTAAAATTTGTGTACACGAATCTCAGAAAAGAACCACACGAATTTTAAAGCGCATCACCCTTTTCTCAAAATAATTAATACATTTATCTTCATTGCTTGAAGACTAATGAAGAGTCGCGACTCCAAATTTCTCTGTTATTTGCTTCTTAATACTTTTATTTCTTTTCCAAATAAACATCTGTCTTATTTTTTCCAAATCGGTTTACGGCCCAATATGTTAATACCAGTATACCGAGTCATCCTTTTTATAAACGAAGCTTGACCATCATTATTGCTATGTTAATTCACATATATGGGTATAACCCATTACTATATAGTACGTAGGTCGGTCTATCTTAATGTAGCCATTAAAACTGTATTAATCTACTCATTATATATAACATCCAAACAAACACATTAAACAAAGTAAATTGACTTGAGAAGACTAGATTACGTAGGATTGACCTATTGTTCCTTTCGAACGGTAATTATCAGTGTTATCGGAACCAGACCGGACCGGTGGTTTAACCGGAAAAACCGGATCCAGTCACTAGTCCGGTTCAGTTCTCCAGTTGAATCGCTTAAGGTAACGAACTGTTCATAAGCGATTAAACCGCGTGGTTTTTATTAAAAGTCGCTGATTTAAACCGACATAAAACCGCTGTTCAAAACAGATTCATCTAAATCTCCGTCTCCTACTGATCTCCGATATCATATATTTCTTTTCTCCTTTCTCAAATCTTCTCCAATTTTCTTTGGTGGTAAAGATGGGAAGTTGTTTTGAAATCTCCTTCAAATCTCCCTCTACTTCGACCTCCTCTCTGCTGTCAATTTGGTTGTGGCTCAATCTCGTTTTATAGACTTCGTTTGAATCCAAATCACAAAAGAAGCTCCTAAGATCAAGAACTGTAAGTAAATTTATGAAAATTTTGAGTTAATTTTATTGAATAGATCCATACATATAAGTTGTTTGATGAAAGGCTTAAATCAAAGGCATTTTGGCATGAGATTTCCACTTAGACCGCACTGGATAATTTTCTTTTCTTGGTTGTACTGTTGTATATCTGAGAGCATAGCACTAACTAATAGGATATAGTTGTAAATTTCATATTTTGCTTGTGTATATGTGAGGGGTTTAAAACTTTAAATTAATTAACTATGACCTTTGTTGTTTACCAGTACCGGTCATGAATAGTGCTTTGCAAATAAAAGAAGAAAAAAAAAGTTTGATTTAGAAATGTCCAAGTGGATGATTAATTTCAGGGTGTCTTTTTTTTATCGTAACTTTTAGTTTTTAAACTTTATTAATGGTTAATTTTCTTAGTAATTTGAAATGTTAAACTTTTATTTTTGATGTATGTGGTTACTTGAGGTGTGTGAGACTATTTGTAACAATTGACTTGCTTTTTTTACTTTGAAATGGTATTTTGGTATTGTTAATTGTCTCTTATGTCATTGATGTGTACTGGTACATCCTATTGTAATTTAAGGACCTTCATGCAAATTTTTGAAGTAAGAATGTTTATTATGTAAAATGTGACATTCATTCATACTAAGACGAAAAATTAATAACTTGTTAGTATTTCAGGTTATAAGTTGTAAATGTATTAAAAATCCAGCAGTTGAACCGATTGACCCACTGGTCCGACCAGTGAACCAGTGATCCGGAGTTCTACCGGGTCGATGTCCGGTCCGGTTCTGATAACATTGGTAATTATAATTAATAAAAATATTGACAGAGCTGTTTTAATTTCATAAGCGCAAACAATATAGTTTTATTTAAATAGCAATGTATATTTTTTAAAACAATGAGATCTATATTATAAAGTTTTTATATTTTATGATATTATATAGTGTTTAACATAATATATTTATTTGTATTATATTTTTAAATTAATACTTAAGATTATACAAGTTCTTAATTTATTTGAAAATTATTCATTATTTATTTAATGTCTGTTAATTTAATGAGTAATTTGATATGAATAAAATTAATTTCAAACGAACAAATACAAAAATATATCCACTCGATTCCCGCCAAACTCATTTTAGGGTTTAATGCCCGGAGGCCGTAGGCTTCATATGGGAAAAAGAAGGGATACTGGGCCGTTTGGGCCAGATACGCTTTGGAAGATGCCTATACACCTCTATTTGGGCTGGGCTTTAAATTTGTTTCTAGAAGTCTGTAAATTTATTTAGATGCCCCAAAGAGATTGCTATTATGGACTTAAAACATTGATGTCTATCGTATTCTAGGCTATGAATAGGACCAGCTCATAAATTTCATTTTGTCAATGTTAGGCTTCTTGTCCTTGTGGCCTTTTGTTATTATTAATTGTGAAATAATGGAGTATGTTGGAAACTGAGTGGTACAATGCCTAATTCGGTCCGATGGTGGAAACTAGAGTGCAAAAAACGTGCCGTGCCGTCCCGTGTCGTGACTAATACGTTGTGACTTTGGTCTCGTGCCGTGTCGTGCCGTGACCAAGTTAATTTTTCACGTGCCGTGCCGTGACCAAAATATGAAGGGGTGGTCACGGTATGCGAATGGTCACGCCGTGCCTAACATGCCGTGACCATACGTGACTCGCGTGACCATTTAATCATAATTTATGTTAGTTTATTTAATATTCACCATTAAATCAATATTTAATTGTCCTAATTACACGTGACTCGCGTGATTACGTGACGTGCCATGCCGTGCCGTGCCAAAGTTTCAAAAGATGAGCACGGCACGGGACACGCGAGTCACGGCACGTAACTGACACGCGTGCCGTGCCGTTCTGTGAAGGGGCCGGCTCCGCCATGCCATTTTTCCCTCTAGTGGAAACCGTTCGATCCGGAACAAATTCATGCGGATTAGTATTAAGATTAGTGCTGATCAAATTCATACGAACTTAATGCAGATCAAACAACTTCGATTGGACCGTCCCCTGATTAACACCTTTGGATCTATTTATGGACCTACTCATTGAGGCCTATAGTATTCCAGCTAATAAATATCATTTCATCAATGTCAGGTTTCTTGTCCTCGTGGCCTTTTGTTTTTTTAGATAGGAAGATGAAGTTCTAATTTTTTTTAATTTTTATTTTCAACTTTTATTCAATATCTATAAGAAACTTTTTATTCGGGTTATGAACCCACCACCTCCTGTCCTTGTAGCATTTTGTTATGAGTGAGGCTACTTTGCTATGCATAGCACGGATTGGGTCCGTGCTACGACTCAAAATTTGACTTTTTAAAATTCTAACGGTCGATCCGAACCGTACAACATGATTATAAAATGAATATGTACTTGCAAATCAAATTTTATATTTTTTCGAATTTTTTTACTATTTTTTCGAAAATCACTTGATCTGAACATTCTGGATCATCCAAAAACAGCCTATTTAAAAAAATAGTAAAAAAATTTGAAAAAATGTAAAATTTGATTTGCAAGTACATATTCATTTTATAATCATGTTGAACAGTTCGGATCGACCATTAAGATTTTGAAAAGTTAAATTTTGAGCCGTAGCACGGACCCAATCCGTGCTATGCATAACACCGTAGCCTCACTCTTTTGTTATTATTAACTGTGAAATAATGGAGCATGTTGGAATCAAGACGATTCGATGGTTCGGTCAGATGACCGGTCGGAACCATTTGATCTGCTTTAAGATTCATGCGCAACTTTAAAATTTGTGTTGATCAAGTTCACACAAATCTTATTGCGGATTAAACAACTCTGTTCTGATCGAACATCAAATCAAATTTAATATGATGTCCATCGGACCATCCCACTCCTTGGTTAACACCTTTGGATCCATTGGCATATCGTAGCATTAATGCCATAACCTAAACTTAGCTAGCCATCCTAATTTCTTTTGCCTAGAATGGAAAAATATTAATTGTTTTCCTTGGACATGACAGTTATAATCATAATAAATCATCTCCTGTTTTTTAACCTATTCAATTGCATTAGGTTGAAATATATAAATGCCTTTGCGGACATGTGGAAAAAGAAGTTCTGTTTTGTAAAAACAAATGATGAGTCCAGGAAAAAAAAAAATGGATTGAAGACAAGCCTAATTTGATCATCCCACAAATTGAAAGAGGAAAAAAAAGGTTAATTTGACAAAATGCACAAGATGAATTTTTCATTATTCATCAGCAATCATGCGCCAGGCCCTGTCAGTTGTTTTCTATCTTAAAATTTTAAACATGTGGAAACGGTCGTCAGGAGCTTTTGCTGTTATGAAATTCTCATAAAAGAATTATGGGGAATTCTAAGATAGACTAATAATATTAAACGGAGTTAGAATACATCTCTTAATTAATTCAAAATACATCTGGTAACCAATAGAATATCATGATCAATTAATTGTAGATACAAATCACAGCCTCAAACTCAAATCAAGATTTTCCTTTTCCTCATGCTTTTCACTACACTCCTTAGAACTAATCCGAAAACTACCCGGCCAAACCAACCGGCCGCTGGTCTCCTCTTCCGGTGCAGCCCAGCCCATTTTGACCCGATCAGACCTTAACCCGGTAAGCTCCGGCTCCTTGCTTCCCTTTGTTAATATCACAGAATGAGGGTTGACCCTAAGAGACTGAAGAAAGTAAGGGTTACTGCTACCAAGCGACGGAAATCCAGCAGCCACGACTGCCCGATGACACGAATTTTGATGGCGCTTTGCGGCCCCTCGCTCTCTCTTGTGTGCGTTTTGGTGTCCCCCTAATGCCTGTGAGCTAAAGAACTTACGCATGCAGTAGTTACACGAGAAAGTCTTGTGCGCCACTTCGGGCTTATTACCGACCTGAGTGTTATCTGGCGGGCTAAGGCTGAGGTTCAGCCATGATCTTGGGCTGCTACATGAATTATTGCTATTGTCAAGGGCTTCATCAGAAGTTTCCTCTTTATGATCAGTACTCTCTTTTGGGTTTTGTTTCTCGGCCTCCTCTAGTTCTTTGTCTGTCTCCATTGTAACAGGTCAAAAGTAAAGTAAAGGATTTGAGGGTTTGTGCATGGAGAGGTAAATGCTTCCCTTAAAAAGGAGTAATGAGGAAGGGTTGCAAGTGGGGGAATAATCGGATGGAATTGTCAAAGGGAATAGGAAGTCTTCAATCATGCAGGGATAAAGTTTTCTCTTCGCTTTTATGTTTATATATGGATCAAAGGATATCTAAAGGATCAAAGGATATCTAAAATTATGTGAGACAATGTGTAGTAATAGAATAATTAATAATATTGTACTATGATTCATTCTTCAAGAAAAGAACAAAAAATCTCGCCAAATAACTCTTATCACGTTTTGTCTCTATATATTCTCCAAACAAGAAATGCTACCTAATTATCTTATTAGATGATAAAGCATCTAAAGTGAATTTTATCATCATCTAAATCAAAGTAAAATTACCAAAAACTATTTCTAAAAACGAAAAGAGTAGAGGAAAAAGAGCTTTTTTTTTTTTTTATACAAGCATTAAAATTCTTTAATTCTATGTTAAAATGTTAGACTACACGGTGATGCCACACAGGATCAGGGATTGCTATAAGTGGCGCAGCATAGTGCTTCATTGTTCCGAAAATGAACCTGTCAGAAAGATCCATATCAAAATCTCAGATGCTTCTTTTATTATTTTATCTCCTCAGGTTGCAAACTAACTTTTCAAACACAAAGGTTTCGTTTAACCAAATAATATGCTATTGCGGTATTGCCTATTGCCAGTCCAAGAAAGATAGATAATCATATCTTTGCTCTGATATGGAGTTAGCTGGAGTGGTATTGATAGTATATATAGCGGTTTTGAAATTTATCCGTTTGACTTCAAACAAGGAAGACAAATTATTAACCCGATGTACTTTACGAGTTAGAGCATCTACATCCGTGAAACTATCAGAGTTTCTAATCTGATGTGGCAGTTTCTAGACCAGTTTCAGGGATGTAGACCAGTTTCTTATTTAGCAACTGTGCTCAATAATTTCTTAATAAGAAATCGTTTATAAACTGTGAGTTGACAAAATAATTGGCTGATGTTCGCTGAAGAAAAAAATTATTTTATTTTATTGCTGATGTGGCATTTTAGAAACTCTTAAGATTAGTTTCAGGAATGTGAACCCTTAGAAACTCCATAACCTATAATTTCTAAAAATTAGTTAATAGTTACTTAGAAACTCTAAGAGTTTTAGGGATGTAGATGCTCTTATCTCGTTACGTGCAAAACCTTCGAATTTTTTAATTCATTTAATATAAAGTCAAGCAATTAAAAAAATGTATAAATAATTTTAATGTATTCATTTTTCTTTCTACAGTACATCATTTGAATGGTATGATTCATCATGTCGCTATACTATTAATAAAGACACCAACCAACTCGGATCTTACTATACTTGATTGCCACTCTTGCCATGTTAAATTCTAGAATTTTGCTGCCTCCTCTCCATTTTAGCAATGATCTATATGTCAACAATAAAAATTGGGGAAATTTCATGTATATCCCTCAAAGTTTCAATATTACATATTTATCCTTGAAAATTGTAGAAACTCGCATATTTGTCCAATCTAACTCTATAACATATCAAATACCTCCAAAAATAATTAAATAATATTTTTTAAAACTTTAAAATTAATTTGATAATATTAATTAATAATATATTAACCATTATGCCCCTTCTTTTCCCTTTTTTAGTCTGCCTGAGTTCTCTTCTCTCTAAGACTTCAAACCTCTCGCCTCTCTCTCCAAACGAAGATGGAAAAATTAAAGCAGCGAAGGGTGACAAGGGAATTGACGGGGAGAAATCTATGATTTGGCATATTTGGAGAGATAGGCGAGAAGTTTGACGCCTTAAAGAGAAGAGAACTCAGGCAGACTAAAGAGACAAAAACGAATGACATAATGGTCAACATATTCTTAATTAATATTGTAAAATAAATTTTAAAGGTTTAAAAAATATTATTTAATTATTTTTGGAGATATTTGATATGTTATAGAGTTAGATTGGACAAATATGTGAGTTTGTACAATTTTCAATGATAAATATGTAATTACGTAATATTGAGGATATACATGAAATTCCCCCTAAAAAAATTGTACAATGATAAATACTAGCAGCGCAGGGAAGCATTTGATATCTGCAATTTTCAATAAAATTAGAGAGGTGCCAAATAGTTGCCTTATAGAAGAGTAAATATTGGAGGCTCCATAATCTAAACTATCCAATTTAATTAACAAGTTCGAATCAATATCGCTACATAACTGAAGATTTTTGTTTTTTTTCGTTTTTACTCAAAACTCTCAGCCATCTATTTTTAACCAAATAGTCCAAAATGATTGGATAATGGCACAGCTGTACCAAAATCCATTATCAGTAGGGGTCCGGATCCCCTAAAGTAACCCAATCTTTGAGTTTTGGATCGAGACCGTCCGATTTGAATTCATTGTTCGAGATCGTCTCGGGATTCGAATTCATCGTTCGAGATTATCTCGGAATTTGAATTCGTCGTCAGAATGTGTACGCTCACTTCAAAAATAGATTTTTGCGAATTCGAATCAGACAGTCTCATCCAAAAACTCAAAGATTGGGTTACTTCACTGGATCCGAATGGTACCAGTAGTGCCTATTACAGAAACCGGATTGGTTGATATCATTTTGAAAAAACACAACCAATGAATGAACATTGACTTGAGTCGTCTGACCTATGTTTAGCCTAGGCACTATTTTGTGTATAGTAAAACTTCTTTTGTCGTTTTCTTTAGCCCAAGATATTTTTTTGTGTGTAGCCTATTAATTTTTGCCTACTAACAAAATAGCTCATTCTTTTTCCTTTGGAGCATTGCTAAGAAACTCAAAACTGTAATCCAGTGCATAATATATGACAAAGAAAGCATTATGAGTTTATGACCTATGCTTGCCTGCTTTACTACTTTACTTTGGCATTGGAGAATTGTTAGGAAGCTCAAAGCTGGCTACCACCTACCAATGCCATTTTCCAATAAGAATTTGATTTTACTTGATATTTGTTTAAAAAAATAAGGACCACAATCGAACATTTTATGTTTCTGAATTTTTATGACTATGATTTACACAATACAATTAAAAAGGCGCAAGAAAAATATCCCAGAGAAAGTGAGGGAAAATGTTTCTTTCTTCGCTAGGATCTTGTCTACATGGACACTGATATACAACGTCAATAAAGTCTAAAGTTAGTTCTAGAATTTAAATAGAAGTGGATACACCACTAAAAAGATGATCACAATTCACAACTGTGTAAATAAAAATGTGAGATCTCCCACCCCAACAAGCAATGGCTATAATGCTTCAAAGCGAACAAGATATTGACACTTCAGCTTTTTTGTACTCTATGTACTCAGCGGCGGAGCCAAATGGAGATGGGGTCGGCAACGAATTCAGATCCTCCCCGGTACCGTAATATGGAATCTTTTACAATTACTTGATCTGGACCGTTCTTTTTAACTTGGCACGAATCTCAAAGCCCAATAATACTGCCCCCTCCATCAGACTGAATCTCAAAGCGGCTGAGAGTTAATCTCAAACAGTAAAGTGAAGGAAATCTTTTACAGTAATGGAGAGGATACTTGTCCGTCGGCAACCCCTGCCTCAAAAGAAGTTTAAAAAATTATAAATTTTGCCTACCACTAAATTTTTTCTCCAAAATATGTTTTTAATTCTATGTTTTTCTCAAAAAAATTATAAAAATATATGAGTGATGCTATGGTACTATGCGTAGCACATATTGGCGTGCGCTATGGATTTAAATCTTTGATTTCAAAGTCCTAACGATCGATCCGAACCGTTCAAAATAGTCTCCATATGAATATATACTTGTAAATTAAATTTTACATTTTTAGAATTTGTTTACTGTTTTTTGAGATGGGTAGAAAATCACTTGATCTGAAAATTTTTGACCATCCAAAAATAGTGATCTTCTACCCATCTAAAAAAATAGTAAAAAAAATCTAAAAACGGTAAAATTTAGTTTAAAATACATATTCATATGAAGACCATGTTGAACGGTTCGGATCGACCGTTATGGATTTTGAAAACAAAAATATTGATCCGTAGTACAGACCAATTCACGCTATGCATAGTACCGTAGCCTCACTCAAAATATATTTAATATTTAAAATAATAACAAAACTATGCATCACCCAAAACTTTTGCATCATGGCTACGCTCCTGATTCTATATGTAATCATCTGTTATATAGGATCCGAGTTTGACTTGATTTTACTCCGGAAAGATTTCGTTACCATTAGAAGCAAAACTAAGGTGATGGGGGAGTGCTTCCAAAAACCGTAACTAAGAACTGTGCAACAAATTTTTTATTACGAAGGCCAAAATTTACAAACTTTTTCCTTTCTTTTCTAGTTGCTTTCTATGTTCCATTACTTCAACTAAATTTGGTACGAGGAGACTAGAGAATTCCTTTCTTGTGGTCAAGTGCCTTAAATTCACTCAATTTTGAAGTCGGTTCATGTATCAGTGTTACATCGAGACACCTTTTTTGTGGTCTCAACAAGCAGGTGAGTGACACTTCAGTTCTCTTATTTTAAGTCACTTGTGATAGGAGTTTTGGATGTATATATAATAATGTAGGAAAGACAGCCATTATTGCACTATCAAACTCAAAATTCGGTGCTGTTTGTGATGAAATATGATGCCAACCTTTGATGTAGGTATCTCTCCTAGTGGACTACATGTCATTGGGTCTGATCAAGAGAAGTGAAACATGGTTTCTCATCCACATCTTTTCTCTTGACAAAGAAAAACTACTATGCTTCTTCAAGTGCTGCCATGTGCACAATGAGTTGCTTCATTGGAGAATTTAGGAGAAACCTAGAAATATTGGTAAATGCAAAAGCATGGAGCCTTTAACAATATTCTGAATATTAATAAAAAAATTTGAAATAAAAAGGAGTTTAAATGTGTTATTGGATATAACAGAGTTTACCTATTAGATTTTGTTTTATACAACTGACTATTTTTTTATAATGTATCAAGGATCATTAAATTGAAACCACAAAAAATTTCAAACTACTTAATGAACAGTAGATCATGCACAAAGTATCATATTTTCCTTGTATGCATGATATACATGACAATATATTATACCTAAAGTATCAGGTTCAAATTTAAACTTTATTTTTGGCAATTGTCCTTTGTCAAAATCAAAATAATTAATAGTCAATGAGATTATATTTCAAACATCAAATAGAACGGTCAGAACTTTGTATGGATTTAACACGATAAAAGAGAGCCTATGTCCTAGTGACCCGCCACAGAAACCCCGCCACCAGAGGGGCAGAAAGAGATTAGAATTCCTTTTTACCCAGATAAGGTATGAAAAGTTGATTCAACCATTCTGGTATACTTAGCTTTCTCTCTTTCACTGGTGTGATGTCTTGTCTGTGTAAAAGGGACTGTGATAACTCATCTTTGTTAATGCAAAGTACAATCATATTGAACTAGTTAGGTTTTGTTTACTTTGACATGTCTAACTTTTTATTATAATGACAGTGTCCAAATCTTGACTTCAATTGAAAAGCAGTGCAAAAGCTACTGGTGCCTACCTGCTGGTACAAGAGCTACATCGACTCCAGATGAGCCATAAGAAGTGATCTCATATTCTCTCTTTGTAACTAGTTGATAAGCACTTTCAAGTAAATTAGTGCTTCAAACCAAATAAAAAGAAAATACACTGATAAATTGATTGCTAATAAATACAAATAAATTCTGCGACGTAAACCATTTTTAAAGTAGACCTGATGGGAACTTAAAAATGAAGTATCAAATATCTATCCTTTTAGCAAGCAAATCTTCTTTATTGGAGATATGGAATCTTATCTGGATTAAGCCTTTTAATTGATTCTCTAAAGCAAAGATGGCACAGGTTACAACAATTTGATGGAAAAATATACCCAATTCCACAAAAAGAAGTATCCCAATTGTAACTTATGCTGTCAACAAATGTGCGGTCCAATAACATACAAACCTTGTTTGTTGTCAAGAAATGAGTTACAGTCATTTATCTTTCAGTTGGTATATCTTTTTAACCTTTACAGTTGCTTTAATTAGCTGAGATAATCCTGTATAATTAGCATGCATTGAATGTATTTCATTGGTCATTCGAGCAAGTCAAATGTTTAAATATGAAGGAGAATCAAATCATAAGCCAAAAGTTAATTTAAAATTGCAGCACCTTTAGAAATCTTCATGAGATAATATCATTTATATTTTCATATTTTAGAAAGCATCAAAGCTAGCTGCTCATCGGTTACTTCCACATCTTGATGTGCACCTACTGCATCTGCAAGCTGTGCTGCTATCTGATGCTTGCACTTCGAAAACAAAATAAAACCAAATCAGACAATAACAAAAGGAAAAAGAATACTACAAAAAAAATTGAACAAGGAGGAGTGAGGCTATGGTAATATGCATATTACACAACGGCCCGCGTTATGGGCTCATATCTCTATTTTCAAAGTTTAAACAGTTGATCCGAACCATTAAACATGATCCCCATATGAAAATGTACTTGCAGACCAAATTTTACATTTGTTTAGAATTTTTTTACTATTTTTTTAGATAGGTAGAAAATCACTATTTGAATATTCTGGACCATTTAAAATGTAAAATTTGGTCTACAAGTACATTTTCATATGGAAACCATGTTTAATGGTTCGCATCGACTGTTTAAACTTTAAATATAGAGATATGGATCCATAGCACGAGTCGATCCGTAATATGCATATTACCATAGCCTCACTCTACGAAGGGGACAGCATAGCATACACAGATTTGATCGCCTCTATTGACAATATCATAGAAAAAGGAGTAGCATGTGCATAGATGCTGTGGGAAACAGATGTACTCTTCCTTTCTCCTCGACTCCCCAACCACCTTTAGACAAGATTGAACAATTTCGTTTTAATTGAAATAAAAATTGGTTAGAATTGAGACATAAGTTCACAAGTCCAGAGCTAATTATATTCAGGTTAACAGTGTCAATGCTGGCCACATTGGAAAGTTTGAGGTTTGAATCAGAGAGGAAAGAAAAGAACTTGAATATATCAGTTTTACCAGGAAGAGAGACCGGCGACTTGGGAAACCGGAGACACGCGTGACACCACCTTCATCGACTATCCGAGTTGCTCGCTCGAAGTTTTTTCCAAACAAGAAATTCAATCTGGATATCAACTATTTCATGTCATGAAACTACATATTTCTTTTACTCTGTTTGGAGTTGATGGATTGAGGTGGTGGAAAACTGGAGAATTACTTACATCGACATTTGATCGTCAGATACTGCATTAACAGTTATCGTCGGTGTTAGTTGGTGGTGAGAAAGAGAATCCCTGTAAAGCTTTTCAGAGAGAGAGAGAGAGAGCGGAAGGACCTGAGCGGGTCGATCTGATCTGGTCCCAAATGACCTTTGCAACGGCGGAGATGGCAGCCATAGTCACATTCAAGTGCTGCGCGCAAGGTGCTCGATGCTTTGCCTGAGAGAGATGCAAATGCCAAGCGTAAAAAAAGCGTAGCAGGAAGCCTAACATGTATTATTGGGAATTCATATCACCTAACCTAATAACGCAAATTTTGAGTTTGGATCCGGACCGTAGCTTTGACGCAAATATTAAAGACGTCGTACATTTCACTTCGAGCTGAATTGATTCAGATTTTGATCGGACGGTTCAAATCCAGTCTCAAATTTTGAGTTACCACAGAGGATCCGGACTCGTATTATTTTTTTAAAATTGGAATTGGAAATAAGTGTTGAGTGGGTGACACAGGTAGAATGCTTCACAATTCTACAAGGATCTGATTGAAAATGGGGGATCATATTGGGCAGTTTGACGAAAGATTCAACACATAAACAGATAACTAGGAAAGAAAATTCTCTCTAATCGCTCAATTTACATAATCTCCATTCTCATATTAAGGACGTAGATGTTCAACGGCTTTAAT
Source organism: Carex myosuroides (assembly GCA_028015225.1). Taxonomy (NCBI): domain Eukaryota; kingdom Viridiplantae; phylum Streptophyta; class Magnoliopsida; order Poales; family Cyperaceae; genus Carex; species Carex myosuroides. Next base: position 1,422,984 of record CM051486.1, on the reverse strand, counting down.
TAAAAGATGAAATTTCGAATTGAATATCAACCCTCCAATCAAATATTCTGATTTTATGCATCTTTTTTATGTTTTTTTACGTGTAGAAGTCTAAATTTATTTAGACATGTACTCTTCACCTGCAAATTCTATCATTTATTTGATTGGTCATGATTTATTTTCTATTTTTTAAATGTCATTTAAGAATTTTTTTTTTATCGCGTCATCATTTCTTTCTATTTTGTATATTATTTAAAAAATGTTATTTGTCATTTAATATGTTATTTTGTTTGCAAAATTTATTTATGAAAAAATGTCAAAAAGATAAATATATATATATATATATTATTGAAGAAATGTTATTTTATTTTTTATTTTTTTAAAAGAGGCATAAAAGCTCATTTCATTTCTGAAATATATAATTACAAAAACCAGTTCCACTAGCCAACAGTTATGCTGAGACTTTCAGATTCATAACAGGATAGAAATATATCAAACTTAACAGCCAAACACAAGAGCTGTCTAAACACCAAAAATAGAATAAGGTAGAGCTAACTAAGCCACATATTAATGGGCTAAGGAAGTATATTGCCAAAACAAAACAAAAGCAATTGTGAATCTTCATGCAGGAGGCAACTGCTCATCAGGGTCCTGGTAGACCACCATTTCCAAAGACATATAACTTGCTAATGGTATTGCATCCTCCATCACTGGCAGCCATTCACCAGCAGTAGCCTGTAGACTGAAGTTTAGTTGACCTGTCCAATAGAGCACCATAGATTTGATTAGTAATATTAGATATCTAGCTGTTTGAGGAGATTTATTATTAAAGCATAGATTATTTATGTGTTTTCATATACTCCAACATAAGGCACTGAAAACAATTAAGAAACCAGTTCTGGGCACAGCAGATAAATGACAAGCAAAATTAGTGATATCAGTGAAATTATCCCAAGTATGCATGATTTCTTGGCTTTGTCCTAACCAGAACCAAATTTGTTGAGACGGAGGGCATTTTAAGGAACAAATGGGTGACAGTTTCAATTTCAGGGCAGAGTAAACATTTTTGGTCTCTATTCCACCCTTTGTTAACTAAGTTGCTTTTAGTAAGAATTTTATTATGTTGGGTAAGCCACATGAACACCCTAATCTTAGGTGGTACTGGTAATGTCCACCACAGCAAGGGTAATATGGGTAAAGTTCCTCTAAAATTCAGAAATTTGTATAAAGATTGTGTAGAAAACTTCCCTGATGTTTCCCATCTCCATGACAATGTATCATTATCATGAGTGAAGGATGTAACACTAATTATTTGTAGAATTTCTAACCAGTCCCTGTGATTTGCCCCAGTTAGAGTGCTGTTGTATTAAGAAATGTTATTTACGTGTAGATATTATTTAGAAATGTTATTTGTCATTTAGTCTATTTTTTTTTATAAAAATATGTTGTTTTGTATGAGATTTTTTATTCTCTTATAATATGTTCCCGTTGGAACGCACGTGTACAATACTAGTTAAAAATTAAAGACATTGTGTTCTCACTGAAAAATAGGGGTGTCAATTACTTAATGGCACCTTTTTATACGTTTACCTGATCGGTACCGCATTCAATAAAACGAATACGGGTAAGATCTTTTTCGTTAATTGATCGGGTACGGATAAAGAATTCTTTCGTTAGCTAAACAGATAAAAGTACGAATAAAGATTATTTTGTACCATTATCCAATGGAATAATTAAATAAAATTAATTATATATATAATTTATTGGAATGACAAAAAAATTCTCTTTTTGTTCTAAGTTCTCTACCCCTTTGTATTCTTTATTGAATGATTCTTGGAGTTTTAATTGCCACACCCAAAACTTGTTGGAAGAGCAGAAGACGTTCCTTTTCTCTGAGTTATCTGAACCTCAACCTTTGTTCGAATTTCAAAACTTAATTCGGTGATTTAATGAATGTGTTTTAATGGTTTCATTAATAAATATACTAAAACTAATTATTATATTTGGTTATCCGTTTTTTACGGTTACCGTTTTGTTATCCGATAACTTTAAGACAATTGCCGTTAATTTAAAAAAAAAAAACTTTAACGGATAAAGTTAATTTGTAACGGGTAAAGATAAAGTACGGATAAAAATAAAGTACATATAAGATCAATTTGTAACTGGTACGGTACGAGTACGAAAATGCTTCCACCCGGACCGTATAAAATTGTATAAAATTGAATGAATGAATTTTATTTTTTGAAAAAAAGGTCAATTCTCTACTTTGTAGATGCAGTGGAATATAAAATTGACTTTTTCAAAAAATAAAATTGATTCATTCAATTGATACGTTTTTACTCTTCCACTATTTTAAATTGACCTTTTTAAAAAAATTGATTATGAGTTAATATCTTTTTTCTCCACATTAGGTCTCATCCTTCACTAACTTGTCTTCATTCTTTAATATTAGTCTTTTTAATTGATTTTTTCACTTGATCCGTACAAAAAAACTCAATTTTTTTTATTTTTTTCTAAATTTTATTATATGTTAAATACTAAACTTTAGATTATTAGAGTTGATAAAAAAAATATTAATAACTATTATTAGAAAATTAGTATTGATGGCATTGCTTTTAAAAGAAAATATAGTTTCTCATTGACATTTTTCTCAAATTAGGATTTTTCGTAATTGTTTCAAAGATAGAATCGAACATTCATTTAACACATTTTCATAATCATTTCGGTACATACCTAAAGATATGAATTCTCGTACTTATAAAATTTCATCCCGCATAATCATGTTACAACTAAACAAGCTCTAGAAGGGAATACAAAAGGGATGTTTTGAAGGGATGAGCCACACTTTTCCTATGCACATGATACTTTAATTTCTTTGATGGCTAAGAATAAAATGATTGATAACATAAAGCGGACTCTTAAAGGGTTTAAGGGAATTTTTGAATTCAAAATAAATTTTACAAAGAGTGAACTCATGTTGGTTGCAGTGATATTTTATCTTTGGATCCAACTAGGAAATTAAGAAAATTATAAAACCCTAAATCTAAATTTGCCATGAAGAGACAATTGAGATTATGCATTACAATAGTGGTTACAATAGTTTTTCTACGAGTTAGAAGGGGTGAGATAATTATTAAATTCCAACTTGAAGCTGCATGATTACAAAGGTTCATTGTAGGGAAGAGAATTCGGATCATGTAGTTAAGGTATCTGATTTTATCAGGTTAGATTTAAATATTTAATTTAAGTTAGTACAAATTTTAATGTGGACATTTTATATTTTAAATAGATCTGATTTTTATCATCTAACTATTTAATATCTACAAGAGATTTCTTATTGAGTTTTGAATTACGACATTCACTTAAAGAGCATTGTTTTTGTCACTAGACTAAATATTAGTTCTTCAATCTGAAAAAAAATAATTAACTTAGTTTTGACGATTAGCCATCGCAAATGATATTCTTGAAGACATCTTGCGTTTGGAAAACCTAATTGGATCTATGATTGATTGATTGCTTTGAACACAGCATCTCGGACTTAGGCGTGCGCGGTATATATTTATTCTCCTGCTGCCCTTTCATGTTTAGAAATATAGTAGAGCTAATGTTCAAATTTGACCATCCAATTTGAGTAAACATGATTGTGGATAGATTTTTTATGAATGATTCGAATCCAATACTGCTAAATAAAAAGGGAACCGTCTGATTTTACCTTCGTTTGAGATCCGAGGGTTTGCGTTTTTCAATGACAGTGGCCAGGCCAGCTATGAAAATATTTAACACTAGCAGCTACGAATCCTTGCTAAGCCCATGAGTCTCTGTTAAACCCTTAACAACAAGAACAAGGTTTAATTGGGCTGTTTTCCAATAGATACCAAAATATTTGCACAAAAGTGATAAAAGAGAGTGCTTATTATTACATCAAAAGGAAAAAAGAAAGATAAAAGGTACTATTGTTACCCTTGCAAAATTTAAGAATTTACGGGTCTCAACTTAACACTCTGATCGAAAGGTCTTCGTGAGTGAAGAAATTAGACGTAATTTTTGACTTTATATTTACTTTGTTGTTAAGATCATTTTCTCGAGGGGAAATGGAAATGGACTCGATGATGAAATCGTGATCAGAAATAAAGAAGAGGCGAGTGTCGAATTCAATGGACGCGATTTGAAGGCGATCAAATCGCACCGAGAAATTGCCTAAAAATCTATGATATTTGACGCAATTTGTACGGACCATTGTGAAGAGACCCAACTGGTCTTCTTCTTTGTTTCACATTTGTCTTCCGCTAGTACTTCCACCACAGTTAGTAATTCATTTTCTCTTCCAATAAAATCGAGTTGGGTTTTTTTTTTTTGATAAAAGGCAGAAATGCCCGTTTCATTGAAGAAACAAAGAGTGTTAATTACATCATATTAGCAGTTGCTCCCAACCACTAATGCAAAATATCAAACTAAGCGCCAAAACAAAACAAAACACATAAGCCCGACGTTTGACAATCCACCAAAACACAAAAATAGAGAAGTATAATATGGCTAAGCCTCCAAAACAGGGGCTAAGATTATATGGTCCTATCCATACATTGATACGATATTTGATAATCATTAGAGGGAATGTACAGACACTCCATCATCCCCTGCTAGCGGATCCATCTGGGCCTTCTCCTTATTGGGCTTTGGTAGATCACCATTTGATGGTCTGTTGGGTCCCAAACCCGCAAGGGAATAATATCCAGCTCAGCAGGAAGGTAGTCATTTGCAGCAGCTTTGATCCTCTATCCATATGACCTGCCCAATATTCAAACACAGAGATAATGAGTACAACAATCAATTTGATACCCTTAGTGGATGATCCTTGAAAGATCATGGCATTTATATGTTTCCAGACTGTCCAGCAGAAGGCACTATATATGACTAAAAAGGCATGTTGGTGTATGTTATCTAATGAACATGAGAATTCAAATATATCTGCACAGGTATTCCAATTCATAAACAGATTTTGGCATTTACCAAGCCAGAACTATATATGTTGGGACAATTTGCATTTAAGAAATAAATGGGAAGTGGTTTCATTATAGGGGCAAAATTGACAATGGGTAGCACCAGACCAGCCTCTTTTCTGTAAATTTTGTTTAGTAAGAATTCTATTGGTACTTAAAAGCCATATAAAGATCCTAATTTTAGGTGGTACAGGGATATCCCACCATATGGTATACTTATTTTTAATTATTCCTCTAAAGTTGAGAAATTGATATAGGGATTGTACTGTAAAATTGCCACTGGATGTCCATCTCTAAGCTATTTTGTCTACAGTATGAGTAAAACTACATGAACTAATTAACAAAAGGATATCATGCCATTCTGATAATAAAATGGTAGTTAAGCTTCTCCTAAATTTCATTGCTGTTCCTTGTGAATTAAAGACAGTTGTGATGGTAATGTGAGGTGTAGAGCAAATGTTATATAGCTGTGGGTATTGGGTAGCTAAACTACAATTACCATGCCAGATAGAGTGCCAGAAGGACAATTGAGATTGATAACTAGGTTCAAACGTAAAACTAATCTTGCCTAAAGAGTCAAGTTGTACAATTGATTTCCAGAAAAGTGAGAAAGGTATACTAGAAGGATGAGTGTAGTATTTTTGGACTATAATTGTTTTCCACAACCCTTGATAAGAAGGATCTTGGTATTTTCACCACCATTTTAATAATAAAGCAATATTCATGTTATGTAAGTCTAGAATGCCTAATCCCCCATGGTGTTTAAGCAAACAAGCCTTAGACCAATTAACTAAGGAGTATTTTTTCCTATGATTACAACTACCTTGCCAAAGAAATCTATTTCTTATAGAATCAATTCTCTTAATAATTGTTTTGGGTGCTTTAAAGACTGATAAAGTGTATAATGGAATAGAGGACAGAACAGCATTGAGAAGTGTTAATCTACCTCCTAAGGATAATAATTGTCATTTCCACTATTGAAGTCTACTCTCTATTTTATCTACTAGGAAATGCCAATCTGCCAATTTTTAGCTTATGATTTTTTCGAGGTAAACCTAAGTATTTAAAAGGAAAAGATCCTACTTTACATTTGAAAGTCTGAGCTAACTGAGTGCCATTGGTATTAATGGGATAGAGTTCAGTTTTAAGGAGGTTCATTTTGATGCCGGATAAAGTTTCAAAACCCATCAGAGCCCACCAGGCTGCTTCTACATTTTGGGTTTGAGCTTGTAAAAATAGAATGGTATCGTCGGCGTAGTGACAGTTAGTAATGGCTCTATTATCTAGACATATAGGTCCTAATCCAAGTATTTTATTAGCTTGTCTACCTTTAGAGAAAATTTTACACAATGTATCTGCTGCAAGAATGAAGAGGAAGGGTGAGAAAGGATCACCTTGTCGGACTCCTCTTTTACAGTAGAAATATTGTGTAAGTTCACCATTGAAATTTATACAGGATTGAGAGCTATAGAGCCAAGCTTTAATCCAATGACTCCATTTCTCACCAAATCCTCTACCTTCTAGAATTTCTAATATATAATCCCAGTGAATTTTATTGTATGTTTTTTCAAAATCGATTTTTATGACTACCCCAGATTCCTTAGTGATACTACAGTAATGTATAAGTTCTTGACTTAAGATGACATTATCTAGGATGTATCTATTTTTGAGAAATGCAGATTTGCTAATATCAATAATTCTACTCATAATGTTCTCTAATCTAGAGGTGAGAATCTTAGAAATAAGCTTAAAGCTACAATTTACTAAACTGATAGGTCTATACTTTGTGATTAAAGAGGCATCTTTTTCTTTTGGTATGAGGCAAATGACAGATTTATTGAGATGGTTTAGGTCTAAATCATAAGAGTAGAAGTGAGTACACAATAGAATGAGATCCTCTTTAACTATTTCCCAATAGGTTTGATAAAACAGGAATGAGAATCCATCAGGGCCAGGTGCCCCTTGAGCTGACGAAGCAAAAAGGGCTTCCTTAATTTCCTGTTCAGTGATTGGAGTTTCTAATTGGTGTCTTTTAATATCTGTGATTTGATCTAAAGGATGCCAAAACTGGTTCTCTAAGTGAGCATATTTAATTCCTGGTTCACCTAATAATTGTTTATAGAAATCTACAGTATGCCTTTTATAATATCTATATTGGTGGTGGCAGCTCCATCAATCACAAGAGAGTTAATTGTATTTTTCTTATTCCTACGGGAAGCCATAACATGGAAAAACTTTGTATTTTGATCCCCCTCTATTAACCATTGTTGTTTGGATCGATTTTTCCAATATATCTCTTCCTCTAGGTAAATGTCATCTAATTGTTTTTTTAATGTGGCCCAATGTATATAATCCTCCTCAATGAGGTTATGATCCTCTTGTAATCTATCTAATCTATGTATCTCTGTAATAATTCTAATTTTATTTCTTTTTTTCTCTCCATAGTAGATTTTTGCCCATCCTCTAATTTTTTGTCTCATAATTTTTAGTTTGGAAGCCCAACTACTCCCTAGATTATGTTCATCTAATGGGTAATCATGCCACCATTTGAGAATAAGATCCCTAAATCCTGCTTGTGTAATCCATTCAGGGTCAAATCTAAAGTTAGGGAGACTATGTGATTTCTTATGTTCAGCTTGAAACAGGAGAGGACGGTGATCAGATCCACTTTTAGGAAGGTATTGAATTGTACAATCGGGGTATGAAATATCCCAAGGAAGAGAGGTAAATATTCTATCTAAAAGGGCAAATTCCTACCACTAGCCCAAGTATATTGTCTAGTTTGCAATTTATGTTCTACTAAAGAATGTTTATTAACAAAAAGATTGAAATCTCGGCTTAGGTTAACCTCAAAATTGGTACCAGACTTGTCGTTTTTTATGTCTGATGACATTAAAATCGCCACATAAGACCCACAAAGGGATGTGAGATTGTCTAACTTGATCTAAGGCAATCCAAAGGTCCTTTTTATAAGTTGTTCGCGCAGAAACGCAACACAAGTTTCGGTACGCTTGAGGGCGTACCTTTTAAAACCGCGTTTACACTCCACGAGTAAGGGATGCAAGTGCACAACCCCTATCGTGTAGTATATTCGGGTATCGATCCACAGGAACGGTTAATTGCGAGGTTAGATTCTATCAAACTCAATCAAAAACTAGAAGTGAAAAAGGTTTGGTTTGGTGTTTAATTTCCTAAAGGGTCAGATCAAACAATTCAAGAAGATGTAATAAAATGCTAGAAGAAATGTAAATTGTGTTTTGATTATGGATAAAAGGCGTTTCCAGGGTTTCATACTTCATCTCTGATCTGCCTCTAGTGGTACGGCCCGTACCAAGTTGGTACGGCTAGGCCGTACTTCACTTGGTAAGGCAAGGCCGTACCACCCTGGTAAGACCCGTACTGGCTTCCCAGAACAGAACCTACCAGTTCGAGTGAATGCATTTCCTTGCTGGTACCTTGTGCTAAACTCTTTAGAAAGGTTCAATTGACCATACCTAAGGTTCCTAACCCTCAACCATCGTTTGTTGGATCAAGATCTAAGTTGGAATGCAATTGATTGCCTTTTAGGGATTTCTACACCTCAACTCTCGTGTGTTGGTACAGATCTACCCTAGCTGGTTGATTGGAGGTCTAAGGCACCCTCTAATCTGTCGATTAGAGGAGAATTCAACCTTTCGGCTTCAATTCGAACTATTCTACCCTAAGCATTTGATTTGGATGAAAGATTGAGATGATCACATGACCTTGATAGGTTCGATCTAAACCTAAAGGGACATCATACAACAATCACAGCAAGCAAAGCAAAAGATAGCAAATAAGATCACAATCAATCAAACTAAAGAGTTCATACAAAGTACAAGTCAAAGAAAGTCAAAACAAATCAAGAATCGATCTCTAACCCTAGAAACTAGAAAGATCTACTCACAGCACATAATAATATCTAAAAATACAATAAAAGGGAGAGAGATAGCCATGGATCGAAGGGATCGAGAGGAGGAAGCTAGATCCGTCGAGTTTCGCCTCTTTCCTCTTCCTTCCTTCTTGCTCCTAGCTCCTTAGCTCTCTTTCTCTCTCTTACTGTGCTCTCAAATCGATCTGGAATGGAATAGATGTCGAAATTGGAGAGTTCCCCGCTTTAAATAGCCTCTGCCAAGATTTGAATCTGTCAAGCCGCCTTTAGGTACGGCCCGTACCAAAGTGGTACGGCCTGGCCGTACCAGGCGTGATGAGCTGAAATCGGCTAAGTCCGGTAAGACCCGTACCAAACCTGGTAAGGGCCGTACCAGATCATCCCAAATCGTCGTTTCTTCGTGTGTTTTGCTCCAAGCCTGCAGAAAACAAACAAACACTCAGCAGTACCAAATTCTAAAGATATATCGATGAAATGCACATGATTCTGGTGAATTAGGGCACGAATCTGGTACTAAAACAGGCCTAAAATAGACTAAATATGCGAGGTATCATAAGTCCTAATAACAGGCCCATATACTATGGTCATCTGTCACTGATTAGAATCTAACTTGTTTTCTAAAATAATATCTAAGTAATATTTTTGTAAGGAATAATCTAAGACTTTTATTTTGTTGCTATCACATCCGAAAAGGATCCCACCTGATCTACCAATAGAGGGAACTCATTGCCATTCATCTATTCTAGTCGAGATGCTTCTTAAGGTTCTTAAAGTAAAGCCCTCTTTTTTTAGTTTCTTGAATAGCAATAATATCTAATTTGTAATCTCTAATGAATTCATGTAGTACTTGCTTTTTCCTACTAGAATTTAGACCTCGACATTTCCAATTGAAAATATTCATGGAGTAACTAGTTCACCACAATTGGCAAGTAGAGCAGGAGAGTCAAGTAAGTCTAAAGTAAGGGTAATATGGTTATTGCTACATTTGGCAGACTTAAGGATATTAGTAATGACTTGTTCAAAACGGGTCCTATCTAATTGTTGGATAACAGAAATAATTGGAATGACATCATCTACACTATGTCCTAATTTAATCTGATATACACTAAAGAGTTCACTAATTTGTTCTACAGTGAGCCTATTATAAGGAAAGATATTTAGTAAAGGGATACCTGTGTTGTTACTGCTAGAACCTATTTCTTTGTTATACACCCGCTTCACCGCCTTGCTCATAGTGGAGGAAGGATCTGCATGGGCCTGGACCCTCAAACTCTTCCTAGGGGCATTTGTTCCAGCAGTAGCAGCTGTATCAGTCACCTCTGGAGTGAGGGTGTTAACCGGCTGAGAGTCGAAGGAATCTGACATATTGAAGAGTTCAGGGTTGGGAGATTTTTTTGGTACACTGCTCCTCAACCTGGCTGCAACACCACTTTTCCTGGAGCCCACTGTAATGCGTTTCTTGACTGTTAAAGGGCTCTGCTGTTTTTTTGACTCCCCATGTATATTTTTTTTCTTGAACGGGTCAACTGAGGGTGCACGAGCCAGGAGTTCAGGACCTAAAGGAAAGATCTTAGGTGTCTTTTTACTCAGCTTAGTGGGTTTTCGGATACGGGAGATCAGATTGATAATCGGTTCATCTTCACTATCTTGAATATTGGGTGTATGAAGAGTGGGCGATGCATCAACAATGTCAGACAGAGAGTGAAACGAATTAGGAGAAAGCACAGATGGTTTTAGAGAGGATGATTTTTTTGTACCAGATCCACCAGGTTTTGTTCCAGAGTTCCCCAATTTTGTGCCCGGGCCACCAGTTTTGGTACCCGAACCACCAGCTCGGGGCGTACCAGCACGAACCCCAGCACCTTTCTTACCTGAACCAGGGGCAGATCCATCTTCCTCATTGCGTTTTCGAGCTATACCCGATCCAGGGCGACAGCCTGAGTTGGCCCCCGATGCACCTGGTCGAGAAACTGTTGCTGATGTCAGCTTAGACGGAGGAGATTCAGGAGACTGGAGCTGACTGGATCCAGTACTCATCACTGTATCACCAGGACCATTCTCAAGAATGTGTTCCTCTTCTCCATTTGCAGTGGTATTACCTATTGATTCATTCCCCACCTGTTGCATCCCAAATTCCGTCCCATTAGGGTAAGGCCAACCTTTAAGCCGAGCACGCCATGCGTGAACGCTTTCGGTATGCTCATTCTCCACTTTAATCCCTATATCAAACACCTTGATTTTACCAGATGGCGAGAGACGCTCGACATAGTGAATGGGCGGAATCAAAGAGACATCACACACTCCAAGTTTTGCCCTAATGAAGCGCCAATCATACCTACCACTTGTTCCCGGATCAAGTTCGAGAAGATGAGCTCCCAAAGGGTTGAATACCTTTTCCAGTTCAAACCAGGACCACTGGAATTTGGGAAAACCGGAGATCCTGACCCAGATTGGAGTGAGATCCATACCTTCGTCAAAATCCGGCTCCCATGCCAGAATCAGAAACTCCACATCCGCTAATGTCCAGAATCCTTATGCTGTGGCGGAATCTAGCCAGACCTTAGTCGGGGCCCGAATGAGGTACTGAAACTCTGAGTACACAGTTGCTATCCACCGATGGTCAGCTCGATGAAATCTGCGTTCTAGTACCCTTTCGACCTTCTCAGGTCCCCATCCAGCGATGTCGTCCAGAATGAAGCTGAGTTGAAATTCCTTTTCAATCAATTCCGACTCCGCGGAGGAGGTCAAGGTGACGATCGGAGTACGCAATCGAGTTGTCATTGGAGGAGGAGGAGGTTTGGCTCTTTGGAAAATGGTGATCCGATCCTGGAGTGATCTAGGTTTTCTGGCGGCCTTCGGTTTGGGAGGTGGAGTTGGCGGGAATCCCAATGTTGTCGTTTTGCATTCACGCGACATATGCCCGATTTTGTTACATACAAAACACAATCGGCCATTCCTGCACGCTTTTGCCATGTGCCCGATTGAACCGCAACGGATGCAGATAGGGTGCGTGGGGTGGAACGCGCCAGTAACTCGCCAAGTTTACGCTGAATCATCTGAGATTTAGACTCGCCCTTCGCTGGATCCGCACGATTGGAATCAGGTTTCACATGCCACACATAAGCAGGATCGCGATAACTGCGCGTTCGGTGCGCCATTAATGGCGGTCTAACAGGCCTCCAAATCAGTTGATCCGCTAACTTCGCTCGTAAACGGGCCAGCTGAGATTGGACCACTTAAGACATAGCGACACTCTAATTATTTTCTTTCTCTTTTCTCTTTTTTTATTTTTTGGAAGATCTTTCTTTGTTTTTGTTTTTCTGTTTTTCAGTTTCTAAATCGCCATTTTTGTCGCCCTCAAGCTCCGCTCCCACTTTTTGAGTACCACCACCACATATCACTTTTCAATCGAGTTGGGTTGTCATCTCTATAAAATTGAATTCTTGCGGCTCTCTTTGATTTCCTTTATGGTAGGTACATCTTTATATTTTCTTTAATTTAATTTTTTTTTTTGGCTTGAAATTGTAATTCTAAATCGATGGCACAATCAGTAAATAGAAAATAAAAAGATTAGAACTCTTTACAAACGTAATATACTGAATTCTCCTCAATACATTTTTTATTGTTATAAAAAAATTGAATTATAAATTAGTTCTACTGAAATAGATTCTATTAAATCTATTGAATTCTTGCAGATATTTCTTTCCTTTGTTTCCGAATGATTCCTTGGAAACAATTTCTCATCTCCATTTAGACCAATGCTGTCAATGCATCAGGTCATCCCTTAACAAAAACCACTGACAGGCCTTTTAGACCCATATTTCCCAATCCTAACCCGGCCCATGGCCCTTATAAACGAAGAACATACAAAAAAATACCAAACCAGTAACCATCATTCTCCCACAACAATTACATCAATCTCTACCAATTATCCACACTAAAAAATAACAGGCAAGTCCAAAATCTTACAACACTGTATCAATCATCACCTCTCAATTTTGTCTCATGTTATTCATCCATTCAAGAGCTGATGATCACCACCAGCCACAAGAGCAAGTTCCACCTCTTGATTCCACTCCACACACCTGGTTTCCCAATAACCGCTCCTCACCTCATTTGCAAAATAGCTTACCCAAAACCTACCCCCTATTCTCCACCTCACCTTTCTCCCCTCCATCTCTCTCCCCACACGCCACGTCACTCCCTCCGGTAGCTCATCTCCTGCTACCACTAAACCTCCCTTTTTACTGAACGCCCTACCAGGACCCCGCCACCGCCGCCTCAGCCCGGTTCGGGGATCTGTGGGTGCATTGCCGGGTCGCCATGTTGCGACTTCTGTCCATGTGGCGGTGTCGCAGAGCACCCCTTCAAATACTGCTGCACTTCCATCTGCCTCTTGTTCCCATCTCCAGCTTCTGTTTCTCGTTCTAGCTGAAGATCTAACCTGCCAAGTTGAAATGATTAATTAATTTCTCTCGTTAGAAGTATTCTATGTAATTTTCTCGGCAGCTTATTTGCATTTATGCATTGAAGATATTAATGCTTTACCGGACCACGAATAAAAATATGAAAATATAATGTTGTAATATTTTTAAATTAATTATTATAATTGGATGAATTTTACTAACTCGTCAGATTAAGATTAAACAATGGAGAAATTGACATATAATATCTAGGAACTAAACTAAAGGCTAAAATTGGCATCGGAGTCGAAGTATATGATTAGTCAATAGATTGGCAAAATGTCATTCTATTAGTAATACATTTGCTCTTATCCCTTTGCCTTTTGCACCAGCAAAGAAACCCCCTTTAACGGTTTGGGTGGTCTCTACTTCTCGCTCCGGGTTTCCACTTGACCGGCCAAGACTCGGACCTGTTGCATAAGTTGAGCCAGGCACAGGCCCGACCCAAAACCGCACACGTGATGGGAAGTGGCGCTCGCTCTCGATTTCAATCTCATCTTGTTCCTCGAGCTCTGTTTCATCATCTTGTCTATTGTACCCTAGTCTGATTACATGCATACGTAGACTGTCAACGTGTATGTCGACCCGGATGAACCGTGGGTCCCGCATACAAACATTGCATTCCAATTGGACGACTAGCTCCAGTTGTTGGTGTGCCAGTGCGTATCGCAACGCAGACTCTTTCGGCTCGTTCACCATTTCATCCTTATTTGTCTCGGCAGCTCTTACACGAACCATTGCTAAAATGGGCACATAGCCTTTCAGTACGAATAGACCGTGAACTAACGTTGCATACGAGAAGCACGCAGCTGGTACCGGCCCTGCATTTAACTTGGGCCCAGTTTGTATGTCTCTAAGCAAGCACCATTTGGAGAGCATGTAGCCCAGTGACCTCATATACCGCTGCTCTACGTCAGGCCCCACTGCCAGAAGGAAATTACTAATAACCTTAGTGCAGTTAAGAGCATAGGATACATTGTCTGTCAATGCAGAGAAGAAGAGATATCCCGCTTCAACCGGTGCATCTATAGCACACAAGAAGAACAAACGGAGCAAAAGTGTGAGTGAGAAGAACGATGAAGCCTCGTTTTCTTCAAAAGTCTCTGCCACTCTTGATATTGATTCTAGCTCAAGGTAAACATTGGAATTTAAAGAAGAGATGGAAGGGGAGAGAGTGATGATTTCATGAATGAGTTGGTGCAATAACAGATAGTGTTGGGTTGAAGGGGAAGAGAGAGGAGACGGATTGGAGACCCAGAGTGTGTGAGACAGGGCCGGTGAGTTGTATTCATGGAGAGAGATGGAGAAGGAGACCGGTGCATCAAGGCTTGAGCCGAGAGAACAATCGGCTTGGAAAGTAATGAATTTGTATGGCGAAGAGGCCAGGAGGAGAGATGGAGCAGCATCTGACGGCCAGTCATTCGGCGAAGGCAAAGACATGATCCATGACCAGATATTATCCATTTATTTTTATTTTGGATTAGATTAATGGAAATTAAGTCCTCTTTTTCTTGTTTTGGAGTAGGGGTGGAGAATTGCAGAGATGGAGAGACTATTTTTGTGGAGAGTAGAGAGGCGTGGATGGTGTTAGATTAGGTTTCTATCATCTCTGGTTGAGGTTTGAGAGAAGGAGAAGTCCTTTTTTTTTTTTTTTTTTTTGAGAAATGAGAGAAGGAGATGTCATGATTTTGATTTCTGATGAATTGAACTGGTGATAGGAGCGAGGGTTACGTTTGAAGTTTGAACATGCCCCAATTTTCCCGGTATATTCAATTGGGCCGATTAATTTATTTTTGAAGCAGTAATTGCAAACTTTAGACAATTAAATAATGGGTGGGGGTTTTGTCCACACAGCTATAGACAAAGTCTCATTCAAAGTCTGATCTAAACTATCTAATCTGTATCAAAATTCGTATAAATATTTAGATTCAAAGAGTCATTTAAATTTATTAAGTTTTAAATATGTTTGCACGAATCTCAATACAAATTTAACGTTTAAGCTTGACTTTGAATGATACTTTGTCCAAAGCCCTTTGACAAACCCAATCCCTTAAATAATAAAAGAGTTGACCATTGCTGGTAAATTCTGGCTTTTAATTGTTTCAGACATTTTTTTTTTTTTTTAAAACTCGGTAGCGACTACCAAGTGAATGTTTATTGTTGTACTTTTGCAATATTTCAAAGAAGAAAAGAAAAAAAAAATCACGGATATCCTCTCTATAACACGGATATAATTTCAAATTTATGAAAATGTTGTTAAAGATATGGATGAGATTTTGTTTCGTGCCGAACCATCGACTTTTTTTTACTTGGCTAAAATCTCATATTAGCATTGTTATGTACAGACTATATAATTAAAACAGCACTGCACATGGTTAAGCCAAGATCAGTCTGTTAAAGTCTCTACCCAGACTGACTACTGTATATATACGTCGAGAATTGAATATAAATTTTGTGTGTAAACAAGATAAGAGCAGTAATATTTTAAGATGAAATCTTCAACACGAGTATGCATCCGCTACACATAAGTTGGGGTATATCAGACTACTATTATATAATCTAATAGTCCGATTGAAATCAAACGGTCTAAATTACACTTTAATCTAAATAGAGACTTTTTATCAGTAATGACCTGAGTTTATTTCTTTCTGTCTATCAATCATTAATTAACAAATAGCGGGAAGAGGTAATGCAGATAGAAAAAAGTAATAAATCCTCCAAAATTAGTAAAAATTAATTCTGTCTCATAATCAGTAGAAAAATGGCATGTACATCAGAAGAGATTGAAAGGAAAAAAAAAAAACAGCCAATGGCCCCTAAAACTAAGTAACAAAATCGTTACTTACCATATAAGAATTTTGTGATCAAATTATATCTGCAAGATAATTACGGGACTGGAATTACATTTTATTTTTCCATTACAATAAATAATGAGAAAATTAATAGGACACCAAATATAACAAAAATAATAATTAATACGCTAACGATTGTGGAGAGGATCCGAAGTGTTAGGTACCGCCCTTTCACTACCCCGGTACAATGCCCCTCTATCCATGTCTTGAGGCAGATGCACTTTTTTGAGGCGAGCTTGCATTGGATTGACCATGTTTTGATTGGCATCTGGTTCTAGCTTCTGATCTTTATCATGATCTCCATTGGCAATGAGAAAGAGAAGGCAAGAGGTGATGAGAAGAAGTGTTGTCACCAGCTGATATCTCATTTTTCATTAATTTTGACAAGAACATAGTTGTTGTTAAATGGTAAATAAGAGAAATGGGGCACACATAACTTGGTGGTTTAGTTGCCCTTGAAATAAGGGGCACGGCTTTACGGGTAAAAAAAGGTTGGAGGCGCAGTATTTATACCAATCTAATCATCTCCATTCCTTCGACTTTGAAAAGATTAATTTCATTTATCATACCATGACATGTTGTATAATTGATGAGAGCTGAAGGCTCCAGCCTTCAGTCCTTCACGGGTGAAGGCAAGAAGTGTTGAATTTTTTAAAATTTAACTTAGTAACCTTTGGAGAACTAACATTTGGTTTAGTGGAAAAGACACATGATTCTTACGTGGGAGGTTATGAGTTTGAAATTCACAAAGTGAAAATAATTTCTCTAATATAAACAGAATTTAAAAGAAGCTAGTAAGCTAGACCTTCACCTTTCATTTCAAAAAAAAAAAAAAAACTCGTAACTTTAGGATGTTGAAGAAAACAAACTATTTCAAGTAAAAAAATTATTAGTTTGTTTTCTTCAACATGTACATAAATTCTTAGCATATGTCGAGTAAAAAGTAACTTTAGTCTTTACTATGTACATATTTTTGCTAAAATAAACAGAAAGTTTTTGTCCATTTTGGTCCATATTAAGATATGTACTGAATTACCGAGTTAGTGTGTAGGATTTTAAAATTTAGTTTTAGATGTTGTGTACATGATTCATTTTGTAGCGCATAAAATTTAAGCATATTACTAATACTTGCACAATTTTTTTTTCTCATGATTGCTAACTTTCTGATATATATATAAACAGTTTAAATTGAGATGGCCACTTATATTATTAGGCCAAACAGTTTATAAAGTTCAAATCATAGATTCAAACAGTTCAATATGATCATTATATAAAAATGTACTTATAAATCAAATTTTATATTTGTTAAAATTATTTTATTATTTTGTAGATAGGTAGAAAATCACTACATTTGGTGGTCCAGAATTTTTGAATCCGGTGATTTTTTACTTGTATAAAAAAAACAGTAACAAAAAAATCTAAAAATTGTAAAATTTGCGATAAACAAAATCCTAAAATACTGGTTCTCTCCTGTGCACTGAGGACAGGAGATGAATCCATCCCAATTAAAACCACAGTTGCTTTTCTACATTGATTAATCTCGGTTACGGCGGAGCTTTTACCTAATCCGTGCGCATATTTACCTTGGGTGGTGAGCTTCCTGTCTCTCTGTCTTTTAGCCACCTTCATTTTCCTCTTTCCTAGATCCTGTCTGGTTTGTTATGGTACCTATGTTAGACCTTATCATTTATCAATAGGCACCATCTTTAAATCAAAAAGAGATGTTTGAAGGGGAACGGATCAGAACAGAGAGACCTGAATGGGTGAGGAGGGATCCGAACCGTAAAATAAACCTGAAAAGGGGAACGGATCAGAACAGAAAGACCTGAATGGGTGAGGAGGCGACCTCACTTCTGTTTCAAAAATTGACAGCTTCCCGAACTTTCCTTTCCTACCTACGGGCTTCATCTGCAGCGACTTATTCAAAATTAATTGCACCCTTCTCTTATGACCCTCCGATTAAATCTAAACCATTCCGTCACAAACCGATACAGGCCTTACGATCAAATTGAACGGTTGATATCTGAACTGTAGAGATCTACTATCTAAGCAATTAACAAAGTGGTCCAATTCCATAAAGTAACTCAAATTTTACGTTTAAATCTAACCGTCTGATCGGAATTTGAACCAATCCGAGCACACAGAACTTTTAATATTCGTGACGGAGCAGATTGAACGGTCCGGATATAAACTCAAAATTTGAGTTGCTTGAGGGGATTCGAATCTAAACTAAGCGCATAGATATCCCAGACCCCACACCAACCAGTAGCTAGTACCGCTGTTCCAGTCGATTCTCTTCTTTCTCACTCTCACACACAGAAAAACCACGCATAAAATGGCCCAAGAAAATCTCGAATCCACCAATCCGACCAAGCCTCTCCCCGCCGGCCTCTCAATCTGGCCGCCGTCTCAGCGCACGCGCGAGGCTGTTGTGCACCGCCTGGTCGAGACTCTCACCACCCCTTCCAGCGTCCTCTCCAAGCGCTACGGCGTGGTTCCCTCCCCCGACGCGGAGTCAGCGGCGCAGTCGATCGAGCAGGAGGCGGTCGCCGCCGTATCCGCTGACGGTTCGACCGATTCCGTGGAGGAAGGGATCAAGGCGCTCCAGCTATACTCCAAGGTGGTAAGTGAACGGTTGTTAAATTTCGCCAAATCTAAGGCTGCGAAGGAGAGTGGTATGCCTTCTTCGAAGGAAGAGGAATCTGGGGAGGTGAAGGATGGAGAGGATGCTGGATCTGTTGTTAAATCAGAACCTCCATCTGCTTGAGAACTTTCATTTCTTTTCTTTCTTTTCTTATCTAATTAGGCTTCTTTTTTGTGGGTATGGATTAGTAGATCTTAAGGTATGAATAGAAGATGCGAGTTCTTGTTGGATCGTAGAATTTTGAGAAGCCTGTATTTTGAGGTTTTACTACAATATAAAACGTTTGAGATCTTTTGAATAGGAATGGTCCACCAGGAAATGTGCAGAACTACATGAATTTTACATTTTGTTTGATCTTTTTTTTTTTTTCTTTTTATTGCTTTTCAGTACGAGATTTTGCAGAAAATCACCTTCCATTGCCTACAAAGCGTAATTGTTGTCAAGGAGAAAGTGCCAATTTCAGCATAATCCTACTGACAATTTGTAATGGGGTCATCTACCTGACCTATATATTAGTGTAGGAAGTGTAGAAACAAACGAGTATTCGGTTAAAGGTCCTACAAAACTACAGAGATTCGAAAAGTTCAATGAGAATGGCCTTTAAAAAAAACCACGGTGACTCAGAAAAAAAACGTTCTTAACTCTGAATTAGAATGGCCACTTTAAAATTTAGACCAAAATGAATCCACATGACTCAAAGAACAAAGGTTGTTTAACAAGCCCTAACGGACAAGAGTGAGGCTATGGTACATTACAGCGCGTGAATTGATCCGTGCATTGGATTTTCATATCTTTATTTTCAAAAATTTAAATAATCAATTTGAACTGTTTAATATTATTATCATATGAAAATATATTTGAAGATCATATTTTATATTATTTTAAAAAAAAATTACTATCTTTTTAGACAATTAAAAAATCACTTGATCAAATAATTCTGGACCATCCGAGAGTAGAGATTTTTTACTTACCTAAAAAATATTAAAAATATCCAAAAAATATATAATTTGATCTTTAAGTATATTTTCATATGATATTATTTGAACGGTTTAGAATAATTATTTGAACTCTATTAGATATGAATCAAATACATGAACCCAATCCGCTCATTGCTATGTATTATAGCCTCACTCAACGAACAAAGTACCAAATCGTTCTCTAACACATCTCCAGAAGATGGTAAATATCTCTGTAGAAATGAAAATATCTCTATACGAAAGAGATGTGTTAATAACCTTTTATCTTTCCAATCTCTATAAGACGTGTTAGACAGACTTAAATTGCTTATTCTAAATTAAGTTGGTCTAAGATTATACCTACCTAGTTGCAAAATAAAATTGGATTTATATAATGTTAGCAGGAGAGAAAAGAGAGAAGCGTTATTGGCAGCAAGTTTCACGGATGAAATAAGTTAAATCATCTAAAGAAATAGTTTGGGAGCACCTAGCTATCCCGTAACCTTCCCTCATTTTTCTTCCAGTCATTAACTACTTGAGTAACTATTAAATACTTGGGGAGGCCACTTACTATTTGGAAACCGTCTAATATTTAAAATATTTTACAACTAGCACGCGCAAATATTCATATATAATATATCAAGTATTTACATCTAACATATCAAGTATTTAAAAAAAAAACTGGACACATCACTTACCCATATTTTATACGTTTTTAGAAGTGGTTTTTTTCTCCGTTCAATCTAACCAATATTTCTGACGATCATGAGAAATTTTGCAAATCTAAAACCACGAACGTCTTCTACACAATTTTCTCTTTCAAATGAGATCCATGATGACATACTTTCGAGTTGTCCGTTGCAAAAGTATTCATACCTCGTCATGCAAGTATTCATACATCATCGAGCAAAGTATTCATACATCGCCGTGTAAGTGTAAATAGTTCATGTATCAAGAGTATACAAGCATATGTGCATACCTCGATTAAGTTTACAAGAGCAGCTGAACAGTATTGAACATTGCTGTATTGCTTTCTAGTTCAATTTTATTTTTTGAAAATAAAAAATAGTTGCCATATGTTTCACTGTCAAAACAAAAATAATCTATCAAATTTTACAGATCATGTAATTGAAATGTTACAAATTAAAAAAACAAAAACAATATTTAAAAAAAACAAAACATACTTCATTGAAGTATTCATACATATACGTTGAAGTATTCATACATAAAATATCAAGTATTCATTCATACACGTTGAAGTATTTATTCATTCACGTTGAAGTATTTATTCATTCACGTTGAAATATTCATTCATACACGTTGAAGTATTCATACCTAAGACATCAAGTATTCATTCATACACCTCTAATTTTTTTCAAAATTTATTTTTCTGTCATTTCTTAGTACTTAGTAAGCACTGGCCTAATTGACAATTAATGAAGATTTGTTCTTTGCAAATAACTCGCTACTGCATTAGGAAGAGGAACATAGACACGATGGATCTGACCCGGCGGTCTACAGTGATGGATCTGACCCGACGGAGGTGTGCTTGATTGGAATGGAGTGACGGAGGCGGAGGTGGGAGAGGGAGGCGGAGGTGGGAGGCGGAGGCGGAGAGGGAGAGGTGGAGGTGAGAGAGGCGGGCGGAGGCGGAGGTGGAAGGCGGAGGCGGAGGTGGGAGAGGGAGGGAGGGAGAGAGAGGAAAGAAATAAATGGAAAAAATTTGCTAATTAATTTGTAGAGACTACTAGGTAAGTTAGAATTGGTAATTATAGCTAGAAAATAAAGTTAGTTAGTTGGGGGAAGAAATTAGAGAAGGTTAGATAGGGAAGATATAATTACTCAAATAGTTTAACTTAGAACAAATTAGACTTACATTTGACTGCTTAAGTGAGAATCAAGATATCTATTCTTACGATTTAATCATCAATCAAATATGAACTTAAATAATATTGCGATGTTATTTATAGGATAAAGTCACTCTTTAGTTGACGATTCATTGAATCCTAGATTGTATATAGTTGTTAACAGGGTTCTAAATAACGCTTTATAATATTTTCATATCATAAAAGCTATGACGCTATCGGCATTATAGCGGCGCAATATGAACATAGCGCTATTTCTTTAATCGTTCCGCTATGACGCGATAAACGCTATTTAAACCTTTGGTTGTTAAATATAAAAATTATAAATTATTATCTCGAGTTATTGAACTTGATAATCAAAGATGAGAACTTGAGTTGTCTATCTTAAATTACCAAATTCGAAAACAAGTTTTTCATCTTGAGTTGGGATTGCAATTTTTTCAGCTTAAGTTATTGATGTGTATTTTAGGTATAGGATTTGATGGTCTATTTTGTACACTTTTTACTTTAAATTTATAGAACCCTAAATACGTAAAGTTAGATTAAATTGCAAGCGCACAATCTATCATTGTAGTAATTATGAGTGTCGATCCAAAGACTAAGGCAATTATAGTTTCTACTAAATTAATTAATTCTAAACTAGTGCAAATAAGTAAATGGGAGGGTTTGTTGTAAATTTGGTTTTATGGGTTCAATACTCGATTGAGAGTTGAATTGTAACAAAAGTAATTTAAACAAACAAATAAAAGGAGTGTTGTGTTTCAAATAGAGAGAAGTCTAGGGGCTATCGACACACAATCTCTTGGTTCAAATCTACACTTAATTAGTTTCTAAATTCATGTTTGCAATGATAGGGTTTTTAATCCTTAAATATCAAAAAGGGTCACTTTCGTGAATTAATGGCGTGCCTAGACAATTCGGATTTCACGATTAAGTTCTTCACCCTAGCTATCTAGACCATAAGCATAGGTTAGCCTAGTTTATTCTCAAATACCGATACTTCACGATTAAGTCATTCACACTAATATTCGGTTCAATTCTAGGGGTCCCAATTAAATATGAGGCTTCACAATTAAGTCATTCACCTCAATTCAACCTTTGTTTGTTGTGGTTCCGGACTAAGAATTAGATTTGGTCATTTCTAATATCAAATCCTAGGGTTATTCATGTACGTAATTTGGTACCATAAATTCTTGATCCTAATCATCTCAAGTTGGTTAAACCTAAGCGGGACGCTAATTAATAAGCACACAAACCACACAATCACATGAATTATAAAATCAACAAGAACAAACATACAAGCAAACAATCATCATAAAGAAAACCATCCAAATAAGGTAGATTTTAACACAAGTTCATGTTTAGAACCTAAACCCCTAGAGAGGAAATATAGCATCTCATTGGTGTGCTAACATTCAAGATAAATACAAGAGTAAACATGATAAAAACTGAGAAAATAAGAAAGAGAATAAAGTACACCAATCTCCTTGCTCGCTGCCCCTTGTCTTCACCTTCGCTCGCTCGAGAAAACCTTCAATCCTTCGCTCTAATCGCCCTTAATCACTCGGAGAAGAGAGAAAAATATATAAAGATGTCTAGAATAAAATCTAAGTTAAAAGTTGTCATCTCCTGCTGCCTCCCTGCCAATATATAGTAATTTTTGTGACTTTGGGAGCAAGCAAACAAGATTTGGATGTGAATCGGGCGAAGTTGGCAATAAAATCTGTCCAAATCTAGGCTGGTGCGGCTGCACAAAATTCTACATTCCGAATTTGTATTTGTTTCCTTCATAAAAGTTGTAGATCTTTTTGTCCTGGTTTCGTCAAGCTTTGATTCACCCAAATCAGAGTTCGTATGACCAAAATATGGCTAAAATACGAACTGTGTGTCGGCAGCTGTGATTCTGTGCGGCCCGTGCACGAAATACTTGTATAGGCCGCAGAACTCTCTGGAATTTTTTGTGAACCGAACTTCAAACGGGCATAGATCATGATCCGTAACTCCATTTTTACTTTTCGGAAAGCTTGCAAGAAGATCTACAATTTGCTCCATTTCCTGTAATTTAAATAGACTTTGGCAGTAACTTGGTTCTTTGTATATTTTAACACAGAATTATACTAAAATACAAGAAAATTGGCTTAGTTTTTAAGTTAAACATTAATCAAAAGTATATATAATTTAGATTTATCAGTTATGGAGCTCAAGGAACATTATTTCGATAATTTTCTTATCGAGAACTTAATATTACAACAATATTTTATAAATAAATTCTGCAAAAATCGAATTAATAAATTGTAAATTAAATGAGTAACTAAATAAATTAACTCCGAGAAAATTCTAATATTGATTTTGAAATAATGGTTTGATCTTAATTGTGGTAAAAATGCTGTCCCCATGAGCGATCTAGTGGGGTTGAGTTGTTGTGTTCACCGAAAATTTGTACTTTTTTATTTTAATTAATTTCTAATCAAACGCAAAATAAAACAATAATAAGACAACAAGTCTTGTTGCACAAGCAAGTTCACAGCACAAAAACAAACAAATAAAGTAAATGGAGAAACAACAACAACAAAAAATGCAAACTTGTTAACGAAGTTCGACCTAGTAATGTCGAATGGTCAATATAATTATGGCTTTGAAGATATCACAATCATTCGGTGCGTCATTTTTTTTTTCAAAATAAAATATTACAACTTAAGAATCTATTGTTCTTTACAATATATTGTGGAAAGCAATTGACTTTGTGCAAATTTCTCAATAGACTTATATAAAGTATAACACTAAAAAACACACTGCACGGCTAATTCAGTTGTCTTTTTTTTTTGAAAAGTTTCATGGCAGATACTGCCGGATAGTACTAATGTTGAACATTACCCTGTTGAGGAGCTATGTCCGCATCCTCTTGAGTTCACAACTCACACTACAAGCCAGATACAATAAATAAGAAAGGAAGTAAAGAAACATAAAAAGGAAAAGGAAAATTAATAAGACACACTCAGCTATCCTAGACGCCTTCTTTCCTCTAGCAATACAGAGTCCATAGGCGGCCTTCTACCAGTATCTTGTGAGCAACTACAAGTGGCCTCCTCTCTCTAAAAATTCTTTCATTTCTTTCTTTCCATAGAAACTAAGTCACACAAACAAACCACATAATCCAATTCTTTACATTGCCCCTTGATGAATGTTTATATGTTGTTAATGATTCATGCCATATACGTTCCACCGTGCCTTGAGGAGAGAAAATTCTGAACCCCAACTCAGAAGAAACCAGAAACCACACATGCATACGCATACGGACATAAAAAGAACGAGTGCATAGCTGATTCAATCAGACAGTTCAGACATATAACGCATCCTAACTCACAATTTATCCTCCTCCTCATCACATCCTGAGTAAGTGTTTTCCCTCTTAACATTAAGTAAGCGAAATTTTTTGTCGTTTTAGGACACTTATCGGCCCATGGCTTGTGAAAACTCCATCTCACCTTACCACCAGACAGTAACATATTATAAGCACGTTTTGTCGTATAGCTACCAGTTGAGCCCCATCTCCAGACCAATTCATCTTGCCGAAATTTTTATTAATCGAAAATAAATAAATAAAATATCGCGAAAGGAGTTTGATTTGACGGAAATTCGATATCTAGGTAAACCGGATTAGTTTATCCCGTCCTACTAATTCATTTCTGTTTGGCCTACCCACCGCTAATCAAATGAACTGAACAGAAAAAAAAACAAGAACGGTATATTCGTTCCCGTTCGACCGCCAAAAAAAAAAACAGGAACGGTATAGACCGTCCCGTCCTAGGAGAAAAAAAAATTCAAAGAATATTTGACCATTCACTTCCGCTATTGGCTCAACTTCTGGTCCTGAAAATAACCAAGAACCAAGCTCATTTCAGAATGGACCCTCCTAAAGTACTAGAGTCGGGGTTTTTGGAATAAAGAAGAAGTACCAACTACAAGTCAAGCAACTAAGGGATCAACAAAGCTACCATAACATAGGCCTGCAACAGAACACACCAAGCACCATGGCGAGAGCAAGCTTCGAAATAATCTGATTCTTAATTCCTCCACAGTAAATGCATCTCTGCCAATACTCCTACAGTAAATGCCTCTCTACTCCCCCACACGCAAACTAAGCAGTACTCCTCATTAACTCCTGCTACCCACTGGATTTCAGACATACTGCTGACTTCTACCCTCTCACACCAGGTGCTCGATTAAATGCCTCAGTGACAAATTTCTCTTTCTAAATCCGCTGCTGTTTACCTACTTTCATCTCCTCTCCCTGAAATTAAACTCTTTTAACTCTCTCTTTCACCTGTTATAACAAACCTCAATCAATTTCTTTTCACCCACTACTAATGACAACCAACATCGAACAAAACTTTCCAAGGTGTCATCGCCAGGTGGTACAGGGGTGTACTTACCCCCCACAAATAGCCTTTTCGATCAAATGGTTGAAGGTCTCAAACGGTCCATCCTGGTGAGTGCAGTAGACTGGAACGGTAATGGTAATGGATGCATAAGAGAGGTGCAGTGTTATCTTGCTACAAAGTACGACAATCCACCTGAGCTTTTCACTGCACACCGACGATCCCAGGATGTGTATATTGTCCAAATCCCTCAAGGATTAGATAGAGACAGGGTCATCACTGAGGGGCATGAATGGGGGTATGAGTCGGGTTGGATGATGGAAGTATGGGATACTATGCGAGGAGCACAGTTTCAGCCAAAACTGTTCCATGTCCACATTTCCGTCACCAATTTTCCGTCGGAATTTTGGCACCCTTTCTTCGTGCAATTGATGGTGGCAGATTTCGGTGACATTTACCATCTTGAGCGTGACAATATGTGGGGAGAGAATCGGAGTGAGATCAATATCACGGTGGCATGCATTGATCCTAAGCGAATACCTTTCTCATACCTACTGCCATACAATTCTCACTGGAAAGAGTGTTTCCTCGACATCATACGGTGGGACTATATCGGCGACCCCCCTCACGAAGCGATCTATGAACCAAATGGGAGTGAGGATGCGCGGACAACCCTTGTGAATGCATACCGCAGGTTGATGGATCACCAGACGCCGCGCAGCCCACCCCCCTCCTCCTCCTCATCTACGGCGGGCTCACAGACAGCGGTCCTTGGTGACTCTGTAGACCAACCTCGACAACATACGGTCCATAGTACACCAGGTCCGGCGAGAAATCAGAATGGAGAGGAGGTCTCACGCATGCCACCTCATATCACTGGAGATCATATTTTCACCTTACATGGGGAATACATAATCAACACTTTGCAGTGCAGTCAGATAAAGGCATGGGAAGTTCTATCTGAACCCAAAGAGGATGTGGCGGTCACAATTGGAGATATCCCTATAATATGCTCAGAATTGAGGAGTAGTGTACTATACGTAGGATCGCATGCGGTTAGTTGCCACATACAATCCACATGGGCAGAGAAAGTAAGCATAGTAAAGAAACCTCAACAGGAGATAGGCATGACACCGTTACCCTATACACAGGAGAATCCGCAACCACATACTCCAAAGCCTGCACCAAAATCTCTGACAAAGGATACGAGGTACAGGGATGCACAAGAGCACGTCTACTCAGACCCAGCTGTACTTTCACCAAATTGGAAAGAAAAGTTGGCAGATAGAAAACAGGGATGTACATTCAGATCCCCAGCTGGTTTGTTGGACCCCAAAATAGAGCATAAAGAGGGCCTTTTTTCTTCAAACTCATTTATAAGTGATAGAGCCCAGAATTCAATCTCCACCAATATGCCCAGTACTCATCACAGTTGGTGCACAAGTAAATACAGCCTTAAATGTTGCACCCCACAAAAAACTTCTACAAAGCCCTTGACACACCAAAGAAGCTCTCCAACAGAAAATTTAAAAGCAAATATGGATGCCGCTGATGAGCTTTTCCTCTCGCAATTTGCCGCGCTCAGCCATGCAACATCGGTGGACCTACCACTGGACGCCGTAACCACCTGTGACTGGACACTGTGTGCTCTAGCATCTGTCATTTCGGACCGAAATGTGGTGGAAGCCAATTTTGTGAGGACTATGTTGAAGGCCTGGGCCGTGGATCCACACACAAAAATCTCACTAATAGCCAAGAACACCTTTGTTATGCATTTCACAACTGAGAATGACCTCTTACACGTATTGCATCGAGGCCTCTGGAATTACCGGGACGACCCAATTGCAACAAGGCGGGCGTACTGGCCAGCTGACCTAGAAACACCCGTGGTGAATCATATTGAGGTCTCAACACTATGGTTCCGCATACCGATGGAAGCGGTCAAGGAAAAGGGTGTGAGGCACATCGCGGCAAGTCTGGGAATGCCACTCTCAGAGGTAACGGAACTCTGCATCGCTGGTCAAAGATGTCACAAGGTAAAGATCTCAATACCGGTTGACAAACCCCTACGGGACAGTTTGGAGGTTAAACATCCGACCTTGGGCACCTTCAAGGCTTTGATTGTTTATGAAAGAATAAATAGACTCTGTTTTTTCTGTGCCAAACTGGGTCACGAGCAAACTCACTGTGTAGACAAAGTCAAAGTCCAGAGATTACAGCAGGACCCCCGTTACATTGACCGTCCGGATATCCAACAGATCCCTTTAACTAGGGTCGGCCTTTGGATAAACAATAACACTCTGTTACCAGTTAGAGAGAAATATAACCACAACCACACAGAGGGCTCAACAAGTCATCCGAATATGGCTCAACAAGGGGCTGACAACGTGCACACAAGGGGGGGCACATGCCGCGGTTTATACACACTAACAGGCCGGGACAAGAGGGTTCTGGACAGGGCTCGGGTATGGATCTGAATAGTCTGAGCCAGAATGAGCAGCAAGGTGGGTACAAACGCATGGGGCCTGAGTCAGGCCTTAATGGACCTGAGAATTTCTTAGCTTTACTGGGAGATATTCAGGATATTGACGAAATGGAAGGGGAGGGTGAAACTGACCCGGCTCATGTCAGGAAAAAACGAGCAGTGGAGGCGAGTCAGGGACCGTCTCCACAAGCCCAATGAGTCTCATTTCTTGGAACTGTCAGGGGGTTGGGGGCCCTCAAAAGATTCAGTTCCTAAAATCTCTTCTCCAGTCAACGAGAGCGAACATTTGTTTCCTTACAGAAACCAAGTGTTCAAAGTTTAAATCAAATTTAGTTTTTCGAGATATGCCTTTGGAAAATTATGCCTTTGTACCGGCGGTTGGCCGGTCTGGAGGCCTTTGTCTCTTATGGGACAGGGATACTAGTGTGCAAGTAAATCAAAATGTAAATCGGTTATACATGCAACAGTGACGCAAGCGAACGGAATACAGTGGGAATTGGTATGTGTATATGGCGATCCGGGTCACAATCGGAATCCGGCCATATGGAAACAAATTTTAGGAATAATTGATGGTAGTGGTCCGGTTTGCGTGGTGGGGGATTTCAACGCAATAGCGGATGAGGAAGACAAATTTGGAGGGGATCCGGTGTTAAACAAAAACAGCCGGGATTTCAAGAATTTCTTATTTGATGGAGGTCTAGTGGATATGGGGTTTAAGGGCCCTGCTTTCACATGGACGAACAACAAAAACACATCGGAGGCGATTTTTGAGCGTCTTGATCGGGTTGTGGCAACGGTCAGTTGGCTACAGCTCCACAAAGAGGCTTTTGTGCTGCATTTACCAAGGAGAAAGAGTGACCATGCAGCAATAGTGCTCAGATTACGGGGTCATCAGCCAAAACAGAAAAATTTCAAAATGGAGTCGTGGTGGTTTGGAGTACAGGGGTTCAAAGAGGCTTGGGAAGAATACTGGCAAGGTTCAATGGTAATGTCTTGGCAGGAACGGATTAGTATAACGAGTGAAAAAATGAGAAGATGGGCAAAGGAACATGGTTCGCCACAGAATCGGATCCAAAGAGCCGAGTCGATCCTATACAGAAATCAACAGTTACACCCGCTATTGCAAGATCCGAACCTGGAGGAGCAATATCTCAATGAAATTAATAAGGCAGTGGCTGAACTAGAGGCTTACTGGAGGCAGAGAGTGAAATCACAATGGGCCTGTCAGGGCAATAGGAATACCGCCTTTTTTCACACAGTAGCAACCAATAGAAGGAGGAGAAATATGGTCCTAAAAATCACAACAGAAACCGGTCAATGGGTGACGTCTGAGACTGAAATTCGGCGAACTTTTATTCGCTACTTCAAGGCTCTATACAGCCCGCCTCAAGCCCAACAGAGAGCAAACACGACTGATTTCTTTGAAAATATCGGACATGGGGCCTGGCAGAAAATTAGGCCAGAGGATCAACCGGGCCTTATGGCTGTGCCACTGCAGCAGGAAATAAAAGATATCCTCTTCCAAATGGGTCCAGATCGGGCACCAGGCCCGGACGGCATGCATGCCCGTTTTCTCCAGCACCACTGGGAGACGGTTAAGGAGGTGGTGATTCATCAGATCCAGGAAGTTTTTCGCACAAAACGGCCGCCAAACGAATGGATGGGCAGCCACATAGTTCTTATCCCAAAAACTGAAGTACCGGCCTTACCAAAAGATTTCAGGCCAATTACAATCGGAAACGTGATGTACCGCTTATTGATGAAAATCTTAGCAACAAGACTGCAGCGACAATGGGCAAAGTGATCTCCTCCTATCAAACAGCTTTTCTAAAGGGAAGAAGCATTTCTGACAATGCGATCTTAGTGAGGGAGGTACTGCACTCATTTGCAAATGCTGAATACAAAGAGGAGGCTTTTCTATTAAAAGCGGATGTGGCAAAGGCTTTTGATACAGTCAAATGGGACTTTGTTTGGCAGGCTATGAGAGCGGTCAGCATTCCGGAGGCAATGATTGAACTGGTGCAACAATGTATGGAGAGAAGTAGAGTCACGGTGTTGATCAATCGAGGCATATATGGCCATCTTTGAAGACTTTGCCGTCTATTCGGGTTTGGAGGTAAACCCGGCAAAATCCACCCTGTGGTTCAGCAAAAGATGTAGCGAAAACAGAAAAGCTGAAATTTTACAGGTCATGGAGGCAAGGGTGGCGGCCAGTGAAACTTGGGGGTTGTTCTATCACAGGGCAGGTTTCAGCAAAGATATACGGGAGATCTCCTCATCAAAAAGTTTCATGAAAAATTGGCGGGATGGAAGATAAAATTGCTATCACATGCCGGGCGAACTGTTTTAACTAAATCAGTTTTATCATCTGTACCGGTCTACTACATGTCCATTGAGAAATTGAGCCGTAAAACAATTGATACTTTAGAAGGGATAATGCGACGATTCATGTGGGGCAAAAGTGGCACGGATAGATACATGGCAATGGTAGCGTGGCATAAGATCTGTGTTGATTTTGATGAAGGAGGCCTAGGGATAAAAAACATTGAGGTTTTTAATAAAGCGTTGATACAAAAACTGATATGGCAGTTGGCATCCGAACAAGATAGAGCATGGGTCCCTGTTGTAAAAGCAAAGTACTTTCCAGAGGTTTCCTTCTGGGAAGGGGTGACAGGAAGAAATACTAGCCCCCTCTGGAAAGCACTCCAGCAACACAAAGCGGGAATGGTACACACAGCAAGATGGCAGGTAGGAGATGGGAACCATGTGTCGGTTTTGGGTCAGCCATGGTTTTCAGGGTGGGATGACATACGAATTACACCAACTATGAGGAATCAGTTTGGAAATATGAGGCTAGCTGATCTATATGACCACGGAACACGGCAATGGAAAAAGGAGCTCATACTCACTGTATTGGGCACTCAAGCTCTGCACCACATCGAACAATCGGTACGACCACTGGCTCTGAACCCCATACTGCAAGACCGATTAGTGTGGCTACCAGAGAAGAGAGGGATATACACAGTCAGAGAAGGGTACAAGATGATCAGCCATGCAACTCAGGTGCGTTTTCTTTATGAGGAACAAAAACTGAGGGCCATGAAACAAATCTGGAAATGGAAACAAGTAATTCCGAGAGTGCTGCTTTTCTTATGGAGGGCACTACAGGGGAGCCTAACAACCACACAAGAGTTGGCTCGCAGAATTGGAAAGATAAATCCGGTATGCCGGAGATGCGGCATGGAAAATGAATATGTCATGCATATGTTATTTTTCTGCCAAATCTCGCGAAAAACCTGGTTTATATCTCCGCTAGGGCTAAGAGTGGAAGCTTTGCCCCTAAACTTTGCAGAAACCCTCACACTGATAACTGAAAGCCTTGATCATGACCAAATTCCAACCTTCTGCAATATTTTATGGGAACTATGGAAGGCCCGTAATGAGGAGTTGTTCTCTGGGACAAAACCGGTACCCTCCCTAATACTCAAAAAGGCAAATTCCATACAAAATGCATCAAACAAACACTTAACAGCAACCACACAGATACCTTTTCAACCCCATAAAATACCATAGGGAGAAGATTTATCTTAACAGATGGCTCGTGGGACGAAGTTCGAGGGGCAAGCATAGGTATGGAAATTTATAATAGAAGGGGGGATCTGGTTTATGTCAAGTATAGCAGGGTTCAAGGGTTTGATTCTTTCCATGCGGAGGCAAGGGCGGTATTGGAAACTCTGGAATATGTCTCACAAGAGGGACAAGAAGGAAGGTTTCATATCTTCTCGGACTGTAAGATACTGGTGAATGCGATACTAGCGAAACAAACGGAGGGCCTTCCATCATGGAAAGCGGCCGAGACAGTGAAACAATGCTGGACAAGATATCACCAGCTGGAAGGAAGGACAACACTGTGTCATGTACCAAGGAAGGCGATCCAGACACCACACAACCTGGCTAACTGGGCTCGCAGATCAGGAAAAGAAGGGAGTGGTACACCGATACAATGCCAATTAGCACATCTAGAAATTGATCACCGGCTCAGCAGTGCTTATTTTGCAATAGGATAAATGTAGTTCCTGTGTTTAGTCTTCTTAATTTCAGCTTTCTTTCTTTTCTTTATGTAATTTTCTGCGCTACTGGTATATCAGAGCCTGTTGTAACTTTTCTTAAACTCTTCTGAGTTTTTAATACAATTATGCCTAAGGGCTTATCACAAAAAAAAAAAGTCAAGCAACTATTGCAAATCCAACAGAAGAAGAAGTGGGAGATGCATAAACTCTTTATTATTCCGATTTGAGAATATCACGCATCGAAGCATTGGACACTATTCCCTATGATGCAGTTATAATAGATGATCGAACGGGACAGATTAATCCGTCGGTGAATTTTTTTTTCGCTCATTGGACGAGACGATCTATACCATCTGTGGTTTTTTCTTGTTCGGTTAATTTGATTAGCGGTGGTTAAGCAAACCGGGATGAGTGAGTGGGACGGGATAAACCTACCCGTTCTACCTACATTTTGAAATTCCGCCAAAATGATACCCTTTACCGATATTTTTTTAATTTATTTTCGAGTGATAAAAATTTCAGGTTCATCTTGCCCACTGCTTAAAACTGACATTTCTTGCAAAGAAGGCATTAACACATCAATGTCAGGCAGTGCATCAACTAGCGAGAGTTTGGGCTAATTCAGTTATGAGTTCAGCACTCAAGCCCTAAACCCTACTCACTCATGAGTTCAACACTCAAGCGAGTCTCCTTCTCCTTCCTTCGTAGTTCTGACAGGTAGGGGTCATGCAAAGCAAGTGAAACTGTACCCACAGTCTGTAACAGTTTGAAATAGAAGTGAGAAAAGAGGGAAACAAGGAGAAAAGTGAAATTGAAACAAGAGAGATTGAAAATGAAAAGGGGGATAGGAAATGAGGGAAGTACCTGAGGAACACAACATCATAGTGCGAAAGGTTGTTCAGTGATTTGACGGATGAGCATGGTGAAGCGACAAGAGTAGGTGTAAGGAGGTACATGTGAGATAGAGGCTAGATATAGGGTTTGGCGATTCTGACAGGAGTAGGCGCGATGATGATTAGAATTAGAGGGTGGGAAGAGAGAAGATGGAAGCGATTCTGAATTTTTGATTCATCACGCGAAGAGGGGACTGGGTCCGACAGGATTTGGACTAGGGTTTAATAGAATATCGGTTGGTTCGGTTAATGTTGTTTTTAGATATTATAAACCGAACAAATTTAAATAAACCGAATTACACCACAAACTGAACCGAACAGGACCAATTAAACCGAAAAACTGAACCATTTAAACAAAACTTTTCCGGTTCGGTTAAAAACCAAATAAACCGACCCCAATAAACACCCCTATAAACATGCACTTCTTAATCTCATCATGAGCCATACCACTGTGAATTATGGGCCGCACCATGCCTTATATAATATCGGCATGGTGACTTATGTCTTCTTTCTGGGAGCAGCATGGGTCCGATGCCCATCGGACCCAAAGTGGCTTCGATGGGCTCCATGACTGTCCGATCTGTTTTAAGATTCACGTCAGAACTTTCGAGTCTGCTTTAATATTCGTGCGCACGAATTTTAAAGAAGATCGGACGGTCATGGAGCCCATCGGACCCAAGCTGCTCCCCTTCTTTATAGCTGTTCCAACTTTCTAGCGAATTTTTAAGTTCAGAAATTTCATTAAATGCACAAGCGACTTTACTTTCTTATTACAGTTTGATATTTTTAAAGAGGTAAGTAAAAAGCCTACCTATATTGCCTTAAAAATAATGAAAATTACGTAAAATTAAATTTGTGTCTTGAACTTCGCATTTCGCATAAAAAAAAAGATATTTATTGAAGAAAAAAGTAATTTTTGTAGTGAAACAATTTTTGCAATTTCTTTTCATTCATTTAATTTTAAATACAAGTAAATATTTTTTTTTCAAACTTTACAAATATGTACAATAAAAAAATACATGAGCCGTGCAAAATTCTTAGAAAAATGCAAAACAATGATACTGATTCAAATATACCATTACATTTTAAGAACATCAAACATATATATTTAAAAAAATATATATAACAAAATTTAAAAAACAAAAATTCCTCTTATTAAATATTGGAGGAGTGAAAATAAGCTTCAGATAGATAAAAATATTGATAATATATATGAATAATAATAAATCTTCAAATATAATAATTTTTATGGAATATAAATATGATAAGGGACCAAGATTTTTTTAGTTACCACCTCAATATTTTAAAATTCTTCTACAAAATTCATATGCTACCACGTGCGCACTGTGATTCTGCACATGACCAAAAAGTTATGTACTGTGTTGTACATGATAAAGTTGATAAAAAATTGAATTGAATACGGTAAAAAATCATGCGCAATATGGGCATGACTTTTTGGTCATGTGCGGAACCACAATGCACACGTAATAAGTTCTCAATTTTGCAGAAATCAATAATAAGATCAGAATTTTTGAAATATTGATGTGTTAACTAAATTTTTTTCGGAAGAACGGATCGTCTAAGTTCCGATATTTTTATTAATATCCAAAGTTTAATAGAAATTAATTAATATACCCAACTCTCCTCAGAATTAATATGTGCATGACATTTTTATTTAAATACCGGCCATTTTCTGGCTGGTACCCAATTTTTTTTTTTTTTGCTATTTTACACCCTATAATACACATCTTTCTCTCTCTCCGCCTCACAACTCACTCAATTCACAAAAGAGAAAGGGAGGAAGGGACAGAGAATAAGAGAAGGTAATTTTTGAGGCGAAAATGCCGATATTTAAAGGGGCCAAAAGGATGAGCAATAGCAACCGAGGTAAGTTGTCATATCGTGGCTTAGTGAGAGGAGGGTCAATTAGTGATTGAGGTAAAATTGAGGGAAAAAAATACAAGTGTCCAGTATGCCATGATAAAAAGACATGTCAATTATTCATACAGCTAAAATTTCATAGTTATGAAATTTCAGACTATAACTTTGTGGAAAACTCCTACTACTATGGTTTGAAAAAAAAAAGGTTGATCCAGAACCTCCAACATCGGACGATGAGTTTGTTCCGTCTACTTATATTGGTAAGGCTACCACTTCATCTGCTGTGATTGATCCAGATCAGGCCCAATTTCATCGTCTACATGCACGGGTCTGGGGTAAGAATCTGGTGGCGGTAATAGTAAAGGTGCCACATGCACGGGTCTAGGTGGGGATGAAACTTGGAGTATTGGTTGAGGTCGTGATTGGGGTGCTGGTGGAGTGCAGGGACTATCTGTTTCTGGGTCAGTGTATGGTTCTCGTTGTATTGGAGGAACAGCGGGAGTGTATGGTTCTCGTTGTGTTGTATAAGTTGGCGCAACCGAATTTTGGCCAGAACTTCCAACCCCTGGCTCTATCGGAACTCTTATGGCGTGGATTTCTATTATAAAATTTCCAGTGGCCTTTAAATGGCCGTACACCCCTCTCCAAGTACTTTCATATAGTAGTTTCGCAAGGGTATATTTTTCGGAGTTTCCATTGCAAACTCGGGTTGCCAATTCTAAGTTCCACTTTCTAGGTTATAACCAGTGCATGTGTAAATCATAGATTTCAAGTCACAAAGTGAGATATCATCGAAAATCATAAATAAATTAATTGCCTCTTTGGAGTAATAAGCCCCGTATGCATTACTAAGAACATTCCCACCATAGTGTAATGAAATCAAGGTAATGGAAAACAAACTACATTTTGGAAAATTGTAAACAATTGTTAGGTTACTAATCTACATGTATAGGTTACTGAAAAATAATTAAAAATAAATAAAAAATTAAATACATTAATTATTTTATTAATTTACAAATTAAATGAGTGTAAATTAAATGGATCATGTCTGTATACATGTAACATGGTCAGTCCACTAAATCCTAAAAAAATAAATGAGTGCAAATTAATTATTTTTAATAATTACATTAATTATATTTAATAATTTAAATTAAATATATTTAATTATTTAAATTTATTATTTTATTTAATTCAAAAAAAAATTAATAATTAAATTAATTATTTAAAAAAATTAAATTAAATTAAATAATAATTTAAATTAAATTAAATAAAACAAAAATATACCTGAAGGAAGAGGAGAATTCGGAGT
Source organism: Carex myosuroides (assembly GCA_028015225.1). Lineage (NCBI taxonomy): Eukaryota > Viridiplantae > Streptophyta > Magnoliopsida > Poales > Cyperaceae > Carex > Carex myosuroides. The sequence continues at coordinate 1,386,301 of CM051486.1, read as the reverse complement.
TGAGTTGAGTGAGTTGTGAGTGGTAGAGAGAGAAAGATGGGTATTTTATAGGGTGTAAAACAACAACAAAGAAATAGGGTACCAGCCAGAAAATAGCCGGTAATTAGATAAATAGAGTATCGACCAGGAAATGACCGATAATTAGATAAATAGAGTACCGGTCAGAAAATAATCGGTATTTAAATAAATAGAATACCGGCTATTTTCTGGCCAGTATGGGTATTTTTATTAATTCTTAGAGAATCTGAGTATATTAATTAATTTCTATTAAACTTTGGATATTACTAAAAATGTCGGGTCTAAGTTTGTAACGAAAATAAAAGCTAAAAAGATAAAAGAGAAGAGAAAAGGAAAACGAAAAGAATATAATGAACAAGGACAAAAGACAGCATAGCACAACTGGGAGCACAGTGACTGGTGTGTCAGCTATCCAGGGGTTTATTATACTATTATACGCCTGCCCAAGGACCTCGCATCAGTGACCAATCCCAGCGTTTCTTGCTTCTCCGATCCTCGTAAGTTCAAAACTTGAATCATGTTTATCAATTCAGTATCAATTAGTAATACTGACTAGAACTGTTCCTGTTTGACCTACTTCTTTTTGTTTAATTTCTTTTTCGTTCAATAATAGCCTGAAACAAAGAAAGAAGGAAGGATATGGCGCAACTGGCGACAGCTGAGGCATGCGATGCGAACCATGAACTGATAAAGAACGGCGAGTTGAGAGCGCTGCAGCCGGTGTTCCAGATCTACGGTCGGCGTCAGGTCTTTGCGGGCCCAGTTGTCACTCTCAAGGTCTTTGAGGACAATGTCCTTGTTCGCGAATTCCTTGAGGAGAAAGGCCATGGCAGGTAACTCCCCAAATTTAAGCCTGATTAATCCTTAGCATATTATTCCCAATTTTATCTTAATTGGTCTGAATAAGTGATTAAAGGTTTGTTGGCCCTAATTTTTCAGCTAAATTACAAAACAAATGTAAATGAGTAAATGGAAATATAAAAATAATAGCAATAATGCTGCACAGTACATCAAGAGTGCTTTGGGCATATTACACAAGTACAGTTAATTTTGTAATTAAAGCCAAAATCAAGCCTAGTTGGCCTCAATTTTGCAAGTATTCCTAACTTGATCTAATTTTGATTCTGTTTTGCTCTTCAATTTACAATAATTCCTTTTGACCCCGAGTTACTCCCAAATATGTCGGTGCAATCCTTGAAAAAGAAAGACCTGGCCTCTGCTATGGCTGTACCAATGTGTACATATCTTTTTCATAACATGATAAAAATGTCAACGGCAGGGTTCTGGTTGTCGATGGGGCGGGGAGCATGAGGTGTGCCATATTGGGCGGGAACCCGGTACAACAGGCCCAGAACAACGGCTGGGCTGGTATTGTGGTTAACGGGTGCATAAGGGATGTCGATGAGATTAACGGATGCGACATAGGTGTGCGGGCTCTGGGTTCACACCCGTTTAAAGCCAACAAGAAGGGGTTTGGGGACAAGCACGTACCAGTTTATGTTGGCGGTACAAGGATTTGCGATGGGGAATGGCTCTATGCAGATACGGATGGTATTCTTGTTTCCAAGTCTGAGTTGACTATTTAGAATCACCTCATGCCTCGTCAATTGTGGTAGCCTTTGTATTGTTATCTATGTATCAGTGTACCAGAATCTGTACTTGTTTGCTGTATTCTTTTGGTGTCTGGTTTTAATTTATGATGACTTCTAATAGCTAAAGAGAAGTTCAATAATCAGGGTCTACCCCATAAGAAATTCTGTTGTTTGATGTAGTTTGCACCGTCTCTCTTCTTCTTTTTCACTTTTCATAAATATTATTTCTCTGTTTTATACTAGAGCTCTCAGGGAAAGGTACAGGGTATAAATTTGAAAAAAAAAAAAAAAAAACTTGAGTGGTACTATAGCGAAAATAAGCCATGCAGGAGCAACAACATCCAAGTAATCTGAAGTGACAAGGGAAAGAGTTTAACAAATTTCATTCCCCTTTTTTTCCTTGGAAGTTTCTGTTTTTGTATTTTTCTTTTCCTCTTTAGATGTAATTTTGTTCTCTAAAAATATATTGTTGCTATGACTGTTTTAGAAAAAAGTGTCAAAAAAAAGGAAGCCATACCGAACTGAAACGGGCCAACCTCCTCTCTGAGTACATAATCCAGTGATGCTCCAAACCAGATCTGAGCCCTTTGTTTTGATCGAACATTTTCAGAATAAGTTCATAGTATTGGAGAGCTTAGAATCAAGCATCTTAATAAGGTTAACTAACTGTGCCAGATTTAGTTTTTAAAATTATTTAAAATTTCAAACTGTCTTAATCAAAACACTTAATTGTCTTTTTATTTAAAAGTCAGTGAAGTGTACACCATTCAACCAAATATCTACCCAAAAAATTCAACAAAATTGTGTGTAAAAAAACATATCAGTAACACTATTAATTTTTGGATGGATAAAAAATGTGATAGAATATCAGATGTCCATATGGGTAAACAGGGACATTAATCTTGAGGCAAACTCAGACTAATGCTTCCACTTGAATTCAAATATTAATTGTAACTGTATCGTTTATTATATAAAATTTAAGAAAAAAAATAATATGAAGTAATAAATTTGTCTAAATTTAGATATCTAAGAGAAAAAAATGTACATTCAAATTTTTGCTCTCTAAATCCACCACTCAAGATACATAATATAATTCAGCGAGTGGGAAAAAAAAAAGGTTTATGCGGTGTGATTCACATTTGGGAACAAGTATCCTCTCCAATACGGTAAAAGATTCCCTTCACTTTATGGTTTGAGATTAGCTCTCAGCCGCTTTGAGATTCGGACTAGCACAAGGGGCAGTATTATTAGGTTTTGAGATTCGTGCCAAGTTAAAAAGAACGGTCCAAATCCAATAATTGTAAAGATTTCCTATTACAGTACTTGGGGAGGATCTGAATTCATTCGGAGCATTGGTTGCCGAATCCATACCTAATAAAATATTTCTGTTTAGATCCGGAACGTTCCATTATAATTGAGATCAATCCTACCTCTCAAAAAATAAATAATTCAGATCAATTCAGTTCGAAGTAAAATGCATAGAGCTCTTTACTATTGGTACAGATTTTGGTGACGATTCACATTTAAACAGAAATATTCTGTTCTCTCAGGTGATATGAATTATTGTTCGGTGGCCTCCGAGAAACAGTTCTTGAGTCACTGAGAGCATCTTCCAGCCAGGTGATAGGCGGAGCCGCGTCATTAAGCAAAGCTTCGTAACAAAGCAACATGACTAACGATATAATATTCTAGGATATGCTTGGTCCACTGCACTAAAACAGCAGGAATCCGCCTACTTCCCTCGGCCCTAACCTTTACTCGTCTCCTTGGTCCACTCAACCGGATCTATTCAAGTTAATCTCAATGCACCTCTTGAGTCTTGACTCGCCTCGCAAGATTTTTACTCTCCAAAGGGTGACCCGTCATTCCGAATTCAGATCCAGTGCAATACCTGACAGCGAAGAATGAGATCACACTCGTCCGTTAAACTTGCACAAATCTTAAAGCATATCTCTATAATCTAAATAGGCTTCAAATTATTTTCGTTCTGCTGGGAGTATTCGATCTCTGCGGTACCGCAGGGGATACACACTGCGTGTCTGCGTCACTTCCGTGGCGAGGCATCATTGTATTAGGCTCAAGTGCTCAACCGACTGGGATTAATTCACAAAAAAGAAACAGAAAGGAAAAACGCTCTCTTTCTTGCTCAACTCCGTCCAGAAGGGAAGCAGATCTGAATCAAAGCATTCAAGCTCAATCCGACGACTACGATCCGCACGGTTCGTCTCTTCTCTCTCACCCTCTCTTCCCCTTCTCTGCTGATGGGTCGGGCAGAGACCCGCTCCAACCCGACCCGTGCTATTGAAACTCCGATCTTCCCAACCTCTCTTCCTTGTCCGGCGAACTGATATCCCCATTCGCTTTCGAATGGCTCGCTATTACCCCATCGCCACTTGGCATCATGGCCCATCAGTTACTTTAGACTAGTGATTGGGGAGAGGAGGGGAGGGTTTGTCAGATTATCAGTCTGATTGCTGTTCAATTACTAGAAAAGTTTGTAATAAAGTGTTTTTCTTTGATCAGGTTTAAACTCTCTCGTTTACCAGCTTCTTGATTTTGAATCAAGTTCGGCACGATGGTTTCCTTTGAGATGAATGACATGAAGAGTAAGTATTCTTTACTCAATTTCTTAGCTGTATAGAAACTTTTGTGAAATTAGTTCAATCTTTAATGTGCTGTGCCGACTCAATTTTTTTTCTGTAAACTTTTCTAACTAAACACAATGATAATATTTTGTGATCAGAAATTGGGCTGGGCTTAACTGGATTTGGAGTATTTTTCTCTTTTCTTGGAATCATATTCCTCTTCGACAAGGGATTTCTGGCAATGGGAAATGTATGTATTTTTCCTTTCACCTGCTATAGTTTTGCACCTTATATCAGGCTCTTTTTGTGAATCTAACAAAAGCAACTTATCCGGTGCCAGATTCTTTTCATATCCGGACTGATGATGACAATTGGCCTGAAATCCACAATGCAGTTCTTCATGAAGCCCAAGAATTACAAGGTCGCTATATTTTTTATTGATAAAACGATAAATTCAAAAACATCTGTTGCAACTTCAAATAGTTGTACTGATATTTAGCTGGTGCGTTCTGAAATTTTCCCCTTAAATGGTCGCTTTAGGGCGAGAATTAATTCAGCCTTATTTTGTTTAAAGGAAATTGTCAATTCTGCATTAATTCGGAACTCAAGTTTTGAGCTAAGCCCTTAGATGCACAATTGTTCCTTAACTAAGCTTCATAGAATCAGTAGGCATAAAAAAAAGAGGTTGGAAAAGATAAAAAGAAGGTTACGTGGAATTTGATGAAGGGTACTAAATAGTTGTCGTATCAAATTATGTACCAGATTACCAGCTAATATGACAGTCAATAAGGCTGCCTAATCTTTTTAAAATCATTTTAATGGATGGTTCGCAATTTGAGTATATGATACTACTTTGCTTGATGTTCTTTTCCTTATATTATTTTCTTTTTTTGAAATAGAAATGTGGGGGTCAAGCCCCTCAGATTCTATTGAAACAGACACCAGTGGTGTCGAAATTACCCTTATATTATTTTCTTGAATTGACAGGGTACAATATCATTTGGGATTGGCTTTTTAATGGTGCTTATAGGCTGGCCAGTGATTGGCATGATTTTGGAGGCTTACGGATTTATTGTTCTCTTCAGGTTCTTTTCATTTTCTCACCTTCCAATTGCAAGGGCATATGCGTCAATTTCTCTATTTCAATGATAAATCTATTACTGACTCAACTTTACAAAATCTTGCAGTGGTTTTTGGCCAACACTTGCTGTTTTTCTTCAGAGGATTCCTGTCCTTGGATGGATAATGCAGCAACCTTTTGTCACATCAGTGAGTTACTTCATTACCGTTTATTGTCTTTTATACGATACTGTTACAAAATATATAACATTTATATGCTTCCAGCAGTGGTTTGTTGCATTTATTTTACACTAGCGTAGTGTATTCCTTTAGTAGTCTTAAAAAGTTGGTCTATCTGGTGTTATGTTTATACTAGCAAATTCAAGCACAAGGCTTCACTGTTGTATGACTAAATGCAAAAACCAAGACTGAAGTGTTTTAGCTAAATACTTCTTGTGTGTAGATCCATGTTTGAATCTGATGTGTTTTTTTTTTTCATGTGCTACAGCTTGTAACTCGCTATAGAGGAAGAAGGGGAAGGGTCCCAGTGTAATGCCAAGAATTTTTTTTTGTCCGGTGATTTAGCTTTTACACAAAAAATCTGTAATATAGGATGCCTTCTTGCCTATTCTTTGTCTCATGCCTGGGGGTTTGGAGAATGCAAAAATAGTTAGTTGATGGAAAAAAAATTTAGTATGACCTTCTCTTGCTGTTATACCTTTGCTTAGTCAGATTGTTCTTTTATTATCATGTATAGATTTGAGAAATTCAGAGTTCTTGCTGATCAATTTCATTTTTTGAGCTAAAAGTTTGTGAAGTTGAATGAGTTTAATTGCTTGGGTGAATCCCATATAGTCCATTCCCTTGTAAATACAGGAAGCGAGTATATTTTACCATGCTACTGCTGTTTGCGATCGTACCAGCTTTTCTTTTTCCCCTTTCTGTTTTTACAAAAGAAAGCGGAAAAAATGGAGATGATTTCCTGCATTGTGCATTAATTTTCCGAATCCTAATTTAATGAAGAACCTGTTTGAAAGACTAATTAGGCAAGGTAAGGAATTGTTATGATTGCTTAACCGAGGTTAACGAAGTTTTACAGTTTCATTTAGATTCGACCCGTTGGTTGAGTCATTGGAATTGTTCATCAATGTAAGCAGGGCCACGGCCCATAGACATTTTTGTGTATCTTCTTTAGGTCTGAGAATTTTATTAACCATCTGATTTTGATTAGGTGGCGCACTACACAATGTTTACTCTAGAAAGAAATTTATATTAATTGGCTGAATGTTGATCTAATGATTGGAAAAGCACAAACTATAATATAAAAATATTTATCAAATAATATTAATTGACGTTCAACAATACTGTAAAGGTTGTTCAGAATATTTTTTCAACTCTTTTCTAATTTGAACATGTTGATATCGAAATAAAACAATTTGTTTAATGTATGATGCTGACTAAAATCGAAACACGATAACTTACTATAGTATATTGAATGTTCAAATATATGATCAAATACGATCAAATAAATGCTATAAATATCATAATTTATATATTTGTGAGAACTGATTCCAATGAGATCAAATCAGATAAAAAGGTTGCAAAAAAAAATAATTTTAACATTTTTAGACAACTCAGACAGTCAACAGTTGATCAGTCCAGAGAAGCAGGTCTCTGTATCAGATGTAATACAATGAAAATCAATATAAGTTTTATCTCTCATTCTTACTCTCTGTATCCAAACTAAGAAACATGCTACATCAACCAACTGTTTATCAAAATTGTAGCCGGACAACTTTGGAACACAAAAACTAGTACTATAAGCTTTTTTATAAATTAAATTAAATTAAATATTTGATATAGAGAATGGCTAATATACAAACGTTTGTTCCTGGACTCAGGAACAAACGATTCGGTTCTCCGATTTTCAAAGTCCAAACAGTCGATCCAAACCGTTAGATATTCAATCTATATAAAATGTGCTTGGAGACAAAATTTTACATTTTTTTGGAATTTTTTTTACAAGATGGTTTGAAAACTGCTGTTTTTATTAAATTTCTGTAGCATTGAAAAACAGCGGTTTTCAAACCAGCTTAATAAATAGTAAAAAAAATTCAAAAAATGTAAAATTTGGTCTCCAAGCACATTTTAATATAGATTGAATATCTAACAGTTTGGATCGACTGTTTGAACTTTGAAAATCGGAGAACCGAATCGTTTGTTCCTGAGTCCAGGAACAAACGTTTGTATATTAGCCATTCTCTTTGAGAGATATATGTATTACTTGAGTGCTTTATTTTTTAGTTTTACATCATAGTTATGTTCTTTAAATTTAATAATTGTATGTATTAGAAACACGTTTCATTTTCTTTAAATTTATGCATAATTATTATATATTTTTTCAATTTCTTTTTTTGCCATTTTATATTTGAATATTATATTGATTATGGATATATGTGTTCCGTGGATTTACTTTTGACTCAAATTGGTGGAATTTTTTTTTTAAAGGTAGACTCAAATTGGTAGATTCAAAGGTATTTTACCTTTGGAGTATGTTTATTATATATTCATTTGCGAAAAAATATAAATTGTAATGTCTCCATTTTGAGAAGAGATAATGAAATCATTGTAAAAAATCTATTAACAATTTCAGCCTATTGCTTTGAACAACTTGGTCTTCGATAAAAAAAAAATTAAGATTTTTTCTATTGCTTTCGATAAAACGGTGTCTCCGTTGTCAGCTCGTACTTGTGCAATCGTTGCTATATATATATTTTAGTGATTATCCGTCATCACAAGCGTTACATTTTTATTATAAAATTAAGATAAAATGTTTTTATAATAGATATTTTTAGTGCACATTTAACTTTTTATTATCCACCCACTTCTTATAACTATTCAAATTGACCATTCAATATAAAGTTATTAAAACTTAAAATTTCAAAATTATTTGATAAAAGACTAAATGTTTTTAAAATTGAATCAAATTTGACAAATATCATATCTAAATAATTAAGAACATATCTATGATTTCACTTTTTAATTGAATAATATTTTTTAAATATATATAGTATAAGAGTTGGATGTGTATTAGAATTATCCTTTGATAATAATACCATTGTGTAGAGTAAAACTAGCGTGAATATTTTTGTTATAAATTTAGAAATTCAATTGAATCAAGTAAAATATATTGGTCGCGGAATTTGCATCAGAGAAAATCATAGAAGTCGAGAAACATATGTACAAAAGTTCAAGCTAAAGTTTCAGACAGCTATCTAGAAAGTTCTTATTGCAATGGAATGAAACCAAGAGAAACACAACTATTTCCTAATAGCACGAGTTGGGCTGTTCAAGCTTCTAATGTCATTTATTAGTGCGATTTGTTGAAGCATGTTAGCTATTCTCTGCATGGAAAAAAAATGAGAAAATGATTAGTATTCAGATGAAAGACTAAAACAAAAGGATGTCAATTTATTTTACTCTTTTATTTCTGATAAATATTTAAAGCCTTCATAAGATATTACGAAAAATGGATAACAATTGCCAATATAAATCCATTGCCTGATAAACCAATAAAACCAATGCTGAATTATTGCAAATAAATCAATTACCTGATCTTTTTCTTCTAAAAGAAGCATCAGGAGTTGCCTCTCCCTCCTATCCCTTTTCCTGACATACATCACCGTAGCAAAAAACAACGCCGTTGCGCCCACCGACCAGACCGTTCTCCGTCCAACCGAACTCTTGAGGTCACCTAATTTTGAATTTATCAATTCATAGCCAAAACCCAGAATCCTCCTTACCGACTCACCTACTGCACGAAAATTAATCATATCATCGTCGCAATGTTCATCGATGATATCTTTGTCATCTTCGACCTTCTTCTCAAATTTTTCATTGCAGTTACAAAATACAGCCTCTTTGTCTAATTTTTCATGGAGGTCTTGTGGTAACATGTCTTTTTGAAACACATCGAACGAGTCAACCCGGCTTAGAGCCCGAGTAGCAGTGATCTTTTGGTGCTTGTTAATTAGATGTGGATTGGTGAAGTCAGGTGTCAAGAGAACAAGAGGTAGAGGCAATGGAGAAGGACTATGCATTTTGTCCATTGAAGCATGCCCCATAGTTTTGTGTGTGTGTGTGTGTTTGTTTTGTCTTGATTTCTTTCTTCAGTTCTCTTCTGAGAAGAGTTGGTTATTTCTTGTTAAGAATTTTGCACTTTAGGCCTTATATTTATTAATACATTAAGTCAGTCAAAATTGGTACTTATTTGCTCATTGATCCATGTAAAGTTGAATTTGTTTTGCCTATTAACTTTTCACTTTTTTTTTGAGTAAAAATATGGGTCTAGCCCGTATTTCATAATAATTGTTTGTTACACAAAGAGTATAACTGGAAAAGATAATAAGAAATTTAAATGCTCAAAACAGTTGAGCTAGTTGATGAAAATCATGAAAAAACAGAAAACCAGTAATAAAAAAAAAACCGTAATAATAAAACCAGTAGACCAATTAACCTTTCACTTTTAATCAAATGTCTATATTTAGTTGCATCAGCACAGAAATTAGTTACAAGATATATGTATAATGGTGACTTGTACAAAAATATGAAGTTTTACAATGGCATCTGAGCACAACTTCATAGAATCTCTAAGATGATTTGAGAACCACTTGTTTTTTTTCTATGTTCCCTTCTTCTGTGAGGCTAAAATCAAATTGATTTTCACATAAGAGGATGGAGACAAAAATATTTATGAGGATATGGACTACAGATGGAGAGATCGTCACCAGATTATTTTCAAGAAATTTTGCATGGTCTATTTTCTTCAAAATATTTCTCTGGCTCATCAGATTTTTACTTAATTTAATAATTTGAAGAAAAATATATAAAAACGGTTCAAAATTGAAGCTTAAACTAAAAAAAATTCCAATTACTTTATTTGTAATTCATCGCGATCACAGATACAGTACAGCATTTCTGTCCACTCAAGTCCACTAGAGACAGGAGCAGATCTCACTAGTGGAGAATGTACAACTTGTATCGCCCTATCAGAATCGATTAATGCTAAAAAATGATACTGATACAAATAGAAACGGTTGTTAATAAGAAGCCGATCTTGAAAACACACATCAGGAACGGCTGTTAATAACAAGCCGTTCCTGATAGTATCAGGAACGGCTATTTATTAACAACCGTTCCTGATAGATGATTTTTAACCGTCCCTGATAGGTGATTTTCCACTAGTGTCTACAGTCAAGCCACAAAGTGCTTAGCTAACTCCATAATTTTAATTTTTTTAATCATACGTATTTAATTTTTTTTAAATATATAGTTCAGTCTTCTTCATAAAATGTTAAATTGTACTTGTATTTTAGTAGTTAAAATTTCCTTTTTAATTATAAAAATTTAGATTTCAAATTTTAATTATCACATATTATGTATTATAATTCCGTGCCTCGAGGGTAGTTGTGATATCCGAATTAATAAACTGTGATTTTCCTACATTTTCAATATGATAATTAAATTTAACACTAATATGGGCGCTTTCCAGATTTCTCTTACCATTATACCATTATAAAGAAATTAAATTCTTAATTATTTGGTACTTAAATATTGTGCAGGAATTTGGTCCAGAGATAGCACAAAAAATTAACCCAACAGCTGCTTGTGGGAGCTATTAATGGTTATGCGACTAGCTGTTAATCGTTGTGGTGAACTGATCAAAATTTTATAGATAATTATTATATGTTTATGTTAATTCTACACAATATTAATAACTTGTTGGAGATGGTATATTTTTCTAATATAGTAAAAAGTATATGTTACAATTTCACTATAGATTGAATATTAATAATATATGAAAGTAAATATAATTTGGATTTTAAGAAAATTTCCATCTCAAGTTGTTATATTCATACACAATTTGAAATTTTTTAGTATATTAGAACTAGTTATATGCAAAATATACTTATGATGTTAAAACAAAAGTATTGCTAGAATAATAGACAAAATATCAAAAGTTACTGATAAATTGTAATTTTTTTTGAGTAAAGATTGGAGGTCAAGCCACCTAATTATTTTATTAAAGATTGTTCCTTCTGAGTTTCGAATGTGCGACCTCTTACACGGAGAGTGTATTGTCTTTGCCACTAGATCAAATGATGGTTCTAGTGCTAATTTGTAATTTTTAAGAACCATATGATCATTCAAATATTTTGCTTAATAATCTTATAATTTTGAATTTTACATCATATAGTTTGTAACACAAACGACTTTTTGAATTTGACAGGCAAAATCAAATGGAAATTCCAAATTTTTTTGGCGGTGTAATGCTCCTCTAAAGGTGAAGATCTTTGCTGTACTGGTTTTTAGAGAACCAATTCTAACTCACGATGTTATGGCACGTAGAGGAATCCCATGCGAGATGCAATGTTACAATGTTATTTGTGTGACTCATGTGAATTTGAAGATGCAAGTCATCTTTTGTTCGAATGTTTGTATGCTCAGAGAGTATGGAGAGTAATGGGTGCCATGCTAGGCTATAGATTGATGTGCATGGGAGATTCGATGTCACAGACTTGAGATAGATCCTATAGAAATGCGATGCTTGCTGGTGTATCAGAGAAGGAATGGGCGTCGAGATTTACATGTGTGTTGTGATTGAGGTTTCATCTATCAGTGGAGATTCTTTGTAATCGAATTAAGGAGGAAGGAGATCTATGGATGAGGTTTTGTAGAGGGGACTGCACAGAGAAGAAGTTCTAGCGCAGAATTGACCTGGGGATCTATAATGTAGTTGTGTATCATTAATTTTCTTCCATGTTGTAAGCTGGTAGCTTCTACCATGCCAATAAAAAAAAAAATAAAGAATTTGACAGGCAACCAATATAGCTGATTGATCAAACTTGACAGTAATTAGGCGTGTGTGGTCGTAAAATGCTCATTGCATATACTATTCATAACAATAGATATATAATTTTTAAATAATAGACTAATTAATCAGTCTAATTAGTCCTTTTTATGTCGAATTTGACAGACAACTAATAGATTTTTAAATAGTCTTATGCATGTTTTTTTTTTTTTTTTTGATAAAAAGTTTCGCAGAAGCTACGAAGTCATGAGTAGGGGTGTCAATGGGTACGGTACAGATCGGGTGGAGACATTTTTATACCCATACCCATTAAAAATTGACTTTATTCTACCCTATCCTTACTCGTTAATATTATCGAGTAACGAAACGGTAGCGGATGAATAACGGATAATACTAATATAATAATTAGTTTTATCATATTTTACAAATTAAATATAAAAAAACTCATTCATTTCACACATATGTAATTACATTTCTAATAAAAAATAAAAATAAATGTGCAATCAATTCCAACTAAATTGTTTTTTACAAAGGAAAAAAATTCAATAACACGAATACATATTTAGGTGGGTTGGAAATTGAATTGAATATATATTTAGATTTTATAATTACCCTATAGGGTAACGGGTACGAAATAGTCATTATTCATATCCTTACCATTTGATTAACGAAAAAAAATTATTATTCATACCCATACCTAATAAGCTAACGAAAAAAAAATCTTACCCATACCCGTCTTATCGAATATGATATGGGTCGGTAAACGGCTAAAAAGATACCATTGACACACCTAATCATGAGAGAGACTCGAATTCTCGATTATTGGAGAAGAGTTCGACCTTTAAATAATAACAGTCTTATAACTTTTTCTCTTAGTCAACTGTGTTACCGTACCACCTTAGTCTTATGTTTGTTTCTTAAGTGTAGAAACAAAGTTAACTTACAAAAACTGTTTCTTAGATTCTAAGCTGGATATTGTGATATCAGTTGACACTAATTAGACTTGTGTGATCGTAAAATGCTCACGACACATACTATTCATGACAATAAATATATATTTTTTAATTAATCGGCTAATCAGTCTAATTAGTCTTTTTTATGAATCACATTGATATAAACTTCGACAATAGTAAAGGTTGGTAAGTGTGAACCAACTACCGAGAAGGCGACAATACAGTAATTGGTATTAAATTATAAGATCATGATACACTATTGAGTATTGATAGACAATCCCAAAAAAAATTATCTTAAAGAATTGTTGATAAGCTTCTTTATTAATAAAACCCCATTTATTTGATTTATCTAATTACTAATTCGACCAGATGATCAGCATACTCCCTCTAGTATCTTGTAACTTATTTTTAATTGATGTCAAAATTTCCTATATTAGGTTACCATTTTGTTATTATTAAGTAAATAATACGTTTTCTAGGGAGTATTATTTTAATATTTTAATAACTTCAAATTTAAAATTTAAATATTAAAATAAAAGTCAATAGATATAATATATAATATTTTCTCTATGCTCTTGTAAAATGGTATGATATTTTGATTTTGATTTAATTATTATCAAGAATTTGAAGAAAAAAACACTGATGTGGATAATTTTTATATGTTGATTTTTTAACTAATTGATTTATATATAAAAAAGAAAACTAAAAAATGATAATTTTTATTTGTTTGTTGGAAAGTTAATATAATAACATTTAATGGTTTGAATCTCATTCTTTGTGATATCCATATCCTCTAAGGTAATGGAATATTTCTGTTTAAATTCGAAATCAGAATCTACAGGACCTCTTTAATATGAATGCGGATTCTAATCAAGTATCAAAAAATATATATAAATAGAGAGAGATGAGCTATGGTGAGACGTGGAGTAAAACCAATTTTTTACTCCATGATACTATATATTTATTTTGAACATTCAAATAACCGATCCGAACTGCTCAACATGTTCTCTATATTGAAATGTGTTTGGAGACCAAATTTTACATTTTTTGGAATTTTTTACTATTTATTAAGCCACTTTGAAAACCGCTGATCCGGTGGTCTAGAAATTTTACTGTTTTTTACTGTTCACAGTGGATCAGTGATTTCAAAGTAGCTTAATAAATAGTAAAAAAATTCAAAAAAAATGTAAAATTTAGTCTCTAAGCACATTTCAATATAGAGAACATGTTGAGCAGTTCAGATCAGTTGTTTGAATTTTCAAAATAAAAATATGGCGTGAAGTAAAACGACATTTTACTCACCATAGTCTATCTATATATGTATATATTCTGTTACCTCAGATTAGTGGATTGACAGTGCCCTTAACGGGTTGCCCGAACCCGGTCCGCCCGTGCCCGGTGCCCGGGGTACCCGTACCCGTGCCCGGGTATACCCGGGTAAACGGGTACACGGGTATTGGTCTCAAACGGGCAGGGTGGCTGTTTTTGGAAACAAACCCGGGTGTACCCGTGCCCGCTGCCCGTCTGCCCGCACCCGCCACGGGTGTACCCGCACCCGGTAACCCGTGCCCGTACCCGTACCCGTGCCCGTGCCCGCTGCCCGCCGAAACCAGAAATTTTGAATTTTTTTCCCCCCACTGGCGACTGTTAACAGAGCAGTTTTGGCTACAGGCAGCGCACTGAGTACAGCAATGCATATAAATATTGCGCTGCATGAAGCTAAACCTGCTCTGTTAATATACTGAGTCGTTCTACAGTTTTGGTTCAAATCACACTGGCGACTGTTAACAGAGCAGTTTTGGCTACAGGCAGCGCACTGAGTACAGCAATGCATGTGAATATTGCGCTGCATGAAGCTAAACCTGCTCTGTTAATATACTGAGCCGTTCTACAGTTTTGGTTCAAATCAGTCAAACCGGGTGGGTCCCACCTGTCATTTCTGTCCCGTACGGGTGGGTCCCACCCGTCAATTTTGTTTTTTTTTCGGATTTATTAAATTTCAAATATTATTCTCCCTCCAATCAAAACTCTATATATTCACCCCTCTTCCTCTCAATTTTTTCACACCCTCTCATTCTCTCAATCTCTCATAATCTCATTCTCTCAATCTCTCAATATTACTATTTTCAGTTTTTAAATTTATTGTTTGAAAAAAATATAGATTCATTCTACAAATACGCAAACGGAATTACGAAGTTCGTCACCTCCCGCAAGATTTTTCCTCGAGATTTAAAGGTTACATTTATTTCATGTTAGATTAATTTATTTTTGTAGAGTAAATTAAAGTTTATGCTAGTTTTTTTTTTGTAGATTAAATTTAGTTTAATTTATTTTTGTAGAGTAAATTTATTTTTAATAGGTTAAAAAAAATATGTTAGATTTGTTATTTTGAATATGTGAAGTAATTAGATTTGTTTTGAATAGGTTTGATTTTATTTTTGTAGAGTAAATTTATTTTTAATAGGTTAAAAAAATATGTTAGATTTGTTATTTTGAAATTTGAATATGTGAAGTAATTAGATTTGTTTTGAATAGGTTTGATTTTATTTTTGTAGAGTAAATTTATTTTTAATAGGTTAAAAAAATATGTTAGATTTGTTATTTTGAAATTTGAATATGTGAAGTAATTAGATTTGTTTTGAATAGGTTTGATTTTATTTTTGAAATTCGGATTTATTTTTAATAGGTTAAAAAACTATGTTAGATTTGTTATTTTGAATATGTGAAGTAATTAGATTTGTTTTGAATAGGTTTGATTTTATTTTTGAAATTCGGATTTATTTTTAATAGGTTAAAAAATATGTTAGATTTGTTATTTTGAATATGTGAAGTAATTAGATTTGTTTTGAATAGGTTTGATTTTATTTTTGAAATTCGGATTTATTTTTAATAGGTTAAAAAAATATGTTAGATTTGTTATTTTGAAAAGGTTGGATTTTTTTAGTAGGTTATATTTTTCAAATAGGTTATATTTGATTTTTTAAATTCGGATCTAAATTTAATAGGTTAGATTTTATTTTTTGAATTGGTGAGATTTTATTTTTTGAAAATGTGATTTTTTATTTTGAATATGCTATATTTTATTTTTTAAATTTTGAATATGTTATTTGATCATTTGAATATGTTACATTTATTTTAAAATAGGCTAGATTTTATTTTTTAATTTAGGATTAATTTTTAAATATTTTAGATTTATATTTTTTGAATATGTTACATTTATATGTGAATATGTTAGATTTATATTTTACTAGATAAATAAGTTATATTTGTTAGATAAATAAGCTAGATTTATATTTTATTTTTGAATATGTTGGATTTGGTAGAGTTATTTTTTTGAATAAGTTAAATTTGTTATAGTTATTTTTTTAAAATAGATTTTTAAAATAAGTTAGAACAAGTTGTATTTATTTTGAATTAGACTTAGAATTATAAAATTTGAATTAGATTATTATGAATTAGACTTAGAGTTATTTTTTTAATTTAGATTTACATTTATAATCAATTTAGATTTAATTTAATTTAGATTTAGATTTATATTTTGAATAAGTTAGAACAAGTTGTATTTATTTTGAATTAGACTTAGAATTTTAAAATTTGAATTAGATTATTATGAATTAGACTTAGATTTATTTTTTTAATTTAGATTTACATTTATATTCAATTTATATTTAATTTAATTTAAGTTAGATTTATATTTTGAATAAGTTAGAACAAGTTGTATTTATTTTGAATTAGACTTAGAATTTTAAAATTTGAATTAGATTATTATGAATTAGACTTAGATTTATTTTTTTATATTGTTTTTTTCTTTTGAAATTCGGCTGAGGCATATTTTTTTTTTTTTTGGTTCGGATCCCTCTGTTACAGAGACAGAGGGCAGAGGGCAGAGGGCATACTTTAAAAAAAAAATTTGTTTGGTTCGGATCCCTCTGTCACAGAGGCATATTTTAAATTTTTTTTTTTAAAATTCGGCAGAGGGCATCAGGGCAACAGAGGCTTGTTTGCATATTTTTTTTTCTTTTTCTTTTCTTTAATTTAGATTTAGATTTATGTTAGATTTGGATTCAATTTAGATTTAATTTAGATTTACATTTACATTTATATTCAATTTAGATTTAATTTAATTTAGATTTAGATTTATATTTTGAATATGTGAAGTAATTTACATTTATTTTTTTGAATAGGTTTAAAATATGACATCTCCTATTGACGAAGAGAATATGGATTTTGGAGCGAGATTTTCACAAGAAATTTTTGGCCCGGCTTTGCCACCACCTAATAATCCACAAAATTATTCCCAAAATTATCCACAAAATTATCCACAAAATAATCCACCTAATTATCAAAGAAGGGATCAAACGCTAGATTTAAATTATCAACAACCCCCCCAAATGTATGCACCGTATTATACTTCAAACAATCCAAACATGTATATTCCACAAGAAACACATCAACCGACACCACCATATGCATATGGAGGCACTTCTTCTGTAGCATCGAGTCAAGCCACCCCCCCTATAGAAGGTACTCCGTCGAGAAGTGTCACTGAAATTGAAGAAGAGCCAATCCTTCCTCCGACAAGTGTCCCCCCAGAAGGACAAGTGGTAAAGAAGATTAGAAGACAACCTGAATACAATCAGCCGTGGGCCAAATGGTACAAGATTTCCACAGATGAGAACGGCAACATGCAAACCCTCGAATGTAAGGTACAAAATTGCAAGAAACCATTTTTTGTGTATAAACAAAGTAGTGGTATGACCAGCTTTAAAAGACATGTCGAAATGCACCAAAGGAAGGGTGAGGATATATGTGAAAATGTTGGACCGAGACAAATCCAAACCCTTATGAACGCGTATGGTACTAGAACCAACCCAAAATACGATGAATCAAAAATGCTTAGTGAATTGGCCCGGTACATTACCCACAAAGAACAACCAATAAGCATGGGTGGTTGTATGAGTTTTGCCCGGTTAGTCATTCGGGGGTGTGCTCAACCAATGTACAAGAGGATCCATCATAGAAAGATGGTTGGTGAAATTAAAAACCAGTTTACCAAAATAAAAAATGATCTCCGAGCTATATTTGCATACCAACAAAATAAGGTCTCAATTACCTCCGATATATGGACTGCCGGTAAACATGGCCTTGGGTACTCGTGTGTTACCGGCCATTGGATCGATGATCAGTGGGTATTACAAAAAAGGATATTAAGTTTTCGTGTGTTAGATTCCCCGCACTCAGCACATGTAATTTTCAAATCCATTATTGAGGTGTTAGAAGAGTATAACCTTAAGAGAGATAGGAATAACAAGATTTTTTCTATTTCATTCGATAATGCTAGTAACAATGTAGCTTCCATTGAGATTTTTAAACGGTCACTAAACCCGATTATGAATGGTGCAATGTTTCACCAAAAGTGTGCTTGCCACATACTTAACCTCGTCGTAAGGCGGGCCTTAAAACAGAAGCCGTAAGAGATTTGATCAATAAATTAAAGGATTCTCTGTCCCATATTGTTTCAAACCAAGAAAGAAAACAACGGTTTGGTTTGATGTGCATCAACTATGGCTAGAGCAAGTTGAAAGTTCCTTGGGATATAGATACTCGTTGTAACTCTACCTATAGGTTTCTGAACCGATGCCTTCCTTACAAAGCCGTCATAGGAGAGTTTTTGAGAGGCTCCACCCCCGAGGGAATGGCATTGGAGCCCAGCCCCGACGAATGGGACCAACTACAAATCCTGAGTAATTTCTTAGGAACCTTTTTTAATGCAACCATCAAATTATCTTGCTCGTACTCACCGACGGCATTTGAGTTGATCAGACATCTCTATAGCATCTCCACGGTGTACCGTGAATTGGAGATCGCTGAAAGCAAGTACTCTACTCTCACACCGATCGTAGTTGCCATTAAAGAAAAATTTCTAAAATATTGGGACGATGTACCCCTCCTGGCCATTATCGCAAGCTGCCTCAACCCGGCATACAAGAAGTTTTTCACGATCAAAATAGTTGCATCATACAAAGATAATCTACATTTAGACAACACCGGGGTGGAGGCATTCGTGACTTCGAAGTTCGATGAGATGTTTAACATATACCACTCAAGAATGGGTGACAACCAAAACCCGTCTTCGTCCCGTGCCGGTCCTAGGTAACAATTTAAATATCTATATTATTTTAATCTTTATAATTTATAATATCTACATTATTTGTCCACTAATTTTTTTAATTTTTTAATAGTTCCACTTCCAGGAGCACTAGCAGCGGTGGCTTGTTAGCAGATTTCCAATCGGATATCCAACCGCACACATCCACAAACGAGTTACTGAGCTATTTTGCGGGGGTAAACGAAAGAGAAGATGGACTTGACATCATGACGTGGTGGAAGAGGAATCAAAGAAACTATCCAACACTGGCGATGATGGCCCGCGACGTATTTTCCGTACCCGTGTCAACCGTCCATTCCGAAAGTTGTTTTAGTTCGGCGAACAGGATCCTCTCCGACAAACGCAGTAAGTTGGGTGCACATGTTTTTGAGAGACTTGTGTGCTTGAAAGATTGGATTGATGCTGACGAGCGCAACCAACATCGAGATCATCAAGAATCATCATCCGGAGTCGACACTGAAGAAAGCGGTACCGATACGCGGCCCGCAGCTAATTCGGATTCAGACGGTGCGGAAGAGAGCGAACAATGGTATATGAATCCAAACTACTAGATAGGTAGTGTCGGTATACATTTCTAACCTCTTTTAAACTCTATAGTTATTTTTTAAATTATAATTTCTAAACGTTTCAATTAGTTCTTAAATTATTCATTTTAAAGAAGAATTACTAACAAAAAAAAAGTTAGAACTCCGCCTATGTTATTTTACATAGCCGGTCCCAAGCCCGGAATAAAGGAGGAGGGTAACTTTTATTTTTGAATTTAGATTTAATTTAGATTTAGAATTAATTTAGATTTGAATTTAGATTTAGATTTGTTTTTTTTTCTTTTGAAATTCGGCAGAGGCTTATTTTATTTTTTTTTTTAGTTCGGTAGAAATGCAGAATCCAGAGGGCTGAACTGAAATGCCTTGGTTTTTTTTTCCTTTTATTTAATTTAATTTAGATTTAAATTAGATTTGGATTCAATTTAAATTTTAATTTAGATTTACATTTATATTCAATTTAGATTTAATTTAATTTGCATCTAAATTTAGATTTGAATTTTTATTTAATTTAGATTTAGATTTATATTATCAATTTAAATTGAACATTTACAAAATATATTATCAATTTAAAATGTTTATTGTTTTAAATTAATTGATTTAAGATATTTTTTATTTATATTTTATTTAACCTATTAATTTAGATTTGAATTTAGATTTAGATTTGTTTTTTTTCTTTTGAAATTCGGCAGAGGCTTATTTTTTTTTTTTTAGTTCGGCAGAAATGCAGAATCCAGAGGGCTGAACTGAAATGCCTTGGTTTTTTTTTCCTTTTATTTTATTTAATTTAGATTTAAATTAGATTTGGATTCAATTTAAATTTTAATTTAGATTTACATTTATATTCAATTTAGATTTAATTTAATTTGCATCTAAATTTAGATTTGAATTTTTATTTAATTTAGATTTATATTATCAATTTAAATTGAACGTTTACAAAATATATTATCAATTTAAAATGTAAACTACAAATTTCGAGATATAAATAAATTATGAAACTATATAATTAGAATGAAAGTTTGAAAATAAAATAAAATTACTCGTGTAAAGAAATAATATTTCGTACGACACGTAATAATATTCGTACGACACAGTAAACACGTAATAATATTCGTACGACGCGATAAAAAAAATAAGAAAACAAATCAGAACACAAAACAGAAAACAACAAAAAAAAAAGTCTACCCGTGCCCGTCCTGCCCGTGCCCGCTGTACCTGTGCCCGTTGTACCCGTCTACCCGCAACGGGCACGGGTTTGAGACGGGCAGGGCGGAGTTTTTAAAAAAAAAGTCCGCCTACCCGTGCCCGTTGTACCCGCCTACCCTTTGTACCCGTACCCGTCCTGCCCGCTGCCCGGGACGGGTACTGCCCTGCCCTGCCCGAGGTACCGGTTAGCAAATCACTACCTCAGATGAGATGAATTCGTTAATTACGATGGAAACAGTAGCCAGCAAGCCTCATGGCCCCCCCGATCAATCGAGTCAGTCAACCTGTTTACGGAAAAACCGTCGTTCCTACGGATATTATTTATCATTAAAAGAATTAAAAAAACTATAACAAGTAAATATATTAACAGAGCCAGTTTAGCTTTATGCAGTGCAAAATCAAATAGAGAAAAAGAGAAATTATATGACTGTTGCGCTGAATAGAGTGAAAATAGTTCCTTCAATATATTTACCAATAGTAACGGCAGCGCCCGATTAGACTAAAGTTAACCAGTCCAACAACACTGGTGGAGGTGAAACGAAACGAAGCGAACACGTTTCTCTTCTCCTAGCCGCGAAATTAATGGCGGCCTCTGCCTCTGCCTCTGCCACGACCACGCCACCACCTCCTTCTCTTACCCATTTCTCCTCATAACCCCACCCTCCCCTCCCATCCTCTCGCTATTGTACGAATGGCGCACGCCAATTCCACACTCGGGGACGACTTACTCGACGTTGATGACTTCCCTCCGGTAAAAAGTCTACTCTTTAATCATTTTTGCATTGATTCAGTGATTGGGGTTTGTGTGAGGGGGAGAGAAATTTGGTAATAGATAATTGAGAATTTGAGATCAAATCCCTCCTTATGGGAAGATGCAATTATTATATTGTCTTGATTAACGTTCGGATGGATACGAATTACGAAGGAGAAATTTATTTAGTTTGTTTCGTTAAGTAATTATTCGAAGGGTTGATTTCTAGGTAGAAGAAGGGAGAGAGAACGGGATTTCAAAAGAGAAGCATGACAAGGTTATTGCTCTTGTGTGTGATGCGAACTACAAGTTTCGTCAGAACCGTTATGATGAGGTATATCTGAAGTTCTCCAGATTATTTTATTTTATCTTCCACTCTAGATACTATTGATTATAATTGAGTAGAATGATTGAATAAATGAAGTGAAAAGAAACACAGTATTTATACCAGCATTATTACACTTGCATGATGTCAAATTTTGTACAAATTCATTCACACTGGTACTATCCTGATGCCAATTTTCGGTATAGATTTGTTCATGTTTTCTGGAAATAAGTTTGCATTTTGTTTGTACATAAGCTACAATGTGCTTCAGTGACATAAATTAAAGAACAAAGAAGACAGTAAATTCTACTGCAATGAACCAGTACAGATCAAATTTTCAGGTGAATATCAGAACCAATGTGAAACAAACAGTTCTGAAAACTCTTTTCCAGCCTTGATATAAATTAGTTAATTTGTAACTTCAATAAGAATTATCTAGTGTGGTTACTTTTTTTGGCTATAACAATATGCTGTTGTGTGTAGGCAGTATCTCTCTACTCCAAAGCACTACTTATAAAACCAGGAGATCACACAATTCTTGGAAATCGCAGTGCTAGCTTTTGCTTGTAAGTTCATATTACATAATACAGTTGTACTTGGAACACTTCTATGCTACTGCTCTTTGTATTTATTTTGAAAATTCAACCTCCTTGTTTTTATGAAATAATTTAAATCAAGCAAAACCAAAGTAGAAAGATGAAAACCTTTCACTATTATTTCTGACTGGCAATGTATTTGGTATCAGCCTTAGCCGTCTCTTAAAAGAAAGATCACCAACTCAGTCAGAGTATCAACCACTGAATGGGCTTGATCCGACAACACATGCTGAGGTGAAAAAAAATTCTTCCTTTTTGGCCCCTCAAATGATCTATTTTTAGTTTTTTACAAGAGAAATATTTGTTAAATTTTATATTTCTTTTCAGTTAGCACTAAAAGATGCAGAGAAAATCTTATGCAGAAGCACCACTTCGCCAAAGCCATATGTATTGAAAGCAAATGCTCTTTTTCTGGTAAACTTAGATTAAGTGTTTTTTGTGTTTGGGGAAATTCCTTAAGAGAGGAAGCATTTCTTGGTGTTAATTTTTGTTTATCCTTCTTTCTAGCTTGAGCGGTACCAGGATGCAAGAGAGGTCCTTCTAGAAGGTCTTCAGATTGATCCTCTCAAGTATGTCTCTTTTTATCTGTCCATTGTTCTGTACCATCCAACACCAATACTAAAACAGGTCTGCTGTATTTGTGATAAGATTATGCTGATAACTTGATACAGAATCCACTGGTGCACCCGCCAATATATTTAAGATAAACTTTTAACATATTAAGATGTATTTTTTGTGTAGCTCTCACCTACAGTCTTGTCTCCACAATCTTGACCGAAGCGCAAATGTCCCACTAAATTTGAAACAGAGGAAGGCAGAAAGAACTGATGATTTTGAATGTACGCTCTGTTTTAAATTATTGTATGAACCGGTAACTACCCCATGTGGCCATTCCTTCTGTCGTCACTGTCTTCACCAGGCTATGGACCATGGTGAGTTCAAATCCATTAAATATTTTTACTGTGCCAAGGATAACAAAATCAAACCCTTTCTCAACATAAATTATATGGTAAAACATAGGTAACAAATGCCCCATGTGCCGAACGGTGCTGTTCATCACTCCTAGAACTTATCCAATAAGGTGAAATCATCTCTTTATTGCATTTTGTTTTTTGAAGGTCAGTGAGATGACTCACTGACATTTTCATTGATAATAAAGTTATTTACAAATATTTAACAAATAATGTATAGCATTTACAAATAGCACCCTTGTTTCTCATATTAACTATCATACCTAATACTTTTGTGGTCAATGCAAATGAATTTCTACTGTAATTGATCCAACTCAGGATATATTAGAATAGAGGGGAGAGAGGCAGAGATTTGTAGGGAAAGAGAGGGGAAACCTGGTGCCCTTGGGCTTTTCTTAATTTTCTGTTACTCAAATCTGATTTAAAATATACTGGTTTGTAGAAATTAAATAGAGATCCTAAGACTTGGAATAAATTTAAAATAAATCAGAATCAAATAAAATACCAATCTTGACTTCCTGCCATAATAGAGCATTCTAAATTTAAATCAGAACTATAATAAAAACTGGTGTAGACATGACCAGCTGACTCGGACTGATAATAATCGACATGACTGGACCCAAAACATGCAAGTACTAATTCGTATCACTAATGTATCATTAAGCCATAATTACCAGAAAAGCAGTTTGCTAGTGTAAGTGGTTATCATACCCCTGGTATGCTGGTATACTCAGAGTAGGTTTGTTTTTGGATATTTGCCGATCATATCTTTTAATATGATAACTTAACTTCTATAATGAGTGTCCTAGATGATTTATATTTTTATGGAATAAATTAACAGATAAGATGCCAAACCGTTCCTTCTTTAAAATTTTCCTGTAAAGCATACTATAAGCAAGATTTAAATTTAGGACCGACATTATATACGTAAATTCTTTGGCCCAAACCAAAGAAAAAACAGACCTAAATTACATATTAATAGCTAGCCATTCCAACTAAAGAACTTTTTATGTGCACGTTCTCCGGCAATCTAATTTGCTGATTACTTGCATTTCAGTTTGTGCAAATTTAAGTGCGGTTCAATTAAGGAGGAGGAAATATTTGCCCTGTAACTAAAATCCAATTTAAGCAAACCAATAGACGCACACACATGTAAACACACATTTTTTCCTCCGTAGTTCAATTATATATATTTTTTTAATCCAATGTATGAATCTCCTTGACTATATTTTTAGATCATTTTTTGCTATGGGTAGTGTAAAATTGACCCCCATTTGCAGCATAAAATTTTTATACATTTGACCCTCGTAGCTTGAAAGTCTAGCTCCGTCCCTGGAGTGAATGTTACATTTCTTTAAACATGGAAAGGGGATCAATCATATGAAGGGGGTCAATTTTACACTAATCTTAACTTATATAGAAAATTTCATAAATACAAAAAATTTGAAATAAAAAAATGGGGGTCAATTGACCCCCATTCAATTGAATAATCCCCTAAAGTAACCCAAATTTTGAGTTTGGAGCCAGACCATCCGATCTGTGCTGGCACAGATTATTAAAGGGCCCCCCTGTGCATTCCACTTGGGCCAGATTGGCCCAAATTCTGATTGAACCTTCCGGATCTAAACTCATAATTTGGGTTACTTTAGGAACTCCGGACCCCATTCAATGTATGACTTCGCCTCTGATTCACTCACACAAAGTCTGACAGGCTTGTTTTGTATGCAAACATTATAAAATGCGGTTGATTTTGATACAGATAAAAGAAAAAAAAATTGTTATATGCTAATACTAAATAAAATTGAGTGCGTATTTCCAAAAAGCCCCTTTATATTTTTTTTTCCAGTTGGTGCAGTCATCTATTTGCCCCCATAACATGTACTGTGCTTGATATTAAATGGTGCAGTGTGGTACTGAATAACATAATACAGAAGAACTTTCCAGAAGAGTATGTGGAGAGGAAATCAGAACATGGGAATGTGATATATGCAGGTCATGATTTGATGCCTCTATTTGTCATGGATGTTGTGCTGCCATGTCAGAAGCTTCATCTTAATATTTTTGAACCTCGCTATAGACTCATGGTAAGATACAGTTACTATATGTACCGTTCAAATTGTTTATTGCAAACTCTGATGAACTTTTATTCTGTGTTTCTTTTTTCTTTCAAAAAAGGTGAGGAGGGTTATGGAAGGCAATCATCGTATGGGAATGGTACTGTTAATTGTTAATAGCTATCTTGACCTAATTCTCACACCAAAAAAAAGAAAGAAATAGCATCAAGTCCTGAAATGTACTATATTAATCCTTTTGATGAATTTATACTTTGTTATAGGTTGCAATTGATCCTACGACCAGTACCATTGCTGAGTTTGGCTGTGAAGTTGAAATTGTGGAGTGAGTTACCAATGCATTTTAATTTCTTTTTCTTCTGTGATTGTTGTACTTATTCAGGGAAGTGATCCCTGTCCACCAAAATAAGTAAATAATCAATTCTAAATTTTTTCCGTAAGGGGTGGCAAAAGTATTTTATAATATTATATTGAGCATTTATGTAATGATAATGGCATATCTCCTTTTGATGGATCGCTTGTTTATCACAATATGATATGGGAACTTTCAGTTTAAGAAGAGAAATTGCAAAATGGAATGTCTAATTCTTATTTTGTGTGAACTCGTATGAAATAATTCATATGTACAATCAATCATCTACTTTTCCTCCCTTATGATAAATTTAGCAACATAAACAAACAAACCCTATGTGATGGATTAGTTCTCTCTTTTCAGAGGTTAAGCTGTGTAGCTTTGAATGTAAAATTGGTTCGTAGGATGGTCACCACATAGAATAATAAATTGTACTTTGGGGGTGGAGTGGAATTGGATTCTCTCATGTGCTGCAAAAGTTCCAGCATAGATCACATGGCCGTGTGTGTGCTGAGATTCTTGCTATCTCCAATTACGTCCCATGAAATCGTACACCATTACAAAATCAGACCGTAGTGGATTATTAGCACATGAGTGGGGTGGTGTATTGTCAAAATGTTTTTTAAGTTTTGGAAATTGTTGGAGGTTAGGGTTTTAAATATCCTTTGTCTTAGATATTATTACATTTTATTGAAACTTATGTATGCTTTTATTTAATTGTAATTTGTAGGTGCGAACCACTTCCAGATGGCCGATTTTTTTTAGAGGCAAGTATATAATTTATGCATGTGGATATAAATAACAACTGACAAGTGCTGTCAGGACATATAAAGATAAATAACAGTAATGATAACTATGATAATGGTAATGTTGATGATAATGTAAATTTTCTTGTAGATAGAAGGCCGTCGACGGTTTCGAATCTTGCAATCATGGGACCAAGATGGGTGAGCATCTTTTATGTTATCCACTGATTTCTGACTAATGGGTTGATTATAATGTGGTTAACACGTGGGATTTTCTATAAATTTTCTCACTGAAGGTATCGCATTGCTCAAGTTGAATGGTTTCAGGATGTAGCACCACCAGAAGGATCAACAGAGAAACAAGAGGTTTTATTTATTTTTTATTTTTCCAATGAGCTTGCAATTGTTAATCATGCCCTCTTTTGTTTTTTCTAATTTTCGATATGTTTATAACTAATGAGAAGTTGGTCGAGTTGGCCAGTACTGCTGCTGAGTTG
The DNA here is from genome assembly GCA_028015225.1 of Carex myosuroides. NCBI lineage: Eukaryota > Viridiplantae > Streptophyta > Magnoliopsida > Poales > Cyperaceae > Carex > Carex myosuroides. The sequence continues at coordinate 1,358,996 of CM051486.1, read as the reverse complement.
GCGAGAAATTGTGTTACACATGCACGAGAAGTTACTAGAACGGGTAAACTTTTGATTACATGATTGATCTAAAATTTTGTTGAAAATTGAAGAAATACTCCCAATTTTCAGAAATCCTTGGTATCAAAGAAGCTAAGTACTAAGTCTGGTAATTTGATCCGGAGGTCCAGTTTTGTTATTTTATATTGTTATTTGTTCAAGGATTGATGAATGCCCTGGGGCCTAATGCAGGGAGGAGGCATCGACATTTGGAACAGTTTGAATCTGAGAGTACACCTGGGCCCAGTGATCCTGAAAAATTGAGCTTTTGGGTAATTTTCGTATTATGAGTTATGATAATGATTTTACAGATATGCCTCTAATGTTTAATGTTTGGTTTCTTATATCTCTGGTTCTTTTATTTCTTACTTAAATCATCCTTTTGCATTTACTAGCTTGTAAAATTGCTGAATCTGAGACCATTCGAGAAGTACAAACTTCTATGCTCGAAGGACACCCGTGAGGTAAATAAAACTATACAGAATGGGAATTTGTTTTTTTTCTTAAAACTTGACATGTTGTAATTCTGATGAGCTTATTATATTAAATAACTGTAGAGATTGTCAGGAATCCTTGATTTGTTGAGAGCACAGGAACAGGGTTGTAGCCTTCAGTAGTGAAGGTTACTCTTTTGGTATTATTCGAGTAATTACCCGTGAAGCATGAGACAATTCATTGTTTTGCAGAAGACTTTTTTATTTGAATAAACAGTTATGAATTTGGGCCTCTTTTATCCTGAATGTAAATAAAGATAGCACATGGTGTTTTCCTATTATTAGATCAAAGTCGTGCACATCTAACTTCCTTTTTATTTGTAGCATCCAGATTCTTCCATTGTTTATAGGAAGCTGATATGAGTACCCGCAGTTGAGTACCGGCATTGTATCCGCACCTAAACTGTCATAACTGTTTTTGAGGACCGCACCTAAACTGTCATAACTGTTTTTGGGGACCGCACTTAAATTAATTCACATACAAAATGGAAAGTATTTATACCTAAATTATCAAGTATTCATATATAATTCATCAAGTATTTATACCTAAGATATCAAGTATTTAAAAAAAAACTGGACACAATACCTACTCATCTTTACACGTTTTTCAAGGTGGTTTTTTTTTCTCCGGTCAATCTAACCAATTTTTGGGACGATCTATGAGAAATTTTACAAATTTAAAACTACGAACGCGTTCTACACAATTTTATCTTTCAAATGAGATCCATGATGACATACTTTTACACGTTTTTCAAAGTATCAAATATTCAAATATGAAAAGTATTCATACAAAATAGAAAGTATTCATACCTAAGATATCAAATATTAATAGTAATTCATCAAGTATTTATACTTAAGATATCAAGTATTTAAAACCAATTTTTTTTTTGTCGGCACTTGTAAATTTATTTTACAAGTATTAATAGTAACATTGTGAAGTATTTATATCTATACAAGATAAGTATTTATATCTATACAACGAACTACATATATGATATATGAATTTTCCTTAAATAACTGTACTCGCACTTTTTTTGAAAAATTCTCGCGTCGTACCCGCATTAGGGGACCACACAACCGTTCCAAAGCTGTAATTTTGTTTTACAAGTATTAATAGTAACATTGTGAAGTATTTATACCTATACAAGACAAGTATTTATATCTATACAATGAACTACATATATGATATATGAATTTTCCTTAAATAATCGTACCCGCACTTTTTTTTGAAAAATCCCCGCTTCCAGTTTCGAAATCGCTAAACGATCGTCTCCAAATCGCCTTGAAATCGCCTTGAAATTGATCTAAAATCGCCTCAAAATCACGGAAGCTTCAAAAAAGGAAGAAACGGAGAGAAAGAGAAATTTAAAATTCAAACTGGAAAGTATGTAAATTAGTTAATTGGTAGTTGTGGGGACCGCTTACAGTTATGGCAGTTAATTGGGAATGAATTAAGTGCGGGTACGATGCAGGTACTCAACTGTGGGTACTAAAATAATTATTCTTGTTTATAATGTTAATTGTTAATAATGTAAGCTTGCTAGCCATAAGACTACGCTTGACTTTTTTCATCTTATCATAATTACGATTGTCTTTCTGACTTCATTCTAAAAAATTATATTTATTTAAAATAAATTAAAGATTGGGGTAATTTCATGTATACCCCTCAAAAACTTTAAAATTACGTAGTCTCCCCTCTAAACTTCAAAACTACGTACTCCCCCCTCTAATCTTTCAAAATTCACAAAATTTCAAAATTTATTGTTTTTTATATTAAAACTCATTTTAAATTTATAAAATACTCATTTTATCTTTTATTAAAACATAAAAAATTGTAGCTTATATAAAAAATGTCGTTCTGGCCAGATTATTTAACGGGCTGGGTATATTTATAATTCTTACAAAAATAGATGTATAATTTGAATTTTCAATGGGCCGGATGTTACAGATAAGAATTTTGAAATTTATCAAGTATTGTGTATTGTTAGAACCGTAAACTTAGCATAGTGATGGAAACTCCTCTTGCTACTTAGAGATACATGCTCAATTCTCGAAAAAAAAATCTAAAAAAATAATTAAATGTAACAATAGCCATTTAATAAAAAAAATTTACTGTGTACTGCTTGTACTAATTTTTTAAGTGTATATATAAACTTCAAAGCGGTTACAATTCACATGTGTTTTAAAATGTGTGATTAGTTAATGTTACTTAAGCATATACAAGCATCTCCATTCCAGCAAACGTTTAGTAATTAATTTGGACCACATCACTGAGTTTAGCAATTAAAGTGATTCATAATTTCTAAATCACTCCATCCCAGAAATTTAATTAGAGTTGTTTATTTAATTAGAGTTGCTTTTAAAGCAAACTTGCTAATTTAAAAATTGTGGTACATCCCAGCAATTATATTAGCAATTAACACATCATATTAGCAATTTAAAAGAAATCACCGTTGTAGATGCTCTAAAGAGTTGTTTTAAAAAGCAAATTTGCTAATTTAAAAAATGTGGTACATCACAGCAATTATATTAGCAATTAACACATCATATTAGCAATTTAAAAGAAATCACTTAGAAAAACTGTGGATATCTGTATTTAAAAAAAAACTGCAAATTGAATTGAATCACTTAGAAAATATTAGTTAAAAATAAGATAATAGAATAAGCTAGTAGTTTGATTTTAGATTTATTAAATGATATTTATACGATCAAATTTATAAGTCTAACAAAATAAGAGTTTGTAAGAACTAGAATCAGTCACTGAATATGTAGTGTATTATTTTTGTATGGATATTGTCTTAATACTGCGGCCAGTACTTTTTAAATACTGGTCGCAAGAAAAGCCTAAGACAATCAGATAAATTTCAGAGACTGTACAAGGAGTATTTTTTTTTAAAACATAATTAAAAATAATATTTTTACCAAACCAACATGATTACTTTTTTTTTTTTACAAAAATCATAAGAACCGAATTGTCAATTCGGTCCGCTTGGTTTTTTTTTTGGGACCGAATTGGCAATTTTGTCCCTGTTGATTTCACAAAATTTCAGAAAAGCGGCCACAGAAAATCCGAAAATGACTCCGGACCGAATTGGCAATTCGGTCCCAAATTTTTTTTTTTTTTTTTAGAGTTTGCTTAATAAATAGCATTATTGTAAATTTAGTTAAGAAAACATTTACATTAACAAAGATGTGTAATTCTTACACGCTAGGTTGTGCCAAAAAAATTGAAAATGAAATAGAGTAAATCAAATTTCATCTATTATCCTCTATGGGAGATAAAAAATAGTGATCCGGCTAAAAAGACATGTTAATTGTCTTTCGGTTTCAAATTCAATTTGACCTACATCCGATATCATATATGATACACAAGTGAGAAATTCAACCAAACTCTAAAAAAGAAAAAAAAAAAGTTGGGACCGAATTGCCAATTCGGTCCAGACTAAAAAAACTCTGGACCGAACTGACAATTCGGTCCCTAGGCATTACACAAACGGCAACACAGTTTTTCTACGGAAACTGTGAAATCAACAGGGACCGAATTGCCAATTCGGTCCAAAAAAAAAAACCAAGCAGACCGAATTGCCAATTCGGTTCTTATGATTTTAGTAAATTTCTCTTTTATTACACCTTTCCTATGGAATAAAGAATTGGCTCATGAAGGAATAGAGGAGGGACCCAAATGTAAAAAGTAGGAATTTGACTTTCTCAATTCTCCAATTCCACTCACTTCTTCTCTTGTTCGGTAGGAATAGAACATATTTTCCACTCTATTCCTCTAAAGGTAAGAAAACAACGGAACAGAACCTTGTGGAACCCACAAAACAGTGGTTGTTGCACTTTCCCGTTGCATGCTATCATTAGACAAAGTTTGGAGCATTGTTTAAGAAATATGATGTCCTGCGACTTTGACTTAAATTAAAGATTGCTCATATGCTCCTGTTAACATAAGCTCCATTCTAAACAGATTATGTTAACAGCAATACCTGTAATCTAAAAAATGGCAAAGTATAAATTTAAGCTCCACAAAAGTGCTCGAGATCTTAATTTTTAAAATGATTCGCATTAGTTTCTTAAATGAAACACTTACCATTAGGTTTTTCAATTTATTAAACAAAACACATATCTATTTTATTATGCGATTCATTTATTACCCTTCTATCTATCTCGTCAAATAGGTTTTGCTTTTAGTACGAGAAAGTATGAGCAGCTCGGAGAGGAGACATATGGCGTGGTGTAAAAAGTGGTTGATCAGATTATTAATGAGACGATCGTTTTGAAGAAATCTAATTGGAGCAGGAGGATGAAGGTGTTGCCATCAGAGAAATCTCTCTTCTCAAGGAAATGCAAACGTGGCAATATAGTCAGGTTTGCTTTTCAGATTTATTTCTCCCCATAACGTGGCAATATAGACTACCGAAATTTTTATTTATACCATTTTAAAAAAAAAAAATTAACCAAATGACCATCGTTTGGTGGGAATTCAAAATCTAACACGGCCGCACCGGCATTCTGCGGACCCATTTCAGCGGGGCCGCAGAATGCCGCTGCGGACCCTTTTTTTTTTTTTTTATTATCGATGCACCGGTGTAAAGCAGGAGATATATCAAATTTTTTGTTTTTAAAACTTTTTTGGTTTCTAGGAATGCGTGCCATAAGATAAATATGGGAGTGAGGATTGTGTGTGTGTGTGAAAGGGAAATAAATCTGTAATTTCAAATCTATCTCTTCATTTTTTAGAATGCACGAATCTCAACAACATTTATTTTTCATACACGAATCTCCAAACAAATAAATGGATGGATTTAGAATAACATAATCCTGTGATTCCAAAAAATCACGGCACCCCTTAGATAGGTCAAAAGCCCAACCGCTCACATCTTAAAATAATATATAAAAATTGTTTTCTTATATTTTTTGGTTTCTAGGGATGCGTGTAACGAGATATCTCAAAAGTTTGAAACGGATTAAAAAAAGAAAAAGGGTCCGCAGAATGGTGTTGCGGACCCTTAAATGGGTCCGCAGCGGCATTCTGCGGCCCCGCTAAAATGGGTCCGCAGAATGTCGGTGCGGTCGTGTTAGATTTCGAATTCTCACCAAACGATGGTCATTTGGTTAATTTTTTTTTTTAAAATGGTATAAATAAAAATTTCGGTATAGACTAACTACTGTGTTATGTATGTGGGCCTGATTCTAGGAGTATGCGGGGGGTGGCAGGTGGGCGACAGCCCCCTGCGAGTGATGTCTGAGGTTACGAAAATTCTTTTACCGACGACCCAGATTAGTCAAGTCACCTATTAAGATGTACGATCCAGATTAGTCTGTTTTTACGCCTTTTCAGTGGGTTTGTCTTTTATATTATACATTAAAATCTCTCTGTAATGTGTTGTAACTGACTTTGAGATATAGTGGATTTCGTTTTGGCGAGCGGCCGTGGGTTTTCTTCCCCTAGAAGATTTCCCACGTAAAATCTGTGTGTTCTGATTTTAATTCTTTCTCAATTTTCTTTATTTCTTTGTTGTGTGATTGCTCTCTGGTACTCATCTTCTCTCAACATACTGGACTATAATGTTGCTAATTGATTTCGTAATTATCAAGTGGTTCAAAGGATTTTTTTTTTTTTTCATATGATGTATCTCAAGAAGTCTGAACAGATTTTATATTCTTTCAATTCTTCCTTGGTTCAACTATTAGCTTTTTCAATGTATTCTATGTAGTGCACACAAGGTATTCGATGAATTGTCTGAGTGGTGATTGTGGAGAAGATATGAGAGAGGCGATCTGAAGAAGATAAGAGTATGCGATATGAATGTTGTTGATTTACAGATATATTTTACAGCGTTTTATACATTGGTTCATAGGATATAATATACATAATTACAGTGTTTAAATCTTACAATATCTATGTAGTAGTGTTACAATATGGATTTGATCAGTTTCTTACTCAAATGGCGAAATTTTAGCACCTTTTTATTTGTTTCACTTGATCTGTTTAAGTTTTAAAGTGTCGATTTGTTATGTTTACAGTCTGGATCGGTTAGGGTTATAGTATTTACTTGATCAATTTTAAAAATGTTTATTTGTGGTTACATTATTGATTTATTCAAGTTTATATGTTAGTTTTTGAAACTTATTTTATTGTAATGTTTATAGTGTCTATCTATGCATTAGTTTACAGGATCTATCTAACAGGTTTACAGGATATATGCAATAGTTTACAAGATCTATGCAATAGTTTTACAATATTCTTGCAATTATTTTATAGGATTCTTGTTATTGTTTTACAGGATTCTTGAACTAGTTTTACAGAATTTTTGAACTAGTTTACAAGATTCTTGCAATTATTTTACAGGATTCTTGAACTAGTTTTACAGGATTCTTGCAATTGTTTACATGATTTATGACTTGAAAGTTTTATTAATTGCTAATATGAAATTTTATTTCGGCTAATCTAGCCTGGAGTGTACTTGATCCTAAGCTTGAGAATTGCCCAAAGCAGGCTATTAAATTGTTCGCTCGGAAGCGTATAGGCTTTTAATACCTAGTCTTCACTCAATTCAGTTACAAGCATACAACAGAAGTTGGGTATAGCTGGGTGTCGAATTCACAGGAACAGTATGGTAATTTTCGGACTCTACTTAATTTATAAAAATCCTAGAAGTCTGCAAAGGTTGGTTGTTGGTTGTTTAATATCCTAAACAAGGTTTGAAACAGTAAAGGTGTTTTAAAATGAATAAAAAGGAGTTCCTAAGGTTTCTGACTTCGTCTCAGCTTAGCCTCACGGTGCCCGGTCCGTGCACTCTCATGCACAGGCAGTGTGTAATGTGCACGGGCCGTGTACTCTCGTACACGGTCCGTGTGGCCCTCGAGTTGATACAGCAGCTACTGGTTTCTGTGTTGTTTCTTTGTGTAGGGTTTTATTGACCGTACCTGAGTCCCTAAACCTCAACTCTCGCATGTTGGCTTAATTACTTGGTATAAAACTCAATTTCTTCCCTCTTAGGGTTCTTAAACCTCAACTTTCGCTTGTTGGCTTAATTAACCTAAGTTACTTGTTGGTTTACTAAAGATATCCTCCATCTCTCGACGAAAGAAAAAGTTCACCTTTCGGCTACTACTTGGTTTCACCTCTCAGCTCACAAACCTACCTCAAATACTTAGTTTGGTCGAATGAATGTCAAGGTTATTCGATTACCATTTAGATGAGGTCTTTCATCTAACGGAGTAACAAATCAATTCAAACAAATACAATCTAAGCAATAAAATACTACACAATCAAGCAAACACAAGATTCAACAACAAATCCAAGTAACTAGCAAATAAAACTAAGCATTCGACTACATCTTAACCCTAGAAACAAAGAGTTTAGCCTAACATAGCAAAACAGCAAATAAAACAAAGAATAAAGATAGAGTTCATGGCAAAACTCGAAGAAACAAGAAGAATCGTCGCAAAACTCTCGTTTTCCTCCTCTCTTCTCCTTCTCCAAGCCAAGCCGCTCTTCTAAACCCTAGATGTCGATTCTCAGATCCAGAATGACCTCTCTGTTGCCCAGAGAGACCCTTTAATGCCCTCAATTCGCGACCTTCCCCAGCTGGCACCAATTTCCATCTTTGGTTTCTGTTTCCAGAAATGCTATGCACGGTCCATATGCAATGGTGCACGGACCGTGTGCCTGTGTCCTGATGAAGTGAGTTGTGCACGGTCGTGTGTCTTCAGTCTGTGGTCGGGCAGAGGGTGTACGGACCGCATGCAGATGGTGCGCGGTCCGTGTATAAACCTTCAGATTCCAGATTCTTCCTCTGTTTCGCCCGTTTCCTGCAAAATAAGAATAATAGCGCAGCAGTACCACATCCTACAGATATTCAATGAAATAAATGCGACTTCAGAGTTTTAGACACAGGTTTTAATACAAAGTACGGTCGGAATATGGACAAAATAGCGAGATATCATAAATCAATAGATTGAGCAATATTTCTTCTGCGCTATGTGTACAATATGTTTGTGTATTTATATATATATATAAATAATGTAATATGTGTTTTGGTGAACATGTATGTTGGTGAGAAACAATATATTTGGTGAACAATATGTTTTTTTATCATTGGTTAAAACAGTAAAAAGTATGTTTGGTGAACAATATGTTTGTTTTAATTTGTAGAAATGTTATGTTTGTGCATGCTAGTGTTGTTGAACAGTTATGGGTTCTGAAAAAACAGTGTGTTTGTGTATCCTTTTGTTTTGCAACATTCATTATGTTGTTTTGTAGTATGCATATGTTCTGAAGAAGTTGTCCGTCGTGCTAAAAAGGGACGGAGCAGGTTTTTATTCTGATCTTTCTTTTTATTATTTATTTATAATATGTTTTACAGTTGTAATATAGTTATTTTACCAATATTCATTTAGTGTGTTTATAATATTCACATAGTTATTTTACAGTATTGACAGTATGGTTTTTATTTGATTTATTTCAGGATATATTATAGGGCAGGTTGAGTAACATAAAAGAAGAAGTTGAAGAAGAAGGAGAGCAGGTTTTTATTCTGATCTTTCTTTTTATTATTTATTTATAGTATGTTTCACAGTTGTAACATAATTATTTTACCAATATTCATTTAGTAAGTTTATAGTATGCACATAGATGTTTTACTGTATTGACATAATGCACAGAGTTGTTTTAAAGTATTGACATAATGGTTGTAGAGTATTCATGTAGTTGTTTTAAGTAATTAACTTTGTGATTGTACAGTATCTATGTAGTCATTTTACAATGTTTACTTGATTTATTTCAATAGGTTGTACATAATTCTTCTAGTTGCTGTAAATTATTAACTTTGTGATTTTACAGTATCTATGTAGTAATTTGATTTGATTTATTTCATGAGATATTACTAGAGCAGAATGAAATGCAGGACAGCTTGAATAACTAAGAAGATGTAGTTATGACGCAAATTTCAGGCCATTCCTCAGTTGTTTGGCCCTCAATTTGAGAAATCAGCATTTCAGGCCATTCCTCAGTTGTTTGACCCTCAATTTGAGAGTATAAGATAGTTGTTCATTCCAATTTGCAAAAAAAATCATTGGGTGTTTTTTGCGGTGGATGTTCCTGCTATGAAAATCCATTATTACACCTCAGCTGGTGAATTTATAGCATACATGGAATACCACTGGCACTCCATGAGATGGCTAAAATAATTTCTTTCCTGGAGGACTTGTGAGTGTTTGTTTAAAAAAATTTCTATGCAACCTTTTACATTTACATGATTGTTCAACTAGTTTTTCAAGATTCTGCCAATGATTTACAGAATTAGAACTTGAAGTTTTTATTAATTTCTTGATATCATTTTTTTCTTTGAGCTAAACCAGCTTGGAAAGATGTTGGTATTATTGAATAGGTGTGCCCAAAGCAGTGAGAATGATCAATGGACTGTGCAATTTTTATTTCGAGTTTTGTCTACAATCTGATCACTGAGATGCTTCTAACTTTCACACAGGTAATTTTTTTAACTTGTAAGTTTATGATGTAATTCCTATTTGTAATTTTATTCTCTCAGCAAGGTAATTCTAATTTATAACCTTGTTTATTTTGTTTTTTTGCAGGATGATATTTCGAAGGAACGAGTTGTTTTAGTGATGAGGTTTTTCACTCATCCAAATAACGTTCATCAGAGGAATATGAAGTAACAAACTTTGTATGTTCATCAGCAAGGTAATATATGCATCTATTAGTTTTACAGTTTGCATCTATTAGTTTTACAGTTTACATATGCGAATTGTACAGTATTGAAGTTTTATAGTTTGTATATGTTAGTTTTATAGTTGCATGTGTCAATTTTACAGTATTGAAGTCTTATAGTTTGCATCTATTAGTTTTATAGTTTACATCTGCGAGTTTGAGAGTATTGAAGTCTTATAGTTTATATATGTTAGTTTTATAGATACATCTGTCAGTTTTACAGTATTCATCTTTTATTTCACTTTTCAATACTGAAGTTTTATAGTTTGCATCTGTTAGTTTTATATTTAAATCTGTGAGTTTTACAGTATTGAAGTCTTATAGTTTGTATATGTTAATTTTATAGATGCATATGTCAGTTTTACCGTATTCATCTTTTATTTCAATTTTCAATATCCATCTTCTGGTTATAGTATACATAGATTTGTTTTACAATATGTATAGTATTATTTTACATGATATAGATGCATATATAAATATTAATAATTAAAGAAAAAAAATGATGAATTTTTTTTTAACAATTCTCTATTCCTATCTCTTGATCAAAGTATTGTTAATAATTGATCTTGGCTTTGTAAAAAACTACGAGACCAACGCGAACTTGTTCGTAGATTTCTTAGTGTTTGTGCAGAAAGGACAGGCTCATCGGAATATGAGCTACTCTCCACTATGGAGAGTAAGCCCATTTTATCACCAAGGGAAGCTATCGATTTTGGTATTATTGATCACGTAGTAAATATAAGAGAAAAAAATGAAAATAGGATCTTAACACTCTTAATCCTTTCATAGAAAATCTCTATGAAAGTCGATTTTACCTTTTTTGATCTGACCTAGATACTTAAGAAATTGGGGAAGCTAAAGCCAACCGATAATATGGTATTTTATCCCGTCTGAGTTCTGATAAGAAATGATCTTATATCGTATATTATAATTCACTTAAAAAAATTAAAAAAAATTAAAAATTTTAATTTCGAAAAAAATATAAATTTTGCATAATTTTAGATGTTATTTGAAAATAACTGCAAGTTTGATAAGTGATTATGTTTTGAAATCTTCTAGAACCTGTCACTTTGAAAGTACAGCAAGTGGTCTCGCATGAAGTATATGTAGTTTGGCAAGTTGTGCAAGTTGCAAGCGGTTAGCAACAAATTTGGGACCACTTGCAAAAAACGCTGGTTGTTAGAATTTTGAATTACGTATTATATATGATTTGTTATTAAAGATATAGTATTAAGTATAGAGTTTTACAGTATTCGCTTAAGTTAAATGACATTTGGTTTGAATAAAAACTGAATACAACTCATTGGATACAATTAGTCGTTTTTTTTATTAAATTTATTTTATTGAGACCAACAGATCGAAAATTATTGAAACGGACACAGATATTATCTCTCAACCTCTTAATTTGTACAAAAAAAATCAAATAAAAGAAGTATAATGTAGAAGTTTGGTTCATCGAATATATTAAAAAATCAAAATACTTTTTCTGTTTTCTCACTTATATTATTATATTTTCTATAAATAAAAAATTCTCCCTGTATAGATCTGACTGTGTACACACAATGCAACAGGAGGTAGTAGTAGTAGAAAAACAGAAGAGGCAGAAGGGATATTTAAAAAAAGTGAGAACAAGGCAGCAAGAGAAAGTATATCGTGGGTCCCACACAAAGGTTCGACCGTTCGAGTTGTCACTGTTTGACTGTCGACGTCCCCCAAAAAGATCAGAAAAAATCAGGAAAACCTCAGGAGAGCTTGGGACTACCGCTTTTACTTGTTGGAACTATTCCCCTTAAATTCAGAGTGCGTATCCTCTGAGATATCTCATATTTTGCGTAACCCACGTGTCTGGTGCCTATTCGGGGATAGCGCAGGAGACCTGTATTATTTAAGTTTTGAGAGTCGTGCAGAACGTATTTGAACAGTTGAGATTTTCCAATAACTCACGCAAAATATGAGATATCTCAGGGGAGGCGAATTTTTAAATTCATACACGCTTTTTCACAAGTACCCCTCCGAAATCACAATATTATACACCTTTAGAAGAGCACTCCGAGGCATAGCAATAAAGATAGGAAAAAGAAAAATATAAATGCGTTTATAAATGTTGGAATAAATGTAATCCGTGGTGACATATTATAAGATACGCATTAACTGAGATGGGGGGGCTACTAGGGGCATTTACAGTGGTAGTGTAATGATAACAAAACGTAGGTATATACAGGTCTGGGGTTTCCCACTTGGCGAAGCTAATGATGCCATGAGACACAGAGTATCTTTCTATATTCTGACTGTTTTGATTTTAGAGAGAGAGAGAGAGAAGAGAGCAATGGTGAAAGTTCAGAAGTTTATACAGTGGCGCATTGAATATATAGGCATATATTATAATATTAATCATACGTACATACCTATATGGTGTCGCGCGTTTCCTCGTTTCAGCGAAAGAGACGCTGATATTTTTAATAGGCGCTGTTATGGCACATTACCTTTTGCACTGATAATAGCATTTTCAACTGTTATAAGCTCGTATTTACTTTGGCACAGGTACTTCTTTTTGGTAATGTTCAGTTTTGTCTGTGGGCTTCTGATAAAAAAAAAAAAAAAAAAGTAATGTTCAATTTAGAGTTTGAAATTTAGAGTCCGGATCCTCTGCATGACTGTATTACTACCGTTTGAGTTTGAAATTCTTGTTAATATATAACGAACGATCCAGATTCAGACTCAAATGGCGAGATGCCTTAGGTGATGTGAATGTATTAGATAGAAATTAGTGAGTAAGAATAAGTACATTAATATGAATTTATATCACATAAGGAAACATCATATTTGTGTTTAAAATTTGGACCGTCCTATCAAAATATGCATGCTTCGTGCATTCCATCTCAGACCGAATTCTAATCGGACAATCCGGATCTAAACAGAAATATTCTATCACCTCAGAGGATATGGACTCCGTTAATATAACATTAAATGTTAATCTTTTTCAATAAATATTTTTTTACTTATATTTCAAACTCGATCAGACACCTTTAGTCATATGCTCAACGAAATTTGAACTTTGATATTTCTTTTTTCTTAACTAAAGTCACTGATTGTAAGACCCTATAATTTTGAATTTTTTGTCTTTTGCAAAAAAATGATCTATTTTGTCTCTCTTGTGCGCTAGGTTAGCAATTAATAGGAAGAAAAAGTTAGTAATCAACTACTTAATCAAACACTTGTGAGTTCTTATTCCTGAATTACAATTTTGGACTTGTTTTGCTGGAACGGATGAGTATTTTCATTAAATATAAAATGTTATAGAAAAGTATATTTTGTTATTTTTAAACCCTGCATACGACGCTTTTGGAAAAGGTTAGACAATAGAGATTATGTAATTTTGAGAGGACTAGAGTGTATATATTATATAAATTTGGGATTCGTTACAAGTAGACGGTGGTGATGGGATTTACGTAGATATAATAAACAGAGCAGCATAGAGAACTACATTGAATGGATAAAAGGTGGGTGATGGGATTTACGTAGAGAGAGGAGAGAGGAGAGAGATACTGTCATACTGATTGAAGATACACAAGAAATGAAATTTTTTTTATAAATCATATTTTTTAAAAAAATTATGAAATCAATATGATTACTATTTTTTAAACCATAAGAACTGAAAGGCTATTTCGGTCTGAATTTTTTTTTCCGGATCGAAATGACAATTCAGCCCAAAGTGGGTTTACAGATTTTCATACCAACTGCCACAGAAAATCTGAAAATCTCTCTGAACTGAAATGTTATTTCAGTCGCACTAAATATATATATATATATATGAGGAGGGTTAAAATGCACCCTCTTTTTGTGCTCCTAACGTGTACCCTCCCCTCATATCTTCATTTTCAAAGTTCAAATAGTCGATTTGAACCTTCCAATGTGTTCTTCATATTAAAATGTGCTTGGAGACCAAATTTTACATTTTTTGGAATTTTTTTACTATTTTTTCAGAATTTTTTATTAAACTAAACAATAATAAAAAATTCAGCAAAGTGATGATTTTCAAAAATTCTGAAAAAATAGTAAAAAATTTCCAAAAAATGTAAATTTTGGTCTCCAAGCACATTTTAATATGAAGAACACGTTGGAAGGTTCGAATCGACTATTTGAACTTTAAAAATGAAGATATGAGGGGAGGGTGCACATTAGGAGCACAAAGGGAGGGTGCATTTTAACCCTCCTCATATATATATATATATATATATATATATATATATATATATATATTTTTAAACCCGAAACAATCTCTTCTCTCTTCTCTTCTTTCTCCTTTCTAAGCAAATCTGTTTTTTTTTTTAATATTCTAAACAATTTATAAGCAAACATTTCTAAACAATTTATAAGCAAATTCTAAAAAAAAAAAAAAGTTCGAACCGAAATGACATTTCGGTCCGGACTAAAAAAAACATTGGACTGAAATGACATCTTGGTCCATGGGTGTTACACCGAATGCTACACATGTTTTTTTCTGAAAAAAGTTGTGAAACCACCCTGGACTGATTGTCATTTCAATCTGAAAAAAAAAGTTCAGACTAGAATGATATTTCAGTTCTTATTATTTTTGTAAATACAAAATAATCACGTTGGTTTCATAAAATTCTTATTTTTAATTATGATTTATAAAAAAAATAAAATAAAAATGCATGGAGATAGACAGACACATAAAAAGAGATAAGGAGACTGGTGTAATACTGTAATGGCATTTATTGAGTTTGCATTGGGAGACAAAACGAAAACTAAAAGATTTAAAATGAACCGTCGCTGTCACAGCTGAGAGTTTGTTCCGAAAGTACTTTTGTCTTCTATGTTATATATGCTCATTCACACCGCCTAGATTTGATTGAACGAGCTGTAAAAATTTTTAGTTGTTC
This sequence comes from Carex myosuroides, assembly GCA_028015225.1. Taxonomy (NCBI): domain Eukaryota; kingdom Viridiplantae; phylum Streptophyta; class Magnoliopsida; order Poales; family Cyperaceae; genus Carex; species Carex myosuroides. The sequence goes on along the minus strand of CM051486.1, from coordinate 1,343,823 downwards.
GTGCTTTGATTCAGTATAGGTAGAGGTACAGTATAGGATAGATCTTCTAGCATGAAAATGTGTACGTATATTTCCTCATGCATACGTATCACCGATGGATAGAATGTGGCACTTCTTTTACAGCATAATGCAGCAGCTTAATATCACAAATGGGTACATAAAGTATGATTAGAGTAGATAAAATGGCACGGCGGAGCCGGAGCCGGCTTCGTCATTGAACGGCACGGCATACTTCGGTTACGTGCTATGACTTGCATGTGTGCCGTGATCATTGTTTAAAAATTTAGCACTGCTAGTCACACGAAATATCTAATTACGGTACAACACTTCATCACGCGACTGATGTGTAATTAATACCGTTAGATCTTGATCAGATGGTGAATTTTAAATAAACTAACCTAAATTATGAAAAAAAAATTGAACGTAACCAGTCACATTTGAACACGACATGTTTGAGCATGACGTGACCATTCGTGTACCCCTCAATATTTTAATCATAGCACATAAAAATTTAACTTCATCACTTCACAATACGGCACAGCACGTTTTTATATAGTGGAATCCTAAAAGCTATTTTATGGTATGAAACCCAATGATCCATATTAACTAATATTTAAAAACATGCTTCATTGAAAACATGGTAACTAGAACATGGCACTTCTTTTACAGCACAACGTAGCAGCTTAATATCACATAAGGGTACATGAAGTATGATTCAGTCTAAAAGCTAGACTTTATGGTATGAAACCCAATGATTCATATTAAGTATTAACTAATGTTTAAAAACATACTTCATTGAAATGTTTTTGCAACAAGTTATGCTTCAAATATCATACTTCATATAGAAGTTATTAAAAAGCAAATGAAAGCTAAAGTAACTTTTTTTTATATATGAAAAGATAGAGAAAATTATAAGCACAAAACCATGTAATTAAGACATCTTTTTTTAACATGAAAAAACCATATGTAAATACATCTTAGCTTTTTCAAATCAAGGCCAGCAAAGATTTTACCGCTCATCATAACTATCACCCACATACAATTCACATAAAAGCCATCATCTAAAAGGGCCACTAATTAATTTTATTTCATTACATCATTACACCCAAATCAACAGTAAAACATGAGCTTCTTAACGCTATCCTGAAGCTTAGGCAATGGCACTGTCTGTAAAGGACCTGACCGGTACAACATTTGTTTACCGCATGCCCCAGAATCTGACCTCTCAAGGTATAACCTAGCTCTATATGCTGCGAGATGCGCGTAATAAACCGGTGGTACAAGAGAAACTGGCTTGGTGCACCTCACAAAGGTGTAACAGAGACTGTGTACCAACTTTTGCATTTCATCCGATCGGAACTGATTCTCGTCCCACAAAACGTGGTAATGAGTCGGCCTACTAGTCCCTTTGGTGCCCCAGTGGCTGCACAGATAGAAATCAAACTCCCTTGGATGAGTTATCACTGTGTCAACCACTGTACCGGGTGGGACATTTTGGTCACTGTGGAACAACCTTGTATGGTGCCGCTTTTGCACCACAGTAAAAGTAACCAGGGGTTGATAGCCGTCAAACCGCTTGCATGCAATTCTGATTGCTTGCAATTCCTCCTTCAAAACCTTTTGAAACTGAGTTTCACTCACACCATCCCGAAAGAAAATAATTTTGCTAGGGAGTTTCTTATTTTCTAATAAGAACTCTTCCAAAAGTTCATACACCATGATATCTAAGTTCTCCATTATTTCTTGGCGGTGAGTTTGAGATCGCATTCGAGAGATGTACCTATTAGATGCCGGCCAATTCATACTACCAACAACTGCCACGACTGAAGGGCTGACATCATCTAATGGATGGGGATGTGTCACATCAGCACCCATAAAGATAACAGGCTGGTTGTCAGAAAAAATTCTAGGAATTTGAAGAGGCAGGCTGTTATACAGAGCCGTGTTGCACCCCCCAACTTTTGCATTGATTTTAAGTGCTAAATTCGCTAGAAACTGCGATGTAGGTTTGGTCAGATTTTGGTACAAACAGCATTGCGTCACAACCCCTATGCTAGTATCCGCAATCCGCTTCAAATGGCCATACCCTTTGTGCTTTCTCTCCATCACACAAACAAGCAGTTGCAAATTACCATTTGCAGATTCATTGATCTTGCGGAGCTTGGTTTCTAGACCCGTTACGTTGTTAAGGAATTGGATATGTTCAAAAATAGTGTTTACCATGGTATTCTTGCTTAATACAATACCGAGATGTTCGCACCGGTTAGATAGTTGACGTATGAATGTTGGTATGCAAGCATGTTGCTCACTTGTACCACCAAAGCTAATAATGGCCCACCTTCTGACAGTGGATCCTTCTGTGACGTGACTGTTAAGGAAATTCCATTGCCGGTCCTGCCGATTTGGGGTCATGTCTCTGACATGACCAGTATCACCAAATTTTAGTTTGGGAGGTTGAAGAACTCTGCCAACAAGTTGAGTCATTTCCTTTGAGACTTGGAGGTTGAATTGATTACTATAAGATCCACTGCAACAACATTAATAAATACAAATTAAAAAAAAATCATGACAATAATGTTAGGAGACAAGCTAACATAAGTAAATCAGAAATAGCAGTTCAATGATAGTTAATGGGTTTGCAAATATTTCAGATGGTTTATAATATAAATGTTGTATCCTTTTTCAATTTTTCCATATTTTGACATTCCTATTTTATTGAAATAGTAATCTCAACTAAAGGAGGGGCTTATACAACTTGCTCAGAATATAGCACTCAATAAAAAGAAATAAATCGGGTTCTGATTGCGAAAGTAAATAGTGCTGCATAGAATAACAATAGAAATACTTTTGAGGTTCCTAGACTTTGAGATTAAACCAAGGACCAAAAAAATTGAGGAAATTAAATAAGGTGCACCTTTTTGTTTCAAAATACATTACACAAATATAATAATCATGCCACTTCTGTACCACATAAGAGCCATATCAAATGACTAGATTATATTAAGCATAGATAAATCCCAATTTTTATTCAAGGTACCGAGCTAGGTAGAGTATCTCATAGTTGTTTAAAGTAAATTTATGGGAAGAAAATGGTTACCTTGCGGGGCCAAACTCACATTTGACCACCTTATTTATAATATCCTTCCTTTCACCGGGCCTCTGACAACCCATTTTAAGAATCTGTGCTGTTTGTTCATCGGAAAGCTTACCAAGAAACTTCTGACCGTCACAAACGGTGCACAGTTCCATCGGTAGATAACATGGCTTACTTCGACTGATTTGCAAGCATGGCAGGTTCCTGAATTCTATCTCATGGTTATATTGATCCCTGAAATAATCCACCAGTTTATACTCCTTCCCACTTCTCTCCCAGAATTTTAGATCCTCAGTCGCCCCCTCGGTTAGGCTATAGACACGGAACCTTTGATGTGTCTCACGGTGACTAACAAAAATTTTCACATTTTTTAATGCACTCTGAACTTGTTTTCTCTCTTCTTCTGACAACACACGTTTTCTTCTCAGAAAATCATCTGTTAAAAAACTGCACTTCTTTTGCAAATATGGAATTACACCAATACTTTCATGAAAAGCCATTACAGAGAAATCTACATTAAGGGATAAACCTTGTTGTGTTGGTCTAAGGCTTTGGAAAAACCCTCTCATACCAACAACGCCTCCACCTATGTCTCTCTGTCCACCCATAGAACGAGTGTAATGAGACCGACCAACTGAAACACAAGATTCACTCGGCGCCTCTCGTAAGACTATGTCTAGTGCATGAAGATAGTCTTGCGGGAGGGGGATACCGTTATTTTGTTCTTCCAAGTAGTTGTTCAATTTCTCGCCAGTTAATTTAGACACCAACCTAATATTAACTCTAAAGAGCTTTTGGTTTTGGCACTCAGCCAACTTCCCATCATTCGAAGGGATCGGTAGAGAAATATAGAATTCTAGTTTATCTCTTTGAAATTCAACCGGACTATATAGATTCTTTCGTCCATCAAAAACCGGCATAGAGCCTGACAAGAGGTCGGTATTCCCTTCTACCAATTTTTGTTTTATCATTCTTGCAGTTTCTTTCGAGGGGCGAGGAGATATGTTCACATCATAGTGGAATATTCTTTGGGTCGGATCGAATTGTACCAGAAAGTGGTTCACAAGAAGAGGGATTACTGGTCCCTCCGTACCACCCGAATCGGGTCGTCTAACTATGCCTACTTCGGTTATGTCTATGTGAGAGATTTTATTTTGGAAGTTGGTCAGATTCTGGGGCAGTTCCACCTCTGGATAACATGTAAGAACTTCATATCAGTATCAGAAACAAATGATATAGCAAACAAAAAATAATTCTAAAATGACCCGTGTGATAATTAATATGGTATGGAATTTCAAAATTGATTAAAGTTAATTAAGGCTTCCGAGAATCTACATGAGTGTAACTTGATCAATTTACTTGATGCCACCAAACCAAAAACTAAGAACATGAATTTAAATAAAGTTATGTGCTCATCCAATGTCTATTAATTTTTGTTTCTGGATGCATATTAGTGATAACCATAATATCCAACAATCCTCGAACGTGCTAAAGTTGCAGAGAAAACATGTACCTCGACGAAGCGGGATGGGATCAAAATGCGCCTCAGTGGGCCCCAGAACCTGGTTCTGTACCGGTCTCTGTTTCCTCAAACCGTTCTGGCCATTTGTTCTCCATTTGTGGCTGTTGTGCTCGTAATATAGAGGCGCGGCAGGAGGCACGTAGAGCAAAAATGGAGGGGGGAGAGGAAGAGAGAGGGGCAGGGGGAGGAGCGCAGGGCATGATTGGTGGTACCGGTACTGGTACGGATACCCGTTTTGGATTATGGGTGGTATCTCCATCAGAGGCATCGCATTTTGGTGGGCCCCGAACGGCAGTGGGCTGTGCCTCTTGGTGTCTCTATTCCTCCCTTTCTTGGCTTTTTCCATGGGAGAAAATGGTCTGCTTGTGTGTGTGTTGTGTGTGTTGTGTGTGCTGTGCGTGAGAGAAAGAGAGACAGAGTGGTGAGTGGATCTGTTTTTCTATTGAGGGAGCAGACAGAGAGGATGTATCAGGAGAGAGAGCAGACGTGATATTAGTTTTCGATGGAGAGAGAATGAGAGAGAGAGGATCCGTTGGATTTTAAAGTTGCTTCTAGTGCACAGTACTCAATACTTTTCAAATTGACCCCTCTTAAATTATAGTTTTTTATTTCTCGCATCTTATAGGGTCTTGACAAATTATAATTTCTATTTTTATTTATAGGGCTTCACATCATCCGCATCACCCTGCAAATAAACAATATCCGAACAATTAGTTACGAATTTTAAAAATGTCTGTCCACTATAAATTTATTTGTGTATGTAATCGAACAACTCTGATTGTAGAGACTAATCATTTCATTTTATCAAATATCTGTATGAACTCTATTTTTTATGAAGCAAAGCTAACATGTGCTTGGCCAATAGAGTGGGGAATCTAACTTCAAAATCTATTACAAACTATGAATTCAAACAAAAACAAAAACAAAATGTACATGAAAATCAAGTTTTATAATTTTTGAAACTTTTTATTATTTTTTAGAATTTTTGAAAATCACTGTTTTTATTATTTAAACACGTACATACTCAATTCATTGATCTTGAATGCTAATCTTATAATGTTATTACTTTCCTACGTGTTCATTATGTGTAGGGTTCATATGACATATTTTTTTGTGTCCCTATCATACTTTTATTTTTTTAAACGGTAATAACTTAAAATAAAACCTATAGATTTAATCCATATAATTTTCTCTGTGCACATATAAAAGATTACGACATTTGAATTTTATTTTAATTGATATTAAGAGTTTTCAAAATACATTACTACAGATACATTATAGACGTTGATTTTTCAACTTATTGATTCATATAAAAACAAAACTAAAAAGTGACAAATATTTTATGTGCAGGTAGAGAAAATAATATAGATCACATCTAACGCTTTTATTTTGACATATAAATTTAAACAAAAATTATTATTAGAAAATTCAAAGTGACAGCATGATGGAGACACAAAAGATAAAAACATTAGAACCCATCTCATTCATGACATACTTAATTTCAATGGCGCATGTGAGTTATAATAATGTAGATGACGGGATAATTTTTATGAATAACTCTTTTATTGTAAAAGTACTTGTTGTTGTTTGTGTTGAGCTGTATAATTTTTTTTTTGAAATAAATTTTCAAACAAAACAACAAATTTTAGAATGACAAAAAAACCGAAAAGGTAGAAAAATGTGTACAAGAAAGTTTTGAATTTGAATTATCACACGAAAGAAATAAAATCATTATTGTATGTTTTTTCAAAGAAGCATTTATGGATTACAACCAACTTTTTACTAAGACATTAGTTTTTCTAAACATAACTGAGGGGTATCTAATTTTAGTAAATAACTTGTAAGCAATGTTATCCCTGCTTCTATTCCATAACATGCATTTTTTGAAGGCAAATTCTTCTATGGATGTAAGGACATATTTATTAAATGAGCATATTTTCATTTTCAAAGTTCAAACAGTCGATCCGACCGTTCAACATTATCTCCATATTAAAATGTACTTGAATGTCAAATTTTACATTTTTTTTGAATTTTTTTTACTATTTATTAAGATGGGTACAAAATTCAATGGTATGAATTTGACTAGTTTTGTAAAATACTTAATAAATAGTAACAAAATTCAAAAAAATGGAAAATTTGACCTCCAAGTACATTTTAATATGGAGATAATGTTGAACGGTCGGATTGACTGTTTGAACTTTGAAAATGAAAATATGCTCATTTAATAAATATGTCCTTACATCCATAGAATTTGTGTTTCCTGCAATGATTTGGGAAGGGGAGAGAATGCATTGATAGAGGCGGAAGTTGCTATTCTATTCGGAGGCAACCATTTAATGCGAGAGCATATACATAAATATATATATTCAGGTAGGTCCCTCTCATCATGAATAAATTAAAAGTCATCCTTCTCTGCAATCATGAATGGTTTTTTTGAAATTATTTGACAGAGGCTGTCAAATTACCATGGCGCATGATTTCATGCGGCCATAAACTCAAAAAGAAAATAAGAAATGGAGTGAGATGTTTAGGAGCATCTCCTGCGGCACCACACACAAGTTTCAGTCAAGACAAAATTATTTTGGAGTATGTAGATATAGGGGGTGCATTTTGAGATTCGTGTCAGATTAAAATGGATGACTATTATAATGGAAGGGCATTATGCCTCTTTATCAAAAAAAAAAAATGAATGACTATATCTCATTCTAGAGTGGGAAAAATGGCACGGCGGAGCCGGCTCCGTTACGGAACGGCACGGCACGCATGTCAGTTACGTGTCGTGACTCGCGTGTCCATGCCGTGACCATTCGCGTGCCGTGCTCATCTTTTGAAACTTTGGCACGGCACGGATGTCAGTTACGTGCCGTGACTCGCGTGACCCGTGCCGTGACCATTCGCGTGCCGTGCTCGTCTTTTGAAACTTTGGCACGGCACGTGAAAGATTTAGTCACGGCACGACACGTAATCACGCAAGTCACGTGTAATTAGGATCATTAGATATTGATTTAATGGTGAATCTTGAATAAACTAATCTAAATTATGATTAAATGGTTACGCGAGTCACGTATAGTCACGGCACGTTTAGGCACGGCGTAACTCACGTGCGTGACCAACCCTTGACATTTTGGTCACAGCACGGTACGGCACTTGAAAAATTAACTTGGTCACGGCACGGCACGTTTTTTCCACTCTATCTCATTCTACCTGGGCAGGTATTGCACTTAACGAGAATTAGGAATGCAAACGGATTAAATACGGATCGGATAGTTGTAAAATTATATTTGTATCTGTTTTTATTTTTCAGATACGAATATAGATTAAATATTAGACAGATACATGTATATATCGAATATTGAACGGATACAGATATCCGTTTTTCAAAATTCATAATATTTATCTAATTATAATGGTGAATAATATAATTTTTGCATAATATATATTAATATATATGGTATATATTTACTATTTGAATAATTACAATTAGAAATCATATATGTATACGTATCTGCACATATATTCGGATATAAGATATCCGCATTTAATTTTTGAATATGAATCTGAATCTGATCCATTTGCTTCTCTGGTTGAGAATTTGATATTTGAGTCTGGTTGAATGCACAAGGTGGCCGGTTGGTTTTTATCCAAACTCGAACCGGACAGGAGATCCAGTGGATAGGTCCAATTCGGGTCAATTCATAGTGTTCACAGGACTAAAAAAAGTTACTAAAATTGTACTTTCATTTGAAAATATCTTCGGACGAATATCATAACACAAAAAAATAATGTGGTTAATTCTAAGGGTAAATTAAAAATTTATCGTACATTTTATCAACAATCATTATTCAGATAGAAAGTCATTTCTAATAATAAAATTAAATGGAATATTTTTTATATAATAAAATGTATATCACACTTTCATTAATTACTAAAAAAATATATTAATAAAAAGGATTAGACTTTCAAACTTCTTATTTACTACATACGATTTCTTCTCATCTTCTAATTAGTTAATTAACGAGAGCACTCTTTTTTAATTAAAAAATAAAATAAAATTTAAACTTTTCGCAATTAGATATAACCATTAATAATCGAGATTAACATCCATTATCAAAAGCTAAGCTGCTACAGTTGCTTGAGTGGGTCAAGATTAATTAATATATTCAATAAAAGAAGGTATGATTGATTGATTGCATTTGTCAGTGTCGCTCACATGCACAAGGGATGCTTGAGTCCGTTCGGTCTACTTAAAAATTTCATAAAGATAATGTCAGGTACTCGGGTTAATGGGGGTCTATTGATAAATAAGATGAGAATATACATGATGGTTTGAAAATCGTTGTTTTCCAATAGTGCAGAATTTTAATAAAAACAGCGATTTTCAAACCATCTTAATAAATAGTAAAAAAATTTCAAAAAATGTAAAATTTGGTCTCCAAGCACATTTTAATATAGATTGAACATCTAACGGTTTGAAAATATCGTTTGAAGTCAATTTCATAGGTTTTAGAGTCGCGCTCACAAAGGGCTTGGTGAGCTTAGGAGCACCCTAGTTCTACTCTATATATGATATACAAATTTTGGCATCGAGTAGAGATACAGATAACAGATGTTTAGATTATATTTTACGAGTAGAACTAGGGTGCTCTCAAGTTCATCAAGTCCTTTGGTGAACTCAAGTCTAAAACCCATCGGATCGGCTTCAAACGACGAATTTGAATCGTTGAAACCTGTCTATCTTACGAGTGATGCGTCTACATGCAAAAATTTTAAATTTTGAAATTAATTTGCATAGAGTCAAGTGGTCAAAAAAGTCAAAAAATAAATGCATTAAAATTAATTTTTTAACCTTCTAATTTTGTCCGCTTGACTTTATACTAAATTAATTCAAAAGTACAAAATGTTTACATGTATACGCATCACTCGTAAAGTAAACGGATTTTAACAGTTCAAATTCGTCGTTTGAAGCGATTTGATGGGTTTTAGACTTGAGTTCACCAAGAAGCTTGGTGAACTCAAGAGCACCCTAGTTCTACCTATAGGGTATGTTTGGATGCACTAAGAATAGTGCTATTCTTAGAATAGCATTGCTATTCGAATAGCTTGAGCAACCAAACGTACTACTTGCTATTCGGAACAAGAAGAATAGCCTTGTTCTGCTATTCTAACAAAAAGTTGAAATAGCAATTGGAGCTTTCAATATTAATACTAATCTAACATTTAAAATAATATTATATTACATTTAACATTTAAATTAATATTATATTGTATTATATTTAATCTAATAGTTTATTTAATACTAATCTAATATTTAAAATAATATTATATTACATTTAACATTTATATTAATATTATATTGTTTTATATTTAATCTAATATTTTATTTAATACTAATCTAATATTTCAAATAATATTATATTACATTTAATAATTAAATTAATATTATATTGTATTATATTTAAACTAATATTATATTATATTTAATATAATAATATAATATAATATTTTATTTAATACTAATCTAATATTTAAAATCATATTATATTACATTTAATAATTAAATTAATATTATATTGTATTATATTATATTTAAACTAATATTATATTATATTTAATATAATATTTTATTTAATACTAATATAATATTTAAATAATATTATATTACATTTAACATTTAAATTAATATTACATTGTATTATATTTAATTAATATTATATTATATTTAATCTAATATTTTATTTAATGCTAATCTAATATTTCAAATAATAGTATATTACATTTAATAATTAAATTAATATTATATTATATTATATTTAAACTAATATTATATTATATTTAATATAATAATATAATATTTTATTTTATTTAATACTAATCTAATATGTAAAATAATATTAAATTACATTTAATAATTAAATTAATATTATATTGTATTATATTTAAACTAATATTATATTATATTTAAAACTAATCTATTATTTAAAATAATATTATATTACATTGAACATTTAAATTAATATTATATTGTATTATATTTCATCTAATATTATATTATATTTACTCTAATATTTTATTTAATACCAATCTAATATTTAAATAATATTTTATTACATTTAATAATTAAATTAATATTATATTGTATTATATTTAATCTAATATTATATTATATTTAATCTAATATTTTATTTAATATTAATCTAATATTTTATTTAATACTAATCTAATATTTAAAATAATATTATATTACATTTAATATTTAAATTAATATTATATTGTATTATATTTAATCTAATAATTATATTATATTTAATCTAATATTTTATTTAATAATTAAATTAATATTATATTACGTATTGGATAAAAAGATTTTTATATTACGTATTAATAAAAAGATTTAATCTAACACATAAATTATTACTCTATTCATTCCCTCCAAACTCTATTCTTAATATGCAATCCAAACAACTTTTTCACTATTCCGAATAGCTTGAGTTAGCACTGTTCTTAAACAGTAGCTGTTCTTATTTACTATTCTAAACAATAGCTATTCTAGCTATCTATAGTGCATCCAAACGTAGCCATAATAATGTATGGATCATGTGATATTTCGGTAGGCCCGCCGAATTAAAGCGAACCCATATAATGTGATGTAGATTTTTCTAATATGAGTGGGTCTCTTATAAATAAAAATGACCTGATCCTAGCTTTTCATTAGATGTAAATATATGTCGAGTTGATTTATTAATAACAAAATTATTTGATAATATAGATGATCCTCAAAATTATGCAAAGTTTAAGGAATTATTCGGTTTATACTTTATACGAAGGATCTTCGAGAGTCGTACAAAATTTATAACGAATGATTCGATCGATTTGAATCCGCATCCCCTCAGGTTATCTGGCACGAATCTCAAAGCCGACTCCTTGCATCTACAAGAGGCATCCATTTTTTTTTTTTACCCGACTAGAATCAAGTCCAGACCGTTTCTTTTATATAGTAGGGTGTAATACCTGATGGATACGCTTCCGATTCGACTTGAGGTACTATTATACTCTAATTAAGGTAAAACTACAACCAGTGGCGGATTCAGGATTTTTGTCTGGGGGACAAAAAAATATCGAATTGGATTTAAATCTATTAACCAATTAGGTACTCGATAAAAAACAATACTTTAACTTATACTTTTCAATGCTTTGACTTGTAATTTCTGATATTCTGACTTATAATTCTAATTACCAATCAAAATTCAACAAATTTATTTCAATTTTAACCCTAAATTTAACACGAATTACAAATCAAACGTCCAGAGAGAGGCAAAAAAAATTTCAGGAGGAGCAAAGTCGGTCGGGACCTATAAATCTCTACTAAAACTCAAAATTCAGGAGGGGGCAGCTGCCCCTCTAGAACCACCTGGGTCCGCCCCTGACTACAACTATATATGTGGATGTGTATTTCTTTCTGAATTTTTTTTTTTTTAAACTCAGTGGTTACTGAGTGGAATTTCTTTCTGAATATACTATTAGCAATTGAAATTTCTCCTAATATGAGGGGTCTCTTATTAAAAAAATACCCGACCCTCGGCTTTTCAATATATATATATATATGTGGAGTGATTTTATTGATAATAAAATTATTTGAAAATTGCAAGATTATAGCTGAAGTTTTGTTAATATGATGTTTGTAGTTTATATTTGTTGTAGATGATCTTTATTTTTATAATTATGTTGTACTCAAATCTGATAGCCACTGTCAGAGCTTCAAAAAAAAAAATATTTGAAAATTACAATATTATTTAGAATAATGAAACGATACAAAATACAAAATAATTTTATAAATATGTAGTTTAATATATAGATAGTCTAGTTATTAAATGTTACGTCATTTTCATCAAATATATTACGTGATGACGTGTCACAAATCAATACATTCAAATTTGTGAAAATTTGAATCGTTCAACAAAAGCAAGATGTGTGGCACCTTAATGATGTTTAGAAGTCGGATCTTAAATTTAAATTTTATTGATTAAGACTCAAAGCAACTTATTTATGATGAAATGTAGCTATACCTTTACTTAGAAACGGAACTAAAAAATTTAAATAGAGGGTTAAAAAATAAGATGTAAAAATATATAATATGATAGATGATATTTGAACTCAATTTTTTCTATAACCACAGTCAGCAACGTTAACCACTAGACTACAACGCAAATATTTGATGTTTTATAAGAGGGTGAATTATATAAAACTTAAAGAAGAAGAAAATTTAATTAAATTATAATATACATAATTAAAAAAATTAGATTTATGAGGTGACTTAGCACTCTTTGAAGTACACTAAGATTCCAGCTTTTTTTAATATTTATGGATGCATTTGGTACCTCCGATTTATCCTTAAGTTTATTGTAAAATGGGTTCTTCCAAAAAAAAAAAAAAATTAAACACCAAATAAAGAAGTTGACATATAATGGAAGATGATGAAAAAATAACCTTTTTCTATTATTTGATGAAAATTTTCTTAAATAAAGTAGATATATTCAAGTATTTTATTATAAAAATAGCATCCATCCTCTCTTCCTTTTTTTTTTCAGAATATTTGTTCTTTAAATTTCTTCCAAAACATCATACCTAACAGATAATAATTTAGAACAGGGCGAAATATTCACATATAAAAGTATAAATCTATATAATTTTAAATGTATCCATTCAACAAATGCTTCAAATATACAATTGTTTATATTTCACCATTTTAAATAAATATCAGACGATACTTAAATATAAAATTATATAAATGACCAATTTACCAGATTGATAACATATCTTCAATTTTTTTATTTCTGAAATATTTTTGTAACTTTATTTCAGAAAATGAAAAGCCTCTTAATGATCGTAAAATTACAATACAAATAATGAATCCTATACTAAGCTGATATCAACTTTGAAAACCTTTGCTAGTGTTAAAGTGATACGGCTGATGGTTGCATTGGTCTTTTAATTAGGATAAAAAATCAATAAACCTTGATTTTTGTTGTTCGGTCAAAAAAAATAAAATTGCTCAAATTTTACACCTTGCCTTTTGAGAGGAAAATTTAAATTTGATCTGAGCATTCAACGTCAAAGATACAATTCTGCTCTATTTTCTATTGCAACAGGGGGGAGTCGCACCAGGTCCTATTAGAATAAATATTTACAGGAAAATGTACCTAGAATGAATAGGATCAATTAACCTCTCTTTTAAAAGAAAAAAGTTATATGTATGATTTTTTATATAATTTAGTGTAAAACATTATGGATACGTTTTGTAAATTTGAAAATTTCTATGCTTGATCTTCACATAAAAAATTTTATATTCATTTTCAGTATGAAAATTTTCTATGCTTGATCTTCATGTACTTCTGATTCTTATAATTTGAAAATTTAGCTCGACTCTGAGTATTTGCATGCAAAAATGTAGGTAGCGAGATACATAAATTAACAAAAAAAAAAAAAAACGCTACGACATGCATAAAACACTGCGATCTTATCCGTTAGTTATTTTGCGCTCTTACATGCAGATCTTAGTTTTGCTACTAGTTCAGATCTCAAGATCTCAATATAGTACATAAAATGCCCCAAAATGAATTATCTTCACCTCCAAAATATTACGTTTCTTACATTCTTTTATTGCTATTTTAAACAATAGTAATTTTTATTAATATATATGTATTATATTTGAATAAATATTTTTGACACATATCAAAATTATTTTCAAATTGTACGAACAATGTAACATTATCTCATATTATTTATATAATTTATAAACTTTTTAAAAAAAAATTTGTACAAATATTGATATTTTAATATCTTATTTACATGATAAGACAACAAATTATTTCCGAATTACGAACTACAAAATTGCGAAAGAATTTCTAAATTTTGTTTTTTCACTGTATTTAGCGCAAAAAACAAATACTGGAGAAGTGTTATATTCCTGACCAATTTTCGTACAAATGAACAAAGGGATCATTTCAACAGAAAACCTAAAAAAAAAAAAAATGTATTGTCCAACACCCCAGTAATCACAAAGTTCTCTCTGTCCCAAGAAATAACAAAATGCTCAGACTCTAAATTGGAGGCATTTTGTCCATAACAGTACAATTTTGCAATGAAAAATTCATCAATCAAATCAATCGTTTGTCTTTTAGGTATGCTGCTTGAATTTGATTCACCCTTTGCCTACCTAGCGACTAGCGTCACTTCTGTGCCCCAATCCAGGCACACATGAAGTATGCTCGATGGGACTCAGACTCTGGAACTATCTCATGCCAACTTGGTCCCTTTTGTTTGGACTATGTACACTGACAGTGAATTAATTTGGAACTATTTTGCTTGTAATAGTGTGTCACATGCTGTAGAACTTTAACAGTGGTTAATTATTGGTTATCTTTTAATACTGACGTCCTTGATTCTTTTTGTCGATGTTTTGCACCTGAAGGCATTGTAAGTTTGGAGAGAATTAATCATCTTTCCACCATATAGAGAGAATCAGAGATTACAACCGATACCGACATATAGTTTGGTTGAATACAGATCTTTCAACCTCCGAAGGTATAGTTTGGTTGAATACAGACCTTACAAATTTTTTAGGATGGGATATGAGATACAAATTTATTCAAATTTATGATCTATTGTATATGTATCCGTCTAATTTGGTATTTGTTATTCTTTACCGAATCGAGCATGAAGCGCTCTCCTTGAGTTCCAATAGTGAGTTACTTATTTACCATCATATAATTAGGTTGGAAAAAATAGTACGTTGGAACCGGTTCTATCACGGAATGGTATGTTTAGAGGCGGAGCCACCTTGAAAAAATAAGAGTCAATTGATCTCTATTTAATTTCAAAATTTTTGTACTGGTGCTCTATTTTCTATATAATTTAGAGTTAAATGTTATAAATAGTGTAAAATTGACCTCCATTTGCAACATGAAAATTTTATATGATTGAACTATATTTCCGTTTGATCCTTATAGCTTGAAAGTCTAGTTCCGTCCATGAATACGTTTAGTCACGACACGGCTTGATCACGGCGTGTCTCATGTGACGTGACCATTCGCGTGCCGTAACCACCCCTCAATATTTTGGTCAAGGCGCAACATGATTTTTCCACTCTTATATGACAACAACTGAGAAAAGTTTAGGAACAGATCTACTACAAATTAAGAAAGGGGTACATGTTACTTAGCTACTTGATGATTTTAATTTTTTTAATTATGTATATTAATTTTTTTTTGAGGTTTTTTTATATAGTCAGTCTCTTCGTAGAATGTTAAATTTGTGGTTGTAATTTAGTCATTAGAATTTCATTTTATAGCTATACAACAATAACAACAATTGAGTTTAAGGTTTAGTAATAACAATAATATAGTCCCAAAATAAATTAGAGTAGGCTAGAAATAAAACTCAATTATAATAATAAAATTAAAGTAGATAGTTATAAAATAGTAATAAAAATAATAGTAGTAGTAATACTAATAGTAATATTGGTATCAATGATAATAGTAATAATACTAATATTAACTATATTATGTCTAAACTATAGATTGTAGGGGTCAAAATTCTAAGGTCTACGTCTTTGATTCTTGTCACGTTAAGAAAATTTTATAATAAAATTTCAATCATTTATTTATTTAAAATGTTTAAAACGGAATCAAAATTTGATCGACGAGCGAGGAATGAGAAATTAAAACACGTTAAATGGGTTTATATTGAATTTTAGAATTTTTCGGACCATTGATTCATCCTAGCACGGATCGCGAAGCACCCTCTTTATTAAGCCCTAACCTTGATTCATCCTAGCACGGATCGCGAAGCACCCTCTTTGATAAACCCTCACCCCTCTCTCTTCTCCCGTGTGTGTGGTCGGCCAAAAAGAAAGGAAGAGAAAGAACGAGAGAAAGAGAGAGAGAGAAGAAAAGAGAGGGAGAGCTCCGAAATCCCGTCGGATTGTGCCATCGTCCGGGAAATCGAGGTTGAAACCGAGAAGGCAGCTGTAAATCTCTCCTAGCCATCCCGTCGGTAATTTCTCTTTTCCCTTCTTTGTTTGAAAATCCGAGATTTCTCGAATCCGCGGGTTGTTCGTTTTAAAACCGAGATTAGTGTTAGAATTGATTGAACTCTAACTCATTTGAGCTTCTTATCTCTCGTTTACCTATTTTCTACGTGATTTCGTCTTCCATTTTGGATTTCCCCATTCTAGGGTTTTGATGCCAAATCCCGAATTGAAACGCGGCATTGATTGATTAGGTTAGTCCGACCAACTAGACTTGTTCTCGATAGGGTTATCTCTTGATCGGGAAAGGTTAGAACATGTAATGGTTAAATCGAGGTTTCGACCAAATTAGGGTTACACCAACCGGCCAATCGAATTGATGCGTAAACCAGAATAGCGAACCAGTACAGGAATGAGACCTAATTGAGATGGTGTACGTGGAATGTAGGTGTAGGCTAGGTTGAGCAAAGGTTTGCGGGACGCTCCGAGACGCCTGATCTGTAGTCGCGCGGTACGTCTATTGCCAGCAGGTGCGGGATTCTTGGACTTGTTTGATAATTTATATTCATGAATTAAACTGCTTCCAATTGTCATGTTGAACTGCTTGATTGATTGCATAATCATATTGTTTGAATCATATGCATAACCGTATTAAATTAGAACTGATATGTACTGAAATCGCATTATTGCGGGCCGCAACAACTCCCATTACGGGCCGCAATCAACAGCGTAGCTCAAAAACATGAACTGAAAAAAAATTCTCTGACTGCTTGGCTGCGGGCCGCAATAACCTCATTGCGGGCCGCAATAAAGTCATTACGGGCCGCAATAAAGTCATTACGGGCCGCAATGAACATACCAGGAGAACTGCTCTCTGGCTGAAATTGGGGTGCTTGGTTGCGGGCCGCAACTACAGTCACTGCGGGCCGCAATGAGAGCCTGGAAAAATGAAAATCAGAGTTGAAAACTTGTGGGTAGTTGAGTGCGAGCCGCAATAACCCCATTTTAGTCCGAAATGAATATCATAGTTGTATTTGCATGTTGAATGGTATATCGTTTGTTTATGTTCTTTTGTTTTGAGAACTACGGTCGAATGTCCCCAACAATTTATGACTATCTAGGATGGTCGGTAACGTTTCGAAATCAACGCTGGGCGATGACTCGAAACCATGTGCGCATATGAGGATAATTAATCACTGCTGGGCAGTGATTGATTAAGATCAGTCAATGCTGGGCAATGACTGATCGTGACGGAGACTTTGGGTGACTGTGAGGAAACGATGAAATGGAGTCATATCCAGTTTGGGACAGGGATGACAGTTTGGTTTGACATGTTGCGAATGGATGATTCTGAGCTTATTGCATACGAATTTTTCTTTCTTTCTGATTATGAACCAGACCTTAGTTAATGGTTAAGCCAAAGCACTGCGGATGGGTGTCAGATAAAGGGTCCAGCTGGTGGGCCATCTGTAGGTGTCAGTGACACTGCAGATGTGGGTTGGATAAAGGGTCCAGCTCGGTGGGACATCCGTAGGTGTTACCAGCTGTAATAAACTGAGTTAAGCCAAAAACGCGCGTGTTTGAGATTCATCTTGGAAATTCTGTAACTTGTATTTCATTTGGTAAATTGTTGTCGATCATATGTACTTGCTTTATTTATGAATATGCACATGTCTGAACTGCTTTTGTATGGTTTCATTTCTGAATATAGATTTTGATTGCAAGTCCAATAATCTAAACTGTGGCAAATTTCGCACTGAGAATTCGTTCTCACCCCCACTCTTGGGTTATTTTACAGGATTTAGGGCGTCGGGTTCTGGAGAGGCACGCGAGTTGTAGACCCTTGGTAGTTACTTCTGTATGGCCTAATCTACCTTTTGTTGTATAGTTTAGGGTTAGGCCTGATGGTTAGTATCTGTATGAGATACTTTTATTGTATTATACTTTGACTAGACCGTGTACCCTTATATATGGATTGATATATATATATATATATATATATATATATATATATATATATGTATATATATGTAGGGATGTGCTTGATAGTAGTTAATGATGCATATTTAGATTTAACGGGTAATAGCCTTGTAAACATACACGGTTTGTATGTTTACGGCAGGGAACTGTTACGAGCCGTGGCTGCGAGGTGTGACAATTCTGAATCACTAATCCTATGACCTAAGGCCAATAATACTACTCCTAAACAATCTCTAAACAATATTTCTTAGGTCATGGTTCTGGTACGTGGATCACTAACTTTCACGCGCTTTTGTCTGAAGCAAAATCTTTAGATACATTCCATTCTTTCAAGTCCCTTTTCACTGCTTCGTCCCATGTCAATCGTGGCCGGCCTCTGCCTCTCCTTGTGTTTTCGATACGGCTTATAATTTTAGTACGCACCGGTGCCTCAGGAGGTCTCCGTTAGAGATGCCTAAACCATCTCAAGCAGTGTTGGACGAGTTTCTTTTCAATCAGTGCTACCCCAAGTTTGTCATGGATATCATCACTTCTAATCTAGTCTCGTCATGTATGGCCACAACTTCACCGCAACATACGCATCTCTGCTACACTTATCTTTTTGGACGTGTTGTCTTTTAGTAGCCCAACATTCTGCATCATACAATATCGCGGGCCTGATCGCCATCTTGTTGAGCTTTTGCATGACTTTTCTGTCACATAGGATGCGAGATGCCTGCCACCATTTGACCCACCCCGCTCATATCCTATGGCTAACATCTTCATCAATCTCGCCATCACTCTGCAGCATCGACCCCAAATATTGAAAGGTGTCCTTCCTAGGCACTACTTGTCCGGCCAAAGTGACGTCTCTATCATCTGACCTGACACTGCTGAACTCGCACCTTATATACTCGGTTTTAGTCCTACTAAGTCTAAAACCCTTCGATTTTAAAGTATGTCTCCACAAATCGAGTTGCCTATCAATTCCTATTATACTCTCGTCAATTAGCACCACATCATCAGCAAAGAGCATACACCAAGGGATCTCTCCTTGTATGTCCCTTGTAACTTCATCCAACACTAGAGAAAAAATGTAGGGGATTAAAGCTGACCCTTGATGTAATTCTATCTTAAGAGGAAAGTTACTGATTTCGGTATCTCTGACACTAGTCATAACGTTATCGTACGAAGGTAACGTGCTTTGTGGAACTTTCTTCTTTTTAAGAGTCCATCACATGACCTTTCTCGATACTTTGTTGTACGCTTTCTCCAAGTCATTTTGTAGCTATGAGGACTTACTTTAAATTTCACTTGTCTAAAATTAACTTAAATGAGTGGTGTATTAGAAAAACAAAATTAAATATATACACGTTCAAACCTTGATTATTTTTAAAAAGTTTTTCATTACACATTCAATCTTAAATAGATCGATCAAAGTATATGTTAGGAACTTGGCTCCTATCTTATTTAGAAAAAGAATCCATTCAAATTACATTATCTTTGTTATCTCTTCGTAAATTATTTAATCTAAATCAACAATTCATTAAGATTTAATTAGTAAATGCCCTCCCATCAATATTTATTTCTTTTTTAATTGGTTATACTTACCGTTTACCCACCATTAAAAAAAAATGCTTTCCATTATGGATACAGTTCGTCCCGAAATCTCCTCCTACTGTTTCCTGCAGAAGGTCAACTTGACATTGAAATGCAACTATGCAAATTGAGTTTTATTTAATGTGAGAAAAAAACATACTCAATATAACTCGTGGAAGTAGGTTATTAATCCAGTCGATGATCAAGACATGGATTAATTCAATTATTGCCACTTTGCTCTCAGCTTATACGCTAATATATATAACATATGTCGGCCCTCCCCTTGTAAATCACTCTATGTAACATGAAGATAAGTTGATATGGCAATGGAGTCAGGATGGGATGTATTCTTCGGCGTCTGTATACAAGCTGTTGGCTACAGCGGGTAAGATCAAATGGTGTTTCTGTGATTTATGGTGCTGTTTTGCTCCACTCAAGATCAGGTTTTTTGCATACTTATGGCTTCACAACAAGATTCTGACAGATGAATCAATGTTGAGACGGGGTATACATTGTGATCCGGCCTGCGCTATGTGCAGTGAATGTTCGATGGAATCGGTTTATCATCTGTTTTTTTAATGTCAGTATGCATCTCAAGTTTGGAGTTTCTTTGAAGATCTCGTTACTGTCTCTTATGGCTCTTGGCAGCGGTACAAGGTTGTTAGAAGAAAGAGCAAAAGGAATTGGTCTACTCGATTTGTTGGAGTTTTATGGGGCATCTGGAGGCAGCGAAATGAATATATTTTTCGTGGTAAGAAAATTCCACCTAATTATGTCTTGGCAGGTAGGATCAAAGAGGAAGTTGAATTGTGGCTGAACTGTGGAAACTCACGTCGTAGAGGCAATGCTGATGGTGTTCAGAGGGCAAATTTTATTTTTATATCAAATTCATTAATTAGATGATTGTATTAGGGAGTACAAGTTGTAATTACATTTATTTACTGTATACTTGGTAGCCGCTATCAAGTCTTTCAAAAAAAAAAATATACGTGATAAGAAAAATTGATATTGTAAAGATAAATACTTTTTTTTTGAAGTAAAAGATGAACTAATATATATATATATATATATATATATATATATATATATATATATATATATATATATATATATATATATTTTTCATTAATTCAACTGATACTGGATTTCAAATTTACGGTCTTTCGTATAAAAAATATTGTCTTAATCGATTATGGTAGTGTGATTATCTTTCTCTTAATAGGAAGCCGATCGTTAAAACGTGTGTTCGTATTAATAGCAAGAAAAATAAACTTTTAAATAATCAAAGAGAAAAAGAGGGAAAGAGAGGATTTTACTCCTAACTTCTCGGCCTATATTGTTTTTTCATGTTTGTTCTCTCACTAACTTCTCGGCCCATATTGGTTTTTCATGTTTGTTCTCTCACTAAGTCGGCCCATTTCAAGCAAAATACTGCAATCTTGAAAATGTTTTCCTTTATTCTTCCTCGTGGACCTCGTGGTTTTCTGGCGAAACTTCCATGAAGGAAATAAAACGCAATTTGGAGGTCGACTGACAGGATTGTTTTGCGCACAGATCCGACAGCTCAATCTATTTCCCGATTTCCTCCGATCACTGAGAGGAAAGTCACGAGACCGAGAGAGATCGGAGTGCGCACTTGGCTTGTGAGTTGTGAGTTGTGAGAGCGACGATCCATTTTATTCTCCAACAGGTATTCTCTTTTCTCAAATCTCTCCTCTGTAATAGGTTTCAAAATTTTACTTGTTTTTTATTTGACTGTTTCTTCTTTCTTCCTTAACAAGGATTTTTACTCAGTTTGGCGATTTTTTTTTTGGGACCGGGCCTTTTTTATGATTTGCCTACCTCAGATTTTTGAATTTGCCTACCCCAGAGCCCAGAACCCAAAGCCCAGATCAATAATAAAAAAAAAAAAATGCTCTCAAGTCTCAACACTCTGCTAGCAGAGAGCCAGAGCAGCCAAGGGTGAATCGCGAAAAAAGAAAAAAATTGGAGGACCGTCGCCTCCACCTGCGCCTGCGCGAAGAAAAGGATCGCCGCGCCGCCTGTGCCCGCTTCTTCCCACCTACGCCTGTGCCAGCCCGCCTCTACTGCTGTAGTGTTGGTAAATACCCTTCTACTGTAATACGGGAGTTTAGGTCTAACCGAATTTCCTCGATTTCTCGCAAAATTGCTTGGATTTTCACCGAATTTCCTGACCTGAACTTTGATTTGAAGTATATTTCTCGCAAATTTCCTGACCGAATTTCCTGACCCGAATTTCTCGCAAAATTGCTTGTAATATCTGGAAGTATATTTGCAGGCCGCCTAAAATTAAATTTTAAAGTATATTTGCAGACCGTGATTTACATGATTTGTGTGTTTTAATTGCTTGGATTTTGACCAATACTGAACAATGAATTTAAACATTTGCAAGAATAGGAGAAAAATAAAATAGGATAACCAAAATAAAGGGCTGTAACTTAAAACCTGAGATGCATTCTTGGAGCGGTATTATGTCGGAGATAGCTTTTGTGTATGAAATTAACTAATTAAGGCAGCAAAAGGATTGAAGCAGTGAATGTGATTTTGATCTATCTGCATATCATAACTTTGAACTTTGAACAAGAAGATGACTAAGCACTTGTTATTTTTGTGCATTGCTATAGCTCGTCTTAATTTAACTTGTATTATTGTCTTAATTTTATTTACATGGAATTGCTTCAATTGCTTAAATGACGACTAATCAGTTTTTAAACCCAGTTAATTATGGCTTTAAGAGAATTTTGATAGGTTCTGAATTGTTTGAATTGTTTAAATTGCCTGAATAGCTTGAATTGTTTAAATGAATATTTGTTATAAACTTTTGACTTAGTTGAAACCTTTGATGTTCATTTATATTATCTTGACTTCTTATTTATTTTAATTGATAATGTAATTTTTTATTATGTTAAATTTATTTTTGCAACTATATATGTTTGCCTACCCCTAACAAAATTTCTAGCTTCGCCACTGGTGACAAGAAATAATGAGCAATTTTTTTATGTCCATTAACAGAAACCATACGATGTTACTGATACCAGCCCTCTGGTATCATTACAACCAACCAAGAATAGTGAGCAATTACCTCTTAGAATGCTTATGTTTGCATACAAGTAATCAATTCGTCAATACAAGTAGTCAATTGGTCAATAATTCGCATTTCGTGATTTTTATTTTCTGATTTAGGGTCACTCAGGCATGGCAACCAAGCGCAATGTTCAATACAAGCCGTTATCCACAGAGGATCAAGACGAATATGATGACGCCAGCAACGAGGCGAAAGACCTGAGGTTCAGTTACACACCCAAGAAGTACAATAGGATACCATGGAAATCTATTGCTCTGGCCATATTTCTTCTATTGCTAGGGACAGCACTTCTGGTGCTCTGTTACTTTATTCACACAGGTCACATGCCGGGTGACTCTTCTCAGGCTAATGGTCTCTTGTTCTTGGGTATTCTCGCATTTCTTCCTGGTATGTATGTCTCATCATCAAATGATGTACCTGATCATTTTCATGATAATTGGCAATTGGTACAGAGGATGACAGATTCTGGTATCATACCAGTTGTGGTTGATACTTATTAGCATAACTGGGTTTGAAAAGTTACATGCCAATAGTTCAATAGCAGTATGGTTCAGGCACGTTATTATGGTATGGTACCACCTGCTATATAGCTGGATAAAATGGACAGCATATTGCCTTAGTTCTATTAGAACATCCCCAAAAGGAAACAAGTCAATCAATTGGATATGAATTGGTTGGTATTACTAGGATTTATGGATGTAATTGTACTGTTGAATTTGCATGCCATTGGTTGGTATTATTATGTTTCACGTACATTATTTGTACCACACCTGGTGGTATCCCAAAGGAAGAACATATTTGTCTTGATTTCATCAGAAAAATCTTATAAAAACCCTTGAAACAAAGGGTGCCAAACAGTTTCAACCAATCAATTGGTGATCTCTAGACTGTAACTTAAGACCATTTTTAAAGAGCTAATCTGTTTTTAATTTCACAGGCTTTTATGAGTGTCGAGTTGCATATTATTCGTGGAGAGGTGCTCGAGGTTACAATTTTGCTGCTATCCCTGATTATTAGCTTTCACTTTGTAAATAAAGTTCGAGCAGTGCAGTTAAGTACGAAACCGTGAATAGTGATAATATGTGTCTCCTCCTGTAGTAATTTTTCTATTTTTTTTAAATTTCACCTTGCTGCGTGATGTTACTGCATTTGTTTTCTTTTTCTTTTTTGAGATTTATATGTGATGTCAGCACCTTTTGTTCGATCTAGGGTTTTTCCTCTTGAGCCAATTTTTTTTTTTGGCAACTTGCCCCTCTTTGTTATAGTTCTTAATTATTTTGTTTACATCGTATCTTTCATTTGGAATCAGATGAAATCTTTGCATTTTGGATATTTTCAAGGGAGATCCCTAAACTAATAGTACAAGTCCCAAATTAAACACTCAATTTTTTATTTGCTCTTCAAAGTCCTTGAACTGTCATTTTTTCCCACCATGAGTCGCCATTTATTTCTTTGTTATCTAAACTAACTGAATTAGATTTTCCTTCTCTATCCCAAATATATTCTGCTCTTCACGCTTTCCAATTAAACACATCATTTCTTTATTTCTCTTCTCCTCTCACATGTCTATTACTGTATTACAGTTCTAAACGAGTGGGACGAAAGTAATGGAGAGAAACATTCATATCGTTTGCAAAAAACAACAACCAAGCCTTTAGTCCTAAACAAGTTGGTAGGCTAGTTTGGTAATATTTCAATTTATAATTGTTCGCACAAAAGTGTATCACAAAGTTTCACTACAGCAAGCTGTAGCTTTTAACCTTGATTTAACTTCCAACTAAGATTGCAAGTGCACAATCCTGTCGTATAGTCTAGTCAGGTATCGATCCACAGGACGGTTCAAAATCAAATCTGGAACTCTACTTAAATCAATTAGGTACTAGAAGTTGGAAAAAGTTGGTTTGTTTGTTTAATTTCCTAAATTCAATCAATGACAGAAAGTAAATTTTGGTTTTTATCAAATAGAGAAAAGCGTTTCCAGGGTTTTCGATTTCATTATCAACCTTGCCTCTCGGTACCCACACGACCCGCGTACTTTCATACGCGACCCGCATGGAACACGCGACCCGCGTACTCTCATACGCGGCCCGCGTGGACCTCGAGTGAATGTAGCAGTTGTCTGTTTTTGCGTTGTTATTTAGTGTAAGGATTCATTTACCGAACCTAATGTTGCTAAACCTCAACTCTCGTTTGTTGGCTTAATAAACCTGGTATCGGAAATGCAATTTCATCTTCTTAGGTTTTTAATCTAAGTTAATTGTCCGGTTTACTAAAGGTAACCACTACTTCTCGATAAGTGGAAAAGTTCACCTCTCAGTTACTTTTTGGTCTCGCCTCGCGGCTCGTAAACCTACCTCAAATACTAAGTTTGGTTGAGAGAAACATCAAGGCCAAATTACAAGAAAGATGCTATAGACATCTAACAGTAGACAATCAAGAATCATTCAATCAACTTCAACAAAGCAATTAAAATACTACTCAAACAATTAAACACTAACATTCAACACAGATTCAAACAACATGCATACAAAACAAAGTATCAAACTACATCGTAACCCTAGAAACTAACTAAACTACTCAAGCATAATCAAAGAACAAACAAAACAAATAAAGATAAAGGAGTTCATAGAAAAACTAGAAGAACGATGAAGATTCGTCGCAAAACTCTCGTTCAACTCCTCTCTTCTTCGTCTCCCAGCCAGCCGTCTCTCCTAACCCTAGGAATTGTCCCTCTGATCCAGAATGTAGAATAATGAATAGCATACCCTTCTGTGGCAAGGGATCCCGTAATATAGCCAATCTGGCCGACCTTTCCTTCATTGAGCCTCTGTTTTCTTTTCTGTTTTCTTTCCGGAATAGACTCATGCGACCCGCGTGTAGTGGACGCGGTCCGCGTGTCTGTGCTCCTCGCGTGCAAATCTGGAGATCGCGTCTGTGGTCGCGTCAGGGTTTGATGCGGCCCGCAGTGGATGTGACGCGGCCCGCGTGTAATGGTCTCAGAACTTGCAATCTTCCCTGATTTCGCTGTTTTCTGCAAAATAGAAATAAAAACACAGCAGTACCACATTCTATAGATATTCAATGTATTTTCGATGTAAGAGACACGATTTGGTGGTTTGAAACACATATTTTGGTACAGAAATTGGTCGGATTTATAGATCTAATATTGAGACATCAATAATGTTGGATAAGAAGGGTTCCAATACCTCGCGTCTTTCATATCTCATCACACCTCATATTTTATATCTTCGATTATCAAAATCCAAACTATCGATCTGAACCGTTCAACATAATACCCATACTAATATATGCTTGGTGATGAAATTTTATAATTTTTGAAACTTTTTACTATTTCTTTTTAGATAGGTACAAAATCACTGTTTTTGGACGGTTAAAAAACAGTAATTTTGTACCTATCTAAAAATAAATATAAAATTCTAAAAATTATAAAATTTCATCCAAGCATATTAATTTCATCCCCTAAACATCTGACATTTTTATTAATATCCAACATAAAATAAAAATTATCAATCGTACCCACCTTCCCTAGGCATTTTTAAAAATGCCCAAACTGGCCAAAAAATGGCCGGTCAGGAAGTTTTTTTTTCTGTTTCAAACCCTATAAATATCCCATTTCTCTCTCCTCCCATTCACAACTCACTCAAACTCACCAGAAGAGAAAGAGAGAAAGAGAAGGGTGATTTCGAAGGGGAAAAGGGCGAAATTTGAGGTGATTTTTCAGGGGCGAAAATGATGAACAGTAGTAACCGAGGTAGATCATCCAATCGTGGCGTAGCGAGAGGAGGGTCAATTAGTGGTCGAGGTAATTCATCCCCAGTTTGCAGATCTTCCTCCGGAATTGCATTAATATTTTCAAAATCCGATCCAGTTTCGTCATCTACTGGTGCTGGTCTGGGATGAGGTGATGGTTCAGGTAATGATAAAGGCGCCACAGACACATGAGACACATGCACGGGTCTAGGTGGGACTCTTGTATGAGGTCATGATTGGGGTGCTGGTGGAGTGAAGTGATTGTATGGTTCTAGGTCAAGTAAGAAGAAAGGAGCCATGGGAGTGTATGGTTCTGGTTGTGGTTGATAATTTGGCGCAATCGAATTTTGGCCAGAACTTTCAACTCCTGACTCTATATGAACTCTCTTGGTGTAGATTTCTATGATTAAATTTTTGTTGGCCTTTAACTGCCTGTACACGCCTCTCCATGCAGCATCACTTTTTATCGTCACGCTGGTATAAGTTGGGAGTGTTCCAGAGTTCACTCGGGTTGTCAATTTTAAGTTCCAACATAACTGTGGGATAAGGCCCGTAATAGAATATCACCCAATGTAGGCCTATGAAAAATTCACTGGATTGCACATTTGCACATGCTTGAACATTATGTTTAAATATAGGTCAATTGATTCTTTTGTTGTGCTAGCAAGATTTGTCTTACACCCTGAAACTGGTCCGGTGGTCCCTCTTGGTATATATATTTTTTTTCTAAAAGCTGGGGATTATGTGAATATATTTACTCTTTATCTTTTTTCCTTGTACCTCCACGATGATTTGACCTCCGAGATATTTATTATAGATGCATATCTGGAACTTTGTGAATTGAATCCCAACACATAATCCGCAAAGTCTACCCCTGTAAGTCAAAGAATTCATATTGTGTTGCAGTTTTGAGTTGCCACACAAAAGAATTCCGTTCTTCTAATTTGTATTGGCACAGATATAAAAGGATTCTAGTGAGTTTTTAACTTGGATCGGATTATCCGAATTCTGACTATACGGTCTGGATTTCAAACTTCAAATTTGAGGCACTATATAGGATAGGACTTGTGTGTTGGGGAATTCTTATCCTTCTTGGTACCGGATAAGGGTATCCTTTATAATTAGTGGATTCGGACTGTTCTTTTAACTTTGTATGAATCTCAAAGCACAAATAACACTGATTCTCTGCTACCTTTCCGAATACCTTAGCAACCGCTTTTAATACAATTTTTGTTTTTTTGAAAAGATTTAATACAAATTTTTTAAAGGCGGATTTAAGTTCATTTAGGAATGTTTGGAACCTCCATTTTTCCTATAAACTAAGATTAAGTTTCGACTACATCCTGAAAATAAAATATATATTAAAGAAATAAATTACTTCTTAAATAAAAACAAATAGTATCAATAAAATAAATATTAAAAATACATCAAAAATTTTAATAGATGATCACATAATAAAGTAATTAATTTTCTTTATTGAATTAGGTATATCTCACACTTTAACAAATATTTATTAGTAAAAGATAAAATAATTTTGATCTATTGGATTAAATTTAAAATTAATTAATAAATTGATCTAACGATTGAAAATATTTAATGCTTGACATGTCTTAGAAGTCTTAAAACTTAAAACCATTTTTATGGAGTGTCAATTAGAATGAAAGAAGAGATGTTCTATTAAAAAGGTATGAATTAATATTAAAATAATTAGAATATAATAAATGATGCGACTCTTATTTATGGTACCATAGGTCCATAGGTTTCTTTTGTGAGTAGAACTAGGTGTTCTTAAGCTCACCAAGTTTTTTTTTTAGTTTAACTCAAAATTTCATTGAATTTGTTTTAAACGACGTATTCAAACTGTTAAAACCGAGCTACTTCACGAGTGATGTATGTACATGTCAAATTTATAAATTTTCAAACTAATTTAGTATAAAGTCAAACGGTAAAAAAAAAATGGGTTATAAGTTAATTTTAATGTGTTCATTTTTTATTATTTTTTGACCACTTGATTTTATATTAAATTAGTTCAAAAATTTAAAAACTTGACATGTAAACTCATTACTCGTGAAGTAGATCAGTTTTAATGGTTTGAATACGTCTAATTCAATAAGTTTTTGAGTTAAGCTCACATAGGCTTGGTGAGCTTAAGAACACCCTAGTTCTACTCAATGAAGACTTGTTTCAACGGCTCCAGTTTTATCATAAAATATTCGACGAAGGTCAAACTCATGATATTGGAAGGCTTTATTCAGGGAAAAAGTTTGGTTTCAGGTTTTGAGCCGAAATTTTTAAAAATACCATTTTATTAAAAAAAGATAAACCAAAAAATCACTAATTTGAGTATTTCTGGATCTACTCAAGCCGCATCGGTGTTCTGCTGCCTCATTTAATGGGGTCCGCAGAATGCCGTTGGTCCCCTAGGGGCCTATTTAAGGGGGCCGCACCTTTCATTTTTGGTGTCCATTCAAAGAAGCTTTCAATCCCTTCAACATTGGATAAATTTTCTTCTTCTTTTCTAGCTTAATTTTTAGTTTAGGATAGTAATTAGATTTAGGGTTTAGGTTTTACGGTTTAGAATTAGATATTAATTTAGGATTTAGGATTTATAACCTATTTAAATAGAATTGTACCAAAATTTAAATAGGTTTATTTTACCAGAATTTAAATAGAATTGTACTAAAATTTAAATAAGTTTTTTTTACAAAAATTTAAATAGAATTGTACCAAAATTTAAATAGAATTTTACCAAAATTTAATTAGGTTTATTTTACCAAAATTAATTGTTTGAGCACCAACATTAAATTAGACTTGGTACCAACACTAATAATAAAAAATTATCAAATACAGCATGGCATCTAGTAGAGACATACCGTCTTCCAGTACCATCTTCCATCTTCCGAGCTTATTGAGCGATGGCGTCCCGAGACGCACACCTTTCATCTCCCCCATGCTGAGACGACAGTCACCCTACATGACGTCAATTGTCTGTGGGGTATGACAATTATTGGGGAGCCTGTGACGGGCGTCGAGTACGAGGACTTCCGGCCATTGTGCATGGACTTGCTGGGGTACTCGCACGCGGAGCTCTAGAAAGAGAAGAAGAAAGGTGAGAAGATTCAAATCTCGTCCAGTACCATTAGCTTATCAAAATTAAGGGCCAAATTCATGGACTATCTGGATCGTCCAGATCAGGTATGTAAATTGTACCTTATTTAATTTAAATAATATCAGATTTACTTTTATAAAATGTTCTAATTTAAATAAATAACAAGTGGTTGTTGACCAGTACCTGCGCGCATATATTCTTGAGATGATTATTTGTCGGCTGTTTTTGGATTCACACCGAGATCAAGTGCGGCTGTGTTACCTTAAGCTACTGTGCGATTTGCCCACTGCGGTCAGGTACAATTGGGGTGGTGCCACGCTGACATGCCTATATAGGTAAAAAAATTATTCTTATAATATTTTATTTTTTTCAAATATTATACATCTCAGTATCAGTAACACTAACTTTGTACATTGTAAGGGGTCTTAATAATGTTTGTCTGAAAAAGAAAACCTTTATTGGACCATGCATGTTACTACATCATTAATCATACACACATCTGATCGTTGGCCGTCCAGTCTTGGCCAACAAGACAGATGTGCCGGAGTGGGGCAAGCCCGAGCCAGACAACTGGCCCGCATACGGCGCCAAGTATTGCTATCCAAAGATTTGGGTCGGGGCAGGACATAGCTCGTCACTCGGTATCACATTTTGGAGACAAGAAATTGAGCATCTGAGAGATGATCCAGAGTTTGTGAATATGTAAGTCTAATTTTATTTTAAATTTGATTTAAAAAATTTCATATTTTGTTGTTTGAATTGATATATGGTATTAAATCTGTGCTTTCAAGGTCGAGGTAGATGAGTTTTTCTCGAGATATTGCCTGATCAATGTTGGCAGCAGGAGCATTTCTGGCGTGCAGAGGTGCCGCTCATATCTTTTCAGGTACCGTAATTAAATTTAATTAATTCTCTACACAAGCAACTTTCTGTCGTAAGTTGTGCATAGTCTGTCCTTGTGACGCAGACTTGCATGTATGAGGTGGTTCACACTTCTTAATCATCCATGCCTCCCCCTTACCCACAGGGGTTGAAAAAAGACGGAACTCGCAATGCGGTGCGTCTTTACAAACCACAACTAACCTTGTTCGGTCCTTTTTTTGTACTCTGCACTCCCAGTTGCCGTGAACATGAACCTCATTTATTTTCTTCACAAGTTCATCTATGTTGGTATAAACCTGTTATGGGGCAAGCTCCGAATTGTATACGACGCGCTTCCCAAAGTAACCAATGTCTGCTTCTTCAAAAAAACTGGTATCGTTGAATGTGGCGACCGGATGCCTATCTGTCCGACCTCTAATCGAAAATATGTCTTCCTTGGGAGGGACATCTGCATCACCATCTGATAAGTGATTAGAATCCCAACCCCCTTCCCAATCATCACCCGTGTTCATTTCCTTTTCTGGTATGGCATCAATCCCTTCACCATCAATGTCAGTATTATTCCGAGCACTAGCGGGTAACAGTCTAGGTATTGACTCTGGTACAGATGGAAATCTGGCTTGGATTACAGGTTCAGGAAGAGGTGGTGGTGGTGGTAGCTCAGTGGCATAATCACCCATGTTACAATCAATGGTATAATCAGGTACATAATTGTCATAAATGGGTGGTACATACGGTTCATACGGCGGTACATGACCCGAGTTGCGGTACCCCGAGTTGTCGTAACCCGAGTGGTGGTACCTCGGGTTGTCATAACCTGTATTTTCCCTTGAAGGTCCAACCCCGGATTGACGCGGAACTCTCCTAGAATATAAGTCCATTATCGGGAAATTTCTTGACTCAAATTGATTGTAAACACCCCTCCATAACCCCTCATCTATTATTGGATACCTGACAAAGTAAGGTCTATTACCCCCCCTGAATGTGTCAATCCGAGTAACTAAGTCTATGTCATACCGGTTGGGGTTTACACCAGTCTTTTCGTATACCATTTGCTTAAGTTCTAGAAATGTGGTATTTTCGTTAATCTCGAAGCCATAGGCTGCATCTTTCGTATACTGTGCTCTCTCCGCACCCCGGATAAGCTTCCCGCCCACATACAGTACAATCAACATTTTTTTCTTTTAGAAACTATATTAGCCAATAAACATTTATCAGTTATATATTAATTTTAAAAAATGAATTAAAAAATTTACAAATTTATTAAATTTTAATTTTAAAAATAATAAAATAAATAAATAAATAAAAAATTACTTGAAATTGCTGATCTGTTGGAGAAAGAGAGAAAGAGAGAAGAGAGAGAGTGAAAACTTGAAATGAATGGGGTGAAAAACGGGAGGAGTACCCTCCAATATATAGGCAATGGCAAATCGTTTCAGCACGGGGCGGTTTGGTACAGGCAGCAGACCGCCCCACTGTAGAACGGTTTGGTAGGGAGAGTGGACTACCCAAACGTGAGGTGATCAGAGCTTTTTAAAAAAAATTCATACCGTGAACATATTTGTATTTTTTTTCTTTTTTTGTAGGGTATTAATAAAAATCTCGGGACAATTTCTCTTTCGACTTGCTCATCAATTGCATGGTGAAAAGAATGTAAACTTTGTTTAGAAAATTCGGACTATGAATCTTATACAATTCTTTTAACATGGTTTTTATTTGTCGAGATTCTTTGAACACAGCTGTCAGCTGACACACATGAATCATGTTATTGGCGGTCGAGTCCAAGACAAAATTGTCTCGAGAATTAATATATAGTTAGCAAGTTCATTTTTCACAATATTTGTCTCAGATACGGTGAAAGTGAAAAAGGCTTTAGTGATTATCTCTATGATTTATGTGTGATAATATGCACTCATTATCGGTCATTTTATTTATTTTTGGTTAAAGACTTAATATTGGCTCGGACAAAGATTTTTCCAGGACAAAACAAACCGTTTCTTCAAATATAAACATGTTTTGTTTTTTAGAAGAAAAAAAATAGAGATTTAATTTTTCAAATTTCAATATTCATAAAGGATTATTATTCAAATTTTGAAACCTATGACTTCCGACGAAGAATATTGTTTTTTGCGGCTTAATAAAAAGACTGGTTTTCCATATGCATTGTACTCATTCGAATTTCGAAACCTACGACTTCTCATACGAAGAATATTGTTTTTTTGCCGCTTAATAAAATACTGGTTTTCAATATAAGCATTGTTATAAAACCAATTAGAGTTAATTAAAAAAACTTTTGAGAGGTAATTTTGTCGTAAATAGAAAAAAAAAAAATCAATAAAGAACCCTAGTAAGTCCCTACATCTTTTAGAATGTTATTTTAAAAAATCGAACTTGTGGTCTTACGAGGACTCGTTCCGCTGCACTAAGTCCACAGTTATTTATAAAAGTTAATTAAATATGTAATTAAGAAAAGTGTATCAATTAGTCATTTGAGTTTTCTCCGAGTGTTACATTCAATCCAAAGTCGTTGACCATAGAACATATGCTGGATGCTGCTATGCATTGACCTGCATGGAGACAAGTGCTGTCGTACATAGTTTTTCCTTTTTCTTTTCTTTTTTATTGCAAATAACTACACTTGTTCAAATACAAATGTACTGGGGTAGTGGGGTGGAGCTCTCAAGTTTGACAAAGAAATAATTCAAATTGGACAATGAATGAATTTTAATGGTTTGAATACTTGATCTCTTGCGTGAGCATGTTATATGAAAAAGTACCTTCAGAGCAGAATTGATCCCATGTCCCTCCCGTAGGGGGACTATGCCTTTACCAACTGCTGAACTGCCCCATGCAGTGGTGGCAGCAAATCGAAGGATAATTGGACTTGAGAACTCAGAAGCCAGTACGAATATGAATACGTGGATATTTTTTATGTTGAAAGTATTCAATGTTGTCTCAAGTCATAATTTTTATATGATATTTTTTTTTTGTTCTTACTTCTACTAAACATTAAATTGTTAAATATACTCCATATCATCTAAATTATATGTATATAAAAATTGTTGATTTTATTGAGTTGGGCTATTGTGCTTCACGAAGCAAAGGATGTGTTTTACTTCACGCTCATATCTTTATTTTCATTTGTAGAGTCTAAAAGGTCGATCCGGACCATCTAACATGATATCCATAATAAAATGTGCTTGGAGACCAAATTTTACATTTTTTAAAACTTATTTACTATTTTTTTAGAATTTTTGAAAATCGCTGTTTTTCATAAAATTCTGGACCGTCAAAAATATTGATTTTAAAAAATTCTAATAAAATAGTAATTTTTTTCCAAAAAATGTAAAATTTGATCTCCCAGCACAATTTAATACGAAAATCATGTTAAACAGTTTGGATCAAACATTAAAATTACAAAATATCAGCGTGAATTAAAATATATCATTTACTGAAGAACAATGGTCCAACTCGATTTTATTTTATCTCGATGGCTTATGGACCTTATGGCTATTAAGAGAGAGGTTACATTGCTAAAATATGATTTGTTGATTTTGTTAGCACTTGATACATATCAAAATAAAATCGAAATGATGTAAATTTTTGTGTATAGCGCATGATATATACAATTTTTTTGTAATTAATTAGCTTTGTTATTTAGAAGTTTAAATAACAGTTAATTTTAAATCAGTCAATTGATCATTTTTTAATAAACTCTTTAAATAATAAAATAATAGTAGCTAGGATGTCTACCTCATGACCTGACTGCCGACGTGTCAGGATTCTCCTGATCATCTCAAATTAGAGGAGACTGGAGAGGATCCAACCATGTCGGAGCTTCTCAGAAACGCTCTGTCTCATCATCTCTCGTGCTCCATTGACCACACTTCCCTTTAACCCGATCTCAAGCAATTATCTTTTATTTTCTCTTTCCCCTTCTCTCCTCCCAAGACCCAATCTCCCTCTTGACCCTCTCTTCTTCTCCATGTGACCTCTCTCTCTCTCTCTCTCTAAACCTCACATAGTCACCTTTCTCTCGCCTCTTCCTTCTCCCCTTTCGTTTTGTATTCAGTTTAATCCTACGCAACTATTGCGTGCTCTCTCGTCCCTTGTTATACACACACACACACATCCAACTGAACCCTGTGTACACTGCTGAGAGCAATCAAACCCAATTTCACTTCGCAGCTCCCAAGATGCACCACGTACCAGATCTCCCGCCAATGAACGCCCTGGAAATCCTGCGAGAAACTGTACGCATCCTCCGGTGTGACCCCCACACCTTCACCTCAATCCTCTTCCTTCTAATCTGCCCTGTCTCAGCTGGTCTCCTATCCAGTGCCTTCCTCGCATCGTCCCTGAACCAAGATCTGGCACGGCGCCTGATACTGCTATGTGCCACCAGTGGTCTACCCTTAACCACCTTCTTAAACCAAGTATGCCATTATCTGTCCGGTACCATCATTGCTTCCATTACTTGCTTTCCATTGTTGATCTCTCTACTCCTACTTGCCAGATCATCAGTTTCTTATGCTGTTGCGTGTATATATGCCGGCAAAAAGTTTTTGTCAGAAGAGTTTTTAGCCACATATCGCCGGGTTTGGACCCGACTTGTGAAAACCTATTTATATACATGCCTTGCCATATCATTATGCTTGGTATTATTCCTGGTGCTTCTAATTGTTGTTTGCAATGCATTTTCTATACTAATGTATCCACCTGAGATTGTTGTCT
The DNA here is from genome assembly GCA_028015225.1 of Carex myosuroides. Lineage (NCBI taxonomy): Eukaryota > Viridiplantae > Streptophyta > Magnoliopsida > Poales > Cyperaceae > Carex > Carex myosuroides. Next base: position 1,308,022 of record CM051486.1, on the reverse strand, counting down.
ACCCTGCACTGATTACTCTGCTAGTATTTTCAATCGTATATGCACACACCATTGTAGTGTGCAATCTTGCGGGTGTGATTGCGGTTTTGGAGGAATCTTACGGAGTCGGGGCTTTATTGAGGTCTGTGAAAATAATAAAAGGGCAGACCCAGGTTGGCTTGCTGATATTTCTCAGTTCGGCCATTGGGCTCGCATTTGTCGAGGGGTTGTTCGAGCATAGAGTTAAAACATTGAGCTATGGGGACGGATCAGATCGCATTTGGGAGGGCCCGCTACTCATTCTGATGTATTCATTTGTTGTTTTGGTTGATTCAATGATGACTGCCGTGTTTTATTTTACATGTAGATCATCTTGTGTGGAAGTAGGAACCGGATCAGGTGGAGAGGAGGAGGAAGAGGATTTAATTGGGACCGAATTGAGGAATATTTAATTTCTGAGAGGGAGAATTTGAATAGTGGTATAGAAATTGCATTCTTTGTTTTTTTTTTTTTCTCTTTTATTTAAATATCAATGGAATAGTTATTGGGTTTACACTCAAGTTGGAGTCTGGTGTATATCAGAAATTGAGAACAATGTAACTAGTTATGTATTGTTTCTCTCAAAGCATTTATGAGGATTGTAGCCTCTGTGAATGTTTACATCAATAAAGAAACGCATGTTCAATAATACATTAACCAGGGAATATCAGACAAGTTATCTTACTAAGGATCATGCTCCGTTTGCATGTTATTCATGTTCAATGCCAATTTAACATCTGTAGTGTTAGTCAACCTCCGTTTGCATGTTAGGCATGTTCAGTATAGATATAGTAAACTCATAAACATGGACTTGCACATTCTCTCAGATATCTAACTCAAAAAGAACATCATCAAAGATTATTTGTTCTGAAACTCAAAGCTGATTTGCCTTGTTAAAGGTGCCTGTGCTGTGCTTCGAACTGAATTGTCCCAATAAATACTGAATCCGTATCCCCGTAAGTATCTGACTGAGTACAATTAGCTCCCATTAGCTCCCAGCAAACCAGCAAAGCAATTGAAATTCGGTGCCTAGTTAGATATAGGGGATCCATTTTGAGATTTGTGCCACATTAAAACTGACGGCTCAGATCTCATTCTACTCGGTCAGGTATTGCAATTGATCTGAATTCATAAATACTACCCACCTGAGTTGAAGACAGAATACCTGAGGGGATGCAAACATTTTATGACTTCATAATTCTGCTAGGGCTAGTCGAGTGGCCAGATGTAAAGAGTTCTATGTTGAAATCAATCTGGTGCACAAAACTTGTATAGCAATTCTTTTTTGTTGTTGTTGTTGTTTTCTCAATTCTGAATAATGTTTGATTTCTAATAAATTAACCCAAGAGCTCTCTCACTTCACCCGTTTGGCTAACAAGAGGGGAATTAAAACAATGAAGCATCTCTCTATCAAAAGGCAATACTGGAATGCTGTACATGCCTTGTGAATTACAATATATTTAGACCTTAGAAAAGGTCTAAATTACTTCTTACATTATATGTGCACAAGTAAATATTTACTTCCTGGCTCTTCCATCTAACCCTACTAATATACAACACCTAACCTCTTTCTTGCTACGTTAGGGGTAAAAAATTAAAGAGCAAGAGAAGAGAAGAAGAAAAGAACTAAAAGAACAAAAAAAACAAAGGTTAGAAATTTGTACAGTGTAGATAGATATGTACTAGAGCTCCCACTAACCCCTAGCACAAATGCAGACCGCCACATCACCTGCACGACACAATATATAATTTCAATTAGTAAAATGGAACAAATAGAATAAAATTAATGGCAAAGAATTTACTCTTCTGCGAATAAATAATATTATATTCTTGTTTGGCTTCATATAACATGAACGAACAATTTCAAGTTTACTTGTATAAAATAAAAAAATTGCCATGCATCTCTTCACAAATGACCAAATAACAATTCTTGTTTCCCTCCTTTGTACAGAGAAACAGTGCGGAGAAGTCTGGGGACAGGTTTACACCAATAGCTCTTTCTTTGCAATGTTGTTGATGATATTATGACATTTTCAGCACACAAAAAAAAAAAAAAATATATATATATATATATATAGCAAGAGGACTATGGTGCCTTTAAACATTGCTCAAGGCGAACTAAGTGTGGTTATTGATATTATGACATTGCCGAGAGAGAGAGAGAGAGAGAGAGCAATGTTTAGCCAATCTCTCTCTATATATATATATACATATACACATACATACATACATACATACATACATACATACATACATATATACATACCTACATACATACATATATATAGAGAGAGAGGTTGGCTAATATCAAAACGTTTGTTCCTAGGCCGTGGAACAAACACTTCGGTTTTTGCATTTCAAAGTTCAAACATTCGATCCAAACCGTTCAATATTCAATCTATATTAAAATGTGCTTGGTGACCAAATTTTACATTTTTTTTACTATTTTTTGAGTCAGTTTTAAAATCACTGTTTTCAATGATCCAGAAATTTTTCACTGTTTAGTAAAATCAGCGATTTTAAAACAAACTTAATAAATAGTAAAAAAATTTCAAAAATATAAAATTTGGTCTCCAAGCACATTTTAATACAGAGATCACATCTAACACATCTAACAGTTTGGATCGACCAATTGGACTTTGAAAATCGGAAAACCAATTGGTTGCACCACGGCTCCGGAACAAACATTTTGATATTAGCCAACCTCTCTCTCTCTCTCTCTCTCTCTCTCTCTCTATATATATATATATATATATATATATATGAGGAGGGTTCAAATGCCTCCATTTTTCATGCCTCCATTTTTAAAAACTTTAATAACTCAAAATTTAAAACTTAAAAGTTAAAATAAAACCGTTGGATATGATCTACATCATTTTATCTATACACGTGTAAAAAATTATGACATTTCAATTTTGTTTTAGTTGTCATCAAGAGCTTGTGAAAAACGTACTAATGTGGATAATTTCTAGACGTTGAATTTTCAACTTATTGATTCACATAAAAACAAAATCAAAATGTGATAATTTTTTATAAGCACATAGATAAAATGATGTAGATCATATCTAACGGTTTTATTTTGACTTTTAAATTTTAAAATTTGAGTTATTAAAGTTTAAAAAAATGGAGGCATGGTGGAGGCACAAAAAATGGAGGCATTTGAACCCTCCTCTATATATATATATATATATATATATATATATATATATATCATGACATAAAATAAACTTCAAAAGAAAACATACCAGCAGATTTCTCCTTTCAGAAAAATGCTGATGGCCACTTGCGGCAGAAGCAGGGCATTTTTGGCCTTCCAGTAGGACTAGGACAAAATTTGGTAGTGTTCGGTTGATTAACTAACTACCGGATCTAATCAAAACCCAAATTAGGAAGTTTATTTTCTTTTTCTTTTGTCATCTACTATCTCTTTTCTCGCTTTATCTTTTTGCTTTTCTCAAGGCCTTGCTGTAGCTGTTGGCTGAGATCTGTTGGTTTCACATCCTGTTTAAAAGGAGCAAAAAGTACAAAAAAAGAGAGATCATCAGAGGTGTAGTATAAAACACCTTGATTATACTAATATTATTGAAAACATGACTATTAGGTTTTAAACTTATTGGCTATGGAAGACTTTGCAAAGCATTGATCTTCTTGTATTACAGGTTTTAAAACATGTATTAAAGGTACTAATATTCCTATGTATATGAGGTGAGCTACAGGACTATGCAAAACACTGATCTTCTTGTACTTCAGCTTTTAAATCTCGATTTCGAAATTCAAATGGCCAATCCAAGCTGCACAATGTGAACTACATATAAAAAATTTTGTAGGGAAGTTTTCATTTATAGGAGAAAAACAATGCTTTTAAAACATTCTAGACCATTCAACAATAATGATTTTCTCCTCATCCAAAAGAATAGTGAAAAAAATCTCTACGAGTACAAATTTTGGTTTTCTTTTCGATATGTAGATCACACTGAGATCCTCAAATTGGCCATTCAAATCACAAAAATTCAAAATTTGGTGCAAGCTCAAGAGGTCCAATGCCTACCTCTATATATATTAACGTAAAAATAGTTAGGAAATTGTGATGAGGGGAATTAATTAAACTCACATCCTTCCCATCCTTTGTGTTTTTAGTTGACCCCTTTGATTTCTCCATCTGGGCTTCCTTTTCAGCCTTTTTCTTCTCAAGCTCCAGTTGCTTGCAGTTCTCCTGGTGGGCCCGCTTGAACATTGTCACAAAATTCAATAGTGTACCTATTACTGCACCATTAGAGAGAGATATTAATGAATGCCACTTGCTTTGATGTTTAATATAGATACAAGAAAAGAAGCTATGGAAGGGGAACTCGTTATGTGCCTATGCTGTTAAATACATAAACATTCACTATGATCAACAGAATTTTTTACCTAGTATATGCTTCACAAGGTATTTGAAATAAAGACTAAAATAAAAAAAAACCTTTCCAATAAATTTTACCTTGTTCAAATGGGCACTTTTGGGGATCCTCTCCAAAATATAGTGCCAGTGCATCCGCATTTCTACCCTGTAAAGACGAAGTATTATTTTCTTGAATTAACAACAAAAACTGGAAATAAATGCATTATGTACTTCATATAAAAATTTAAACAAAAGGGAACTTACAACTGAAGCATAAAACAACTTCAAGGATTCCACCTCCGCTTGTGCAACAGATGTGAACTCCTTCAAGGTCTTCAACATTGAAAAAAATACAGAAAGAGAGAGACAACAGGTGAGAAAAACTATAGCAATTATACATTTTGCTTATGCTAAAGTATAACATAAGCCAATCAATAAAGCATCAACAATCATTTTTAAGGTGGCAGCAGTTACACCAAAAGTATCTGATAGTTTGTAGATCTTATCTCCATTTACTATGGCAATTGACTACAGGAAAAAAAAAAAGGACAAATATTAAATAATTTTGGGAGAGCGGGTGCAGGGAGAGTAAAGTACCTTGCAAAATATTTCTGACACAGGACCATCATTTTGAGAAGCCTTGAATTCGGAGTCAACTTTTTCTAAACCTTTGACGACTGCTTGCATTTCTTCAGCCAATAACTTTAGTTGTATCTGTATTGTGTGAATGTGTGTCAGAGGGAGAGTGAGAGAGAGAGAGAGAGAGAGAGGACATGGTACAAGCAGCGAATACGTTTAATGTAAAATTTATTTATATTTGCAGCAAGTAAAAAGAATCTAACAGATGCACAAGATAATGTAGAAAGCAATTAACCTTGGATGCAGATTCCAGACTAGTGAGATCTTCATGGAAATCCAGTAGATGAGGGGACCTCGAGGCAAGGACCTGATTGAAACATTACCATACACGAGATCAATTAAAGAAAAATAACTTAAGCTTGTATACCAAGTGTTTTATCTCTTAACTTTTGTAAGTAAACATAACTATCGGGCCATTGTAAGTAGGTATCCAAAAATTTATTATATACACAGATAAATGCATGAAGAGCTTACCCGACAAAGATAGTGCATTAGAGTCATCTTGCTATTGGTTGCACGAGTGTCAGTAAGCTTTAAAAGGCTGTCAAGGCGAAATCCAATGGCAGAACCTATTGATATAATTTTCCAAAACTCAAAACAAAACTATTTACAGCAAAAATAAAATGCGTTATGGTTTTGCAGATATGCCCATAACAAACCAGAAAAGAGTATACCTCTAGCAGTTCCCTGATTTAATGTGTTACCAAGCAACAATATTTTCTTCATAATTTCCTTTAACTTGACAGAATTACGAATCTGGTACACAAGAAGCAACAATCAGATTTCATTTAATTTGGCCAAAAGAAAAGAAAAGATAACAATTTATACTATTGTAAATTTACAAATTCCTCATTAAAGGTATATTTTAGCATTTCTTGTGCAGAGTAAAAGATGTAAAGAAAGGTGGAACAAAAGAACACATTTCATTTTAATTGTTTATACCTCTTCGCAAGTAGAGTCGATGGTATTTAAGCTCTTTCTAAGATCTGCAACCTGGAAAGTAATTAAAAAAAATGGAAAAGGAAAATCATCAGGATAAATACATCCTTTATCCTGAACTCTGATTGATTCAGCATCTATTAAAAGCAAATATGCGGAGATCTTGTCCAGGAAAACATGCACACCAAAAGTAATATTATGATTGGTCTGGTGGCAAAGGCAATGCCCTCCATGTGGGAGGTCGCAGGTTCGAAACCCGGATGGGGGAATCCCTTGTGGATATTAAATAGTTGGGTGGCTTGATCCCCAACCTTTACTCAAAATATATATATATATATATATATATTATGAAAGGATAAGTACAATTCGACAACCTGAGACTTAAATTGGATCTTGAATGAGAAAACGCGTAATTTCGATTCCATCCTAGGAACTTTCATCAACTCCAAGAAGAACTACATGTATAATTCGAAATCAGGTAGCATACTAGTCAAAATCAAGAGGTGTATACATAAAAGAGAATGAATAGAAGCTCAATAAGAAATCTAACCTGCTCGCATTTTCCAAGATTATCCTTGTCACCAGTATAGTTCTATAAGAAAAAAAAAAATGACAGGAAAACAACAAAATTACATTTATCATAGACAATCAATTTTTGAGAAAAAGAACAAAACCATATAGATTAAAAATTTCATCTTTACCTTGAGAAGCTCCATTTCTTCTTTGGTTGGGCAGAATTTAATGAGGTTTTCAATTTGATCAATGTCTAAAATAGTATCATCCATTGTCAGCGCAACACTCTGTACAAAATATAATCTTTTAGACACAATGGCATTAGGTCACTTAGACCTGGCAATCATGAACCAAAAAGCAAGGGACCTTTTATCTTGCAGCCACCTAAGCATTACTGGTTGAAGTTCTTTTGCTATTTGAACTTAAAAAGTTGGTGGTATATGAATTGTCAATCAAGTCAGTGCTTGGAGGCTACTTACAAGTTGTACAGTATAGTAAATCAATATTTGACAACCAAATTTATATGACCATGACATGATTTTTACTTAAAAAAACACAGTAAAGAAGTTTTAACTAAGCAAACAAAAAATATGCCAATCATAATGTAGCTTACCACCAAATCTGAAAGTGGCATCTTCACTTTAGTCAACATGATCTCGGTATTATTAGCCCGCCTTAAGTCGATCTACACCAATGAAAATATTATTATATGAAATACAACACAATGTAGTGATATAATGAAACCTAAGGGGCTGTTCGGCAATAAGGGATTAAGAGTGAAGGATTAAGAGCTTAAGGAGCACTAAGGAACCGATGTTCGGTTGTCTTAATCTGCGGGTGAAAGCTAAGGAAGCTAAAGGGGTAAAGGTGCCTTAAGGTCCGGGCAAAAGGAGGCTAAAAGAGATGATCTTAATCCACGCTAAGAAACCGGTGTTCGGCAGGATTAAGCGGTTAAAGAAGCTAAAGGAAGAGGATTAAGTCTCAAGGAAGCTTAATCCCTTGTTGCCGAACAAAGTACATGAGCTATTTTTTTATGGGGTCATGCCAGATCAGGGAAAACAAGATGTATTTTATTAAGGTCCCACATGTATGATAGACCTCAAAATCATCTTATGCTATTGAAAAGATAACTGTCAATAAAATGAATATTCCGAAGTTATCAGCTTACCAGGTGCACTTTCTCAGGTTTGGAGCCAAGAGACTTCCTCCGACCCTCAGATTTCGAACTGTCGTCAGCTTTTGGCACCACTGTTGAGAAAAGGCTTTCCAGTTCTAAGAAATCAAAGTCTGAGCCTGAAGGACTGCTCCAAATCCAGTAAAACAAGTAAGATACATTAAGTACACAAATGGAAAGTTTATCAAAAACAAGAGTGGTTGCATTGTGTGAAATTCTGCATAAACTATAACTAAATTTAGCAAAACCAACAAAATACCTTTGTAATTCACCAGATGATTGAAGCTCAGCCCAAAGGCTGCCTTGCATTGCACGTGTAACCTTAACCCAATGCAGTGGCTTCAAAGTCGGTCTACGTGGAGCTGATGCAGAGGGCCGTGGAGGTCCACCACGCCCCCTACCTGCCCCAAGAGGCGGTGGCCCTCTTAAATTGCCTTGGGGAGGAGGTGGTGCACCTGGTGCCCTTGGCGGTGCTGGTGGACCTGGTGCACGTGCACCTGGAGGGGGCGGAGGTGGTGGACCTGGTGCACGACCACCAGGAGCAGGAGGTGGAGGTGGTGGACCAGGGGTACGAGCACCGGGAGCAGGTGGCGGAGGTGGGGGTCCTGGTGCACGAGCTCCAGGAGGAGGTGGCGGAGGTGGGGGGCCTGGAGCACGAGCTCCAGGAGGAGGTGGTGGAGGTGGTGGGCCAGGTGTGCGTGCTCCAGGGGGAGGGGGAGGCAGTGGTGGACCAGGTGGGCGTGCTCCAGGAGGGGGAGGAGGAGGTGGTGGACCGGGCATGCGTGCTCCAGGAGGAGGGGGAGGAGGTGGCGGACCTGGTGCACGTGTGGTTGGGGGAGGTGGCGGAGGTGGTGGACCAGCTGTTTGTGTACCAGGAGGAGGTGGAGGTGGTGGAATGGAAGCTTGTGCACCAGGGGGAGGTGGTGGTGGAGGTGGCGGACAAGGTGCACGTGCTCCTGGAGGTGGAGGTGGAGGCGGAGGGGGTGGACCTGGTGCTCGTGCTGCTGGAGGTGGAGGTGGTGGAGGTGGTGGACTTGGTGCTAGTGCCCCGCGAGGAGGTGGCAGCGGTGGAGGTGGAGGTCCTGGTGCACATGCTCCTGGGGGAGGTGGCGGCGGTGGTGGAGGTGGTACTAATGGAGCACCTATCTTAGGAGAAGGTGACAGAGGTGCTGGAGGGACAGCTCTGTTGGTCCTAGAAGGGGATGGTGGTGATGGAAATGCCGAGTTAGTATACCGATTTCGCATTGGTGGAGGAGGAGCTGGAGGGGTTGAGTAAATGGGACATTTTGTCACCATAGGCGGTTCAAGTGGAGGTGGAGGTGGCGGCGGGGGAGGTGGTGAACTTTTCATGGGACCAGCCGGAGAAGGCTGACGTGGCGGTGATCCAGTCAAATGTAGGTTTCGGATTACTGTTGATTCTTTCGTTGCGTCAGTAGTTTGAACATGATTTCCATGGATCCCTAGGGCAGCCGGTGAGCTGTCATATCGAGATGGGGGGTGTGCAGGCCGTTGAGCTGACATGGCCTCTGATTCCTTCTTTGGTGATACCCACCTAGGCACTATCCTTGCCTTGGTCACCATGGTTTGATTTATGCCAGCTTCATTTTGTTTGTATTTTGAACTCAGATCAGGTGAAACATTTGTTGCAGTTTTCCTTGATGGTGTCAAAGACCTTGCGCACCTCTCAGGAGTCAACTTCCTCGATTCATTTCCATTTTTCTGACTCGGCCCTTTGTTTTCCATTTTATTATGAGGAGTCCCTTCTCTCTTGAGTTTTGCTTCACTTGCAATATCTGCTGGCTTGTTGTTTCTCTCATTTAAACTAGGTTTTTTCCTAGCTGACCCAGTTCGTTCTTCATTGACAACACTTTTGATCTCTGGTATTGGATCATTTATTTCGACTATCTTCTTCTCTTCACAGATTTCAGTTTTATCCTCTGGAATATGATTCTCAGAAATAACCTTTGCCTGATCATTGAACCCTACTGAGCTCAATTTACCATTGCTCTCTGTTCTCTCTACCGACCTAGAATTTTGAAAGTGAATTTCACTGTAAGTCTCTATTTTCTCCTGGTGGAACCCATTTTCTGTAACCCTGTTGTTATTCAGAACTCTATTTCCAGTTTCCTTTCTTGGCGCGTCTAAATTCTTCGACTGATCTGCTACAGTAACCAGAGTTTGTGCAATGACACCCTTCGTATCCTCCTTCGTGTTTAACTCCAATTTATTACTCTCACCTGGTACTTCAACTACTTCTATGTAATGCACCAAATCCACAGTTTGTTTGTCAAACATAGCTGGCCTGTCTTCTACTCTATTTGTCTGATCTGACAACACTGACTTCTCAGATTTTATGTTTTTTGTGTCTGTTAGAATTTGCACCGACTGAAATTCAGTATCTGAGTTCACAAAAATCTCTTCTGCCTCATAAAACTCCTCACCGCCTTCTACAGACATTACCTCAGTGTCGTACCCATCAGGGTCTTCTGTGGCGGCATCAGACTCGAAAGAATCAGAGTCTGAAAACTTCACCTGGTTTATTTAAAAAAAAAAAAAAGGTCCTCTTCAAATCACTTATTTACAGGGAAAAAAAGCAACAAATGTAATATTGCTATCTCACTATAAATCCCTAAAAAACAAAAAAGTATCCTAGATTGTTTCCTTCAGATAATATCCTTCAGGTGCTTTTTTGACATCATACCTATCATATGGTTTTTCTCAGGAACTGCGTATTCCACCAATACCATATCAGTTGGAGCTACAACTGGTTAAAACATTAAGTTAAGTGCCCCCACACAAGCTATAGCATCATGATCTTTCACTTTCATTATTCTATATAAATGTGTAAAAATATATGAATAAAAAATTAAATACACAAACAAATGAGTAAAAGTATGACAAAAGTAGACTGCACATTAAATAGAGGGAAAGAAATACAGACCTCTACTCTAAAATCCCGAGAAAATTGATCTCTAGAATTCCAAGCAACATCTAGCTCGTCTCGATTCAACAAAAGGGAGTTGGAGTGAACAAATGCAGTGTTGAACATGGCCTTGAACATTACCTCTTCTTTCTCCAAATTGTCAGACCTGTGAATGCATTCAAGCACAACATCACCTTGCACCTGGCACCGCACTCCTAACCTAATTTGCGTGCTTTCTCCCTGAAAATAACATAATAATGCAATAACATGTCACATTAGGAAAAGACTTTTTACAACTATCTCTATTTTTTATTACTATATCCAACTAGCTTGCATGCAGAGACAGGCAATGGTTATTGATAGACCAGAATTGATTATCTCAATCGTAATGTAATAGTGCTTAGTTCAACTTTCATAATTTTTGAAGCTTTTGTAGTAAATGTTGTGGCACAATTGATTATTCTTTTCTTTTGCAATTTTATCAATTTTCTAAGTAATGTTATCAAAACGAAAAGGCCAATAAAAGCCATACCTGCTTATAATATAGAAGGTGCTTCTTAATCTTTGGTGTCTCAAAAAGAACCTTCGAGCTCCTTCTGCTAGCAGGTGAATCTGGATCAGGGCCATGAACCCGTAATACCGGCCTACAACCGCCTCCATCAAACTTGGGTACCTCCCTCAAAACCACACAATCTAACTGGTACGGGGTATCCCTGGGTGGCCATTCAGGCCCGCTTCCTTGTCTTGTAACATAGTTCAAATACCTCAAGTGAGACCCCTGTGGGTTTAAACTAGAAAACACATGTAGAAGCTCTTTAGGCGCTTGCTTGTAAACCATTTCTAGGGTTTTCTGTTCTCCTGAGTATATCTTTCTATAAAGAAGCAAACCCGCTAGCATGAAAGCAAGCACCGGCCAACCACCCTTGTCACAATGTAGCAATAAAATATTGTGTTGACCTTCCATAGATAACCAGCTCTCGCTTGATTTTAGAAAATGGTGAATCATTTCAAGGGGGAGGAGAGGGCAGCCCTCGTAATTTTGAGGATAATCCATGATGTTGATGTCGTACTCTGACAGAATGTCAGAAATGCGGCTACGGGTATTGCCTTCGCGAAAATTGGATACCATGAAAGATGCCTCAGGGAAGTAGGCCTGGAGCTGCGCCACGATGCTTGTAAAATAGGCATGGTACTCATCTTCTTGCATTACTTCGGGTGAAAAGCAGCAGTCGAACACTGAATATAAGAGAAAATCATGAAAATTAGCACGGAACATAAAATAAAATAAAAAAAAATGGAGTGAGGGGTTGCATGTATCCTCCAAAACTACAAGATATCACTAATGCCTCAGTGAAATATGAAACATCATGTATTCCCGAGTAAAATATCATAAGTACTCTACAAAGCACTAGAGCTATCTACTCCACAATTAAATTCACCATTTTATTTGAAAACCCTTTCAATAGTCCTCTGTCTGTGTTTCTTTACAAAAACTAGAAAATAGGGGATTAGTTTTCAGTATTCTTTTGAAGAAATAAATACTAGGTGCAATGACACTCTATTTCCATTGTTTTCCAGAGTTATATAAGATAGTTTCATCTTACTTAACAGGTGTACATATGACAGCTTCAAGATCTGTCGGGACGTACATGGAACTCAAAAGCAGTGTGTGTTCCATTCTGTTACTGTTATGTTGCTGATACAAAAGATCATCACTACAACATTCGTATTTGGTACAAGGTACGCTTGATAGGCACTATACAGTGAATTACAAGCATTGATACTAAAACTGGAAAAAACAATTGACATGTGAATTTACAAGCTAATAGATAGCAGCAAACGACTTTTCCTAATAGCTATTTTAAGCATAAAGAAATTACAGAGTAAATGGCCCAGCAAATTATGCTACATTTCAATAAATGATCATTTCAACACAGAAAAGGTTAGGTGTAATTTTAGCAATTGTTGATAGTCTGTGCAAAAGAATTAAAAGATCCAATTTAACAAAAATGCATTTTGGGAAGCTAGTAAATTAGATAATTTTTTAATATATTGAGCATGTACATGTAACCAATTAATGATGTGTCCTTCATGCAACAAATCCAATTTCCTGCCAATACTAACCATTTCTCTACAATACTTATGAGAGTTTGAGGCAAAGTTAACCTGGTGACAGTATCTGGCATACGAAAAATGAGACTTGTTACGATATACCAATCTTCTAAAGTAGCAAAAAAAAAAATTCCAGAAGTAGACAATTACCAATTTTAAGGTACATCATGCTAAAAGGCTCCAAAGGACGAAAATTTTGCCAAAAGCAAAGAAGCCGAAAGCAAAAATAATACTAATAATAATTCATTTCAAAATTACAAAATTAACAAGCTCCAATTCACCAAACTACAATGCCAGACCAGTGAACTCCTTAAACAACTAAAATACTCTTGAACTACTTCGAATGCAGGAGCTGAAATAACCCAAACATTCAGTTAGATTGAATCTCCAATTACACAAATTAAACATACCATATACTCGCTCGGATATCTCTAGCAGCCGATCCGGTGGCTTCCTGAAGAACAGCTTCGTGAAGAACGCCATCCCTCAGCGCCGCCGTGGCCGTCTTGGTCGGATCCCCTATTGGATCCAACCCGGACCCAATTCAGCTCAATTACCCTCACCTTCGATCCGAAACCAAAACGAAAGGCGAAGAAACAAACAGGGCAATTGAATTTCGCTGTTTGCTGGATCGAGAATTTCTCTCGCTATCTCAATTTCTCTATCGGGGTGAAAATAACTGTGCAGAAGAAGGGAGAGAGAGAGGAAGGGTGAAGAGAGGAGAAAGATGGATTGGGAAACGGAGCACGAGTTTTTTTTTCTTCTTTCTGTACTCTTTTTCTGTTTCTTTACTTTTTGCTTCTGTTTATTTTATTGGAAAAATATTAATAATTTTATCACTAATTAAGCTTATGCTGGGGTAAAGACAGAACAGTACGAAAGCAGCAGGTCTGGTTCCTGAACCGGGTCTACTGGAATTTAAAATGTAGACCACCGATGTCTTATGCAATTAATTGAGCATGGTTAATTGGTTACGTTTCATGCTAACAATTTAAGAACTTCTTTTAGCATCACAAGACATATTGTCCACAGAAAAAATACAGGAAGCCAACTGCAAATTTAACAAATAGTACGAGTAAATTATTTGGAAAAAGGTATATTTTTTTAGTGAGGGTATGGTAATATGCATATTACGTAGTAGTCTGCGCTGTGAATTTGTATCTCTGTTTTTAGAGTTCAAACAATTAATCTAAACTGTTTAATATGTTCCTCATATGAAAATATACTTACAAACTAAATTTTACATTTTCGAAATCTTTTACTATTTTTTTATATAAGTCAAAAGCAGAGATTTTTTACCTGTTTAAACAAATTGAAAAAAATAAAAATTTGTTCTCCAAGTACTTCTTTATATTAAAATCATGTTTAACAATTCTGATCGACAGTTTAAACTTTAAAAATAGAGATATGAATTCATCAATCCGTAATATGCATATTACCATAGCCTTTGTAATTTTATACAATGGCAATACAACAATTTAAAAGAGTATATATACTGGTTGAAAAGGAGGGTAGGGTAGATAAAAGAAAATTATAATATAATCAAAACATTTTTTCTTAGAATAATCTCAAAAAATATTTTCTATTAAAATGAATGCACAAACGCCTCTTTAGAAAGTCTATTTCGTATTTTCTATTTTTGTTATCTACAATAATTCCGTATTTTTTTCGAGCTTCTAGACTTTTTTTCTCTTAGCTAAATGGCCGAAATTTTTATTACCACTCAAAAAAATCGGAATTAATTCATTACCACCCCCAGCGGGCTTTATTCAATACTACCACCCCGCTAACTCAGTTCGCGCACCAAACTGGCCGGTGCGCGGACTGGGTTAGCGCACCAGGTGATGCGCGGACTGGAACACTGGGTTGCGAAAAATAGACATCAAATACGGTGAAAAGGTTGGTGCGCCAACCCAGTCCGCGCATCTGACATTTTGATGCGCGAACTGGATTAGCGAGGGTGGTAGTATTGAATATAAATCCCAGCCGTGGTATTCATTTAATTTGATTTTTAGCGAGTGGCAACAATAAAAAATTTGGGCTAAATGGGGCCTATACCTTACATTAGTGTTTTATAAAGTTATTTGTGCTTTGAAACTTCAAATCTAGATGATCCGACTCATTTGTTTAAAATATTTTTTCGCACACGTTGAAATTTAATAATTTGGAAAACATACAAAATAGTAAATCTTGAAACATTAGAAAGTCTGTCTGACATTACCACAAGCCTATTTGTTTTATATTATAATTATTATTGTTTTTTTATTAAAGATCTCTGATACACTTCAACATATTTTAGATGTTATTTTCAAAAATTGAATATGTATTCAGAGAAATGAGTGATAAGCCTCAATTATATATACTTTCGGTTAGGGTTTTACCTTTGAAACTGCACCAAATTCATTGTAGTTTAGCTTAGTTTAGTATAAAAGGCACCAAAGAACCAAGTTACTGCATTCGCCTTGTTTAAATTGCAGAAAATGAGCAAAAGGAGCAAAATTGCGGGTGTTTGTGCGGACTGCAGGAATTATGTGAGGGCCGCACAAAATAAATTCAAGCCAAAAAATAAATTTTGGAATTTATCAAGTTTTCTCCAACCAAGACAGAGAGTTCTGCGGGTGCTCGTGCGGGCCTCAAGAATTTTGTGCGGGTCGCACAAATCCTTTTTCCTTAGCGATTTCCAGCCATTTTATGCAGACCGCAAGAATTTTGTGAAGGCTGCACGGATTTTGTGAAGGCCGCACGGGAGGCTGCACCAATGCCAATCTTGCCTAATTTCGCGATATCTTCTCAGATTTGTTGCCAGATTTCGGTGGATTGTTTCCCAAGGCATGAAAATAGCTATATATTGGTAGGAAGGTAGCAGGAGAAGACATCTTTTAACCTAGTTTTAATTCTACACATCTCTCTACATCTTTTCTATCTTCTCCAAGTGAATTAAGGCGATTGGAGCGAAGGATTGAAGGTTTCTCGAGCGAGCAAAGTGAAGACAAGGGACAGCGAGCGAGGAGATTGGTGTCATCTATTTTCTTTCTTAATTTTCTCAGTTTTTATCATGTTTTCTCTTGTATTTCTCTTTGATGTTAGCGCACCCATGAGATGCTAGATTTTCTCTCTAGGGGCTTAGGCTTTAAACATGAACTTGTGTTAAAATCTACCTTACTTGGATAGTTTTCTTTATGATGATTGTTTGCTTGCATGTTTGATCTTGTTGATTTTATAATTCATGTGATTGTGTAATTTGTGTGCTTGTTAATTAGCGTCCCGCTTAGGTTTAACCAACTTAAGGTGTTATGATCAAATAATTGATGGTACCAAATTATATACATGAATAATCCTATGATTGAGATTAGAAATGACCAAATCTATTTCTTAGTCCGGAACTACAAGAAACAAAGGTTGAATTGAGGTGAATGACTTAATCGTGAAGCCTCATATTTAATTAGAACCCCTATAATTGAACCGAATATTGGTATGAAGAACTTAATCGTGAAGTATTGGTATTTAGGGATAAACTAGGCTAACATATGCTTATAGTCTAGATAGCTAGGATGAAGGACTTAATCGTGAAATCCGAATTATCTAGGCACGTCATTAATTCACGAAAGTGACCCTTTTTATATTTACGGCTTAAAAACCCCATAATTGCTAACATGAATTTAGAAACCAATTAAATGTGGATTTAACCAAGTAATTGTATGCCGATAGCCTCTAGACTCCTATCCATTTGAATCACAAAACTCATTTTATTTGTTTGTTTAAATTGCTTTGTTTAGTTAAACTCTCATTCGGGTATTGAACCCAACCAAACCAATTTTACAACAAACCGCCCCCCCTTACTTTATTTGCACTATTTTAGGATTAATTAATTTAGTAAAAAGTAATATTTTCCGTTCCCGTTATCTTTGGCTCGATACATATTTTACTACAAGGATAGGTTGTATGCTTGCAACCGACCTATCATTGTGTATTAAGGTTTTATAAATTTTAAAAGTGAAAAAGTGTATTAAATTGACTCATATTTTGATACCCAAAATACACAACAATAAGAGCTCATACCACTGCACTAAGTTCAATGTTCTATTTGTTTCATACTGTAAAATTGGTTAATGAATACTATGAGAGAACTAAATGAGGAGTTTGTGACATTGATTTCAAACCTCTCATTTCTAAAAATATAAAATTATGGGTTTCCTTCTTTAGGAAAAGAAGAAGAAAAAACTTGTTGAACACATGTAATGAACTTTTTGCAGATTCATGGTGAAGTAAAATGCAAATCACAAACGTCTTAAAACTTTATCCAATTTTTTTTTTTATGTGTAGTTGTTATGTCTAGTCATTTCGATCTTTCATTTGTTTGTTTGGTGTAGTGTTTTCCCGATAAGTTTTATTTTCAAAATTATTTATTTTATACTTCTTAATACATCTGATAAAATATACATTTTCCTGTAATACAAAGTTGTCTTTCAACTAAATTTAGTTGTTTAGATTGTGATGAACAAATTAATTAGATTGTCTTTCATACCTAAAAATACAAGATTGTAAACTATTAAAAAAATCTTGACAGGGCCATAACCACGTGAATATAAGGGTGGCACTTGCCATAATTCACATCCTCCCCGGTACCGTAATAGAGAATCTTTTATAATTACTGGATCTGGACTGTTCTTTTTAACTTGGCACGAATCTCAAAGCCCAATAATACTGCCCCTGCGCTAGCCCGAATCTCAAAGCAGCTGAGAGTTAATCTCAAACCGTAAAGTGAAGGGAATCTTTAACAGTAATGGAGAGGATACTTGTTCCACTTGCCACCCCCATTATAGTCCAGATAAATATTAAAAATATGCTTATGTTATTATATCTTTGTTTTTTTCAAAAATTACAAGTATATAATAATTGTTCAAACTAATTACAAGATTATGCCTCCCTCTATCAAAATTCTTGACTCCTCTCCAGTTGTTGACAGTAACTTTTCTTATAACAATCATGCATATTATGAGTTATTATGAATTTTAATGATTTTTATATATGCAAATCTTTGTTGGATCTTAATTTTAGATTATTAGAATGAGTTTTTCATCTAATTTCAGCATAAATTATTAGTTAATTAAGCTCGTAGTACTATGTCTTTGGTGATAGTATTAACCAATGGATTTGATATAATCTGTCTTATATCAAAGAAAACTTTTCTCTGTCAAAATGATAATTATCACATTAAAGTCATTATCATCTGGGGAAGCATTTTTTTTTAAATATTAAAATAATCTATAAAGATCTTGTTGTAGAATTCAATAAATCTTGGTCATAATAAATGAATACATTATAGATTTTTTCAAACAATTATTTTACCCAGATAGTTATAATACGAACAGCTAACCGATATGTATGAAAGCGAAAGAGATGCTTCATAAAAATATTAAAAGCCATATGCAACCTAAATAAATAATGCTGGTCAAGTAATTGCTTCACTGATTGATTGGAGGTATGTACGAGATGAATAAAATTATAAGTTCCAATATAATGCTCTCTCCTTTAATTTTAATTTTATTCAGAGATAAGTAATAAATATCTTGATACTAAGTATTGTTGCACGAGAACAGAGTAGGATCGATAGACATCAGACTTACTTTTGAATCTGCTTTAAGATTCATACACATGAATATTAAAACGGAATGCACAAATTTTAAAATGAATCGGACAGTTCTGGAACCCATCGAACTCAAAGTAGATCCGATGTCCATCGAATCTACTCTGCATTGCCGGAATGCACGGATTTTAAAATAAATTGAACGGTCCTAGAATCCATCGAACTCAAAGTAAATTTAATGTCCATATGACGTGCTCTACAATCCTGTTGAACATGTCGCTTCTTACATTTTTATTTTTCTTTGAGCCCGTCAATTAATCAATTGCTATCATATTGTACTACTTAAAAATAATTATATAGTACAAAATTAAGCACGAAATTATCCCTTTGACGGTTAAGAACAAGCATCAGATCATCTTTCATTAATTGTACACCTTACCTATCTGCCTATCTGGAATTCTGGATCCACCCCGGGCCGACATTTTTATTAATATCCAAAGTTAATTACAAATTAATAAATATACTCAGAATTTTTGGGTATTTCAAATAATGTCCAAACTGGTCAGATTCTAGCCGGTTTTCTCTTCTCCGTAAACCGGCCAGAATCTGACAGGTTTCTTCCTTTTTTTTTTTTTAAAAGACATTATGAAGAGCAAGATAATGAAATCTAACACTGAAAATTAGAATTTTTTGTTTAAATTATTTGTTAGATTACTTCTTTTGATGTATAATTAGCATATTTATATTAAAATACGCTAAATTACTTGAAATTATGTTGAATTTACACTATATTACATTAAATTACACTCAATTATGTTGAATTACGCTAAAATACGGTAAATTACATATGAATATGGATGATATCTTTACTGACAAAGGCGAAAAACGACGACGGAACTTCAAACGGCCATAAAACGGCACTCGAGTGTCCGATTTCAGCAAATAATCACTTTTCGAAAAGCTTGCGAAATACGCATGCGTAAGTAAATTAGTTACCGTATTTTCATTTCTATTATTCAATCTAAGTAACTCATTAAATTAGTTATATAATGAACTTGTAGAATACCAATTTTTACTATTTTTGGAATTTTTTTACCAATTTTCATTTAGCGTAATTTTGCGTAGTTTAGCGTAATTTAGCGTATTTCATTATAATTAGCGAAATTAGTATAATTTAGCGTAATTTAATGTAATTTAGTGTAATTCAACATAATTTAGCGTAATTTAATATAATATAGTGTAATTCAACATAATTTCAAGTAATTTAGCGTATTTTAGTATAAATATGCTAATTATACATCAAAAGAAGTAATCTAATAAATAATTTAAACAAAAAATTTGAATTTTCAGTATTAGATTTCATTATCTTGCTCTTCATAGTGCCTCTTAAAAATAAAATAAAAAAAACCGACCAGATTCTGGCCGGTTTGGACATTTTTCGAAATACCCAAGAATTATGGGTATATTTATTAATTTGTAATTAACTTTGGATATTTAAAACCCGTGCGTTTATGTTTCAATTTTCGTGCGCACAAATCATTACATTATCCTACGGTAGATCTGCCCATCGGAACCAAACAAGGTCCGATGGGCATCGGACCTGCACCCAGTTCTTTGATAAAGCCTTGCGATGTGATTGATGATGCCACGAGGATTTTTACGTCTGGATCCCCCACTAAGAATGAAATTATAAGGTCACTGAATTTATGGTCTTTTTAGAATATTATTTAGGAAGGTTACTAAGTTGTGCTCCCAATTCCAAATCAGTCAATTCAATATGATTTATCTTTTTTATTTAAGATGAATTCATGATCACTTTTCTTTCTATTCAAATAAGAAAAATCTCAAAAATCTCAAAAAACATATACACATCACTTCTTTTTATTTATTTATTTCGTCTATCATCTCTTCTTTTTCTCATTTTTTTCACCTCCTTCCTTTGCAACCCCTTTCCGGATCCGTATCCTCCCAGGTACCTGACTCAAGCAAATTGAAACGGACGGCCCAAATTAATTCTATCTGGGCCAAACTCAATCCGGTGCCTAGAGAGATTGTAGGGGCCTGTTTTGAGATTCATGCCATGTTAAACAAACCGTCCGATCATAATTTGCTTGAGTCCGGTAACCTGAGGTGATGTGAATTCCCCCTTCTCCTCCCGAACTCTTAGCCAAAATATTTTTTCTTACCATCTTAAAAAAAAAAAACAAAAAGTATTTTTTTTTCTGAAAAATTCCAAAATTATCAGATCTGTATTTTTTTTTTCTTTTACAGTTGCCTCACCGGGAGCCTCGAACTAGAAGGCCAGGAGTCTAAAACCTAAGCCTAATATTTCTTATTGTTACATAAATATTTTATATTCACATGTTTTATGTATACTTTCGTACAGTGTTGTAAAAGTATCTGTTTAGACCGATTAATCGTTCGATTAATCGTCGACGGTAACTAAACTGTCACAGATTTTTTTGACTAATTGACTGATTATTTCTTATTATAACCAATTATTTTCAATTAATAACTTGATGATACCCTGTCTGTCTGACAAACGCATACTGTTATCTATAACAATGCTTCCGTGTGCTCCTCTATTATCAGAACAAGTATCCTCTCCAATATGTGTAAAAGATTCTCTTCACTTTACGGTTTCAGATTTATTCTCAGCCGCTTTGAGATTCGGGTTATCGCAGGGCAGTATTATTAGGTTTTGAGATTCGTGTAAAGTTAAAAAGAACGGACCAGATCCACTAATTCTAAAAGATTTCCTTTTTACAGTACCGGGGAGGATGTGAATTCTTGTTATCAATACAAAATGTACTTGCTTGTTATATATCTTGTTATTCATACCGCACTAAATTTAGTCAAAACTTTATGCAACAAAGTCAAAATGAATGCCTTATGTATCCGTTTTTTTTTATCAATCGAAATTAAAATATAAAAATATCGCTAAAGGGAATCATTTTTGTTTTGTTGATGCTTAATCCCGTCCTACGAGACGTGAAATTTGAACCTGCCCGGTTACTGATTCGCTAATCCAACTCCGCCCCACTAGTCAAATTATCAAAACAGGAAAAAATCAGGACGGTAAATTCGATCCCGTCCGACCACGAAAAAAAAAACAAAAGAAAAACTTGGGACGTTATGGATTGTCCCGTCCCATACCCAGCGGAAAAAAACAAAAAAAAACCAGACGGTCTATATAAGGTCATTGGCTTATTTGAGACATGAAGTGGTACTGGAATGTTTTTGAAGTGGTGAAGTACTCATCTCAAACAAAAGCATCTCAAACAGGTAAATTTTTAATAACTATTGTATGATAATTAATTAATTAATTAATATTAATAGTTCATTATATGTAATTTATTCATTATTGTGTAGGCTAATTCACAAAAATATTTAATTATGCTAATGCTGAGGATTCATTTCGGTGGTGATATACGACATGGTTGTATATGAGTAGAGTACAGCATTAGCCCTCAATTCTCATTGAGTGTGACTGGTGAACAAGGTTGGTATGATGTGAAAGGTTAAATTTATCACCAGCTTGGATATTCTGAGAGTGAGTACAACCTAAAAGCACATACACGGGATAATGTTGGTACAACAGCCCGACGTTATTATGAGAAAATAGAAATTGTGTGCGATCAGAGTTGGAGATGTATTTATAACCAAAGTATGCTTGCCCAAACCCAATATTGTTATGTCAATTTATACATTGAGTTGGTTTCAATAATCGGTAAAATAGAACCGCAGTTATTCATTGATAGTATGGTACCGGAGACACAACCAGAACCTCGACAGATCCAATACAGTGTTAACTATGCGGGTCCCAATCTCTTCGAATCCCATAAAACACAACAAACACCGAGGTGAGACCTTTATCTGCATCCTTATCCCGATGTGAATGAGTTGTCATCACCTGTTCAGACAGAATACAATAATCAATACAGTCCATGGGTTGATCCGTCGGAGGTAGGTGATCCTTATTCTGATGTTGATGACGTGCCGCAAAGTGATGACGAAGATGACGCCTAACTCATGTGAGAATAGGGCTGCTCATGAGCCGAGTTGAGTCTGAGTTGCTAATCCAGTTCCGAGTCAGAAACACCAATTTGGAATCAACTCGCGAGCAACTCGAGTCGAAGCGAGTCGACTCGCGACTCATAATATAGTGCTATTAGACAATCTAATTTAATTCTAACAAAAAAAATATTACATAGTTTACCAAAATAATACACAATTAAAGACAATACATAATGAGACAAGGACTAATACATAATTAAAAATTACGAAAATACCAAAATAGTACATAATTAAAATTACCAAACAGATAAAGTCTAACAAAACAATACAGAGTTTAATAAATTAACAAAACAAAAGAAATAGTGCATAATTTATCAAATTACCAAATATTGTGAGAAACATGTATAAGGTTTGGGGACGCAAAAATTAGGAATGTATGGATTAGAGTTTGGTGTGAGTCTAACCGAGTTAATTCCGAACCGAGTTGGAAGTAACTTGAATTCGACTCCTATGTGAATCCGAATTAATTCCGAACTGAGTTATTAGCGAGTTGAATCCGAATTAATTCTGAACTGAGTTTTGAGTCATGAGCGTTTTATGCACTCCTATGTGAGAATAACGCCGATTAGGTTGATCAGTACAGTCCATGTGCTCGATCTTCTTCTTTGATATATACCTCTAGCATTTGCTTTTTTCGATATGATAGATTCATAGAGATTTTTTTTTTCCAATTTGTTCCAGTTTAGTTGGTGATTTTATAATATTATATCTTGTTTCTAAGATAATCTTAGTGTGCATTCAAATTTTATGTGAATCGCATCGTATCAAGCATCTAGAAAAAAATTCAGGACAGGAAATTAATTTCTAATGATAGATCAAATTGGGCGTCTTTATATAAAAAAACTGTATAAAAAATCTTCAATTTCTATATACATATATTTACTACTATAAATTATTTCTTCCATCTATCTTAAAGTAAAATTCGCAAAATATCTTTTTTAATACAAAAATTTATTATCTTTCTCGAGTTTAAAATTTACCTTGATATATACGTCAGATAGAACTAATTACCTTAAAAATTTCAATGCATACTAAAACTATCTATATTTATATTTTTTTATTTACATTTATCTATATCTTCTAACTTTTAGTTCTAATTTTATGTTATTTTTTTTTTCTTTTTTTTTTCGCAATAATCATTGATGTATGCCTATTTAAAAGTCTCACCCGTCCGGATATAAAAAAGAATACAAAACATTTGATAATATAAAAAGGGAGAATTTCATGTATATTCCTCAAAAACTTTGAAATTGTGTATTTC
Source organism: Carex myosuroides (assembly GCA_028015225.1). NCBI lineage: Eukaryota > Viridiplantae > Streptophyta > Magnoliopsida > Poales > Cyperaceae > Carex > Carex myosuroides. The sequence goes on along the minus strand of CM051486.1, from coordinate 1,284,398 downwards.
TCTTTCTAGAATTCATAAGATCGTCTCTTCTTTATTTAAAAATTTCACAAATTTATCCAATTTATTGACCTTCCTATTCAAATTAATTTTAAATTTATAAAATACACATTTTACTCTTTATTAAAAGTAAAAATATGTAATATGTGTAAGAAATATGTTACGACTTCTAACTAATTGATTTTCTAGAGCAAATAATTCATTTATTTACTTATGACGTATATGCTTGTGTGTGCGCGTCACAAGTAAAAATATAATGAACCATTTTCTCTCGACACTGACAAATTAGAGGACTAAATATTTCTCTTAAACATGTTACATATTTTTTATTTTTTAAATAAGAGTAAAATATGTACTTTATAATGAAAAATTGATTACTAACAGAGAAGTCAATAAATTGGACAAATTTGAGATTTTTTAAAATTTAGAAGGGTATACATGATATTATAATTTTTTACGCAATTTTGAGGTTTTTGAGGGGTATACATAAAATTTTCCCATATAAAAATTACAATATTGTCGTTGCAGGCCAATATGGCTGTTAACTTCGTCAAAACAAACAATTTTTGATGTGAGAAGCCAACCACTGCGAAAAAATAAAATCTTTTCTTCTTCTGAAGTTAGTCTGGCAACTTTTCAAAATAACCCCCGTAACATAAACAGGTTGGTGGTCCCTCAATTATTATCACCAGTATTTAATTTTTAATTCATTATTTAACTCTGCACCTGCAATTTCTTTATTACCAAAAATGAACCGCACATTTCTACATGTTCTCTGTAGTTGCCAGGTTCTAGTCTAGACCTTGGTTTATTGACTTTATTCTAACAAATTTTTATATTAATTACAAGCAAGTTTTTAAGCAAGGGCCTCATAAGTTTTTGAAATTTTTTTCCAACATTGACACGTAACACCTAATGGCATTAAAATTGGTGCAGCAAAAAGTGTCACGGGAGAACAGTATCTACAATGTAGGAGTCATTTTCGGAGATGATTGTGGTTTACAAAAGCTGAATTTTGGTCGATGATCAAGATGTGGAAAAAAGTGACACCTTTTCATCACAGGAGCAGACACGATGGCACATGCATTGTCTTGTTCTGGTTACCTCAATCAGTTAGGCATGCTCCAGTCTGTACGATAGAGTTGCATTCAATTAACATTGCATCTATCTAGTATGTGTAGCATTCAATGCTGGCCCATATGGAACATGAATTTAACCCTTCAAAATGGAGTTGGGTGGACTGGACTATGCATGTTAATAAATATTTAATGGTCGAATTTATTTTTTAATTTGAGTTTTTCAAGTAAGTAGTAGTGATTTAAATGTTTTAAAGTACTTGAGTAGTTTGGTGTATGTGGACCATGTCTATGGAAAGAGGAAACCAGCAGAAAAGTAAAACAAATGTGCATTGCTTGCGCTAGGACTCTTACCGACATTTTTATTAATATCCAAAGTTTAATACAAATTAATAAATATACCCAGAATCCGGCCCAATATCGATATATACCCAAGCCGGCCATTTTCTGGCCGGCTATGTACCCTCCCTAAGCCGGCCAGAAAATGGCCGGCTATGTACCTTTTTTTTTTTTTTTTTAACCGCATTATTTTTGTTTTAGGTGATTTCTATTAAAGTCAAATATTTCATTTCTAAGTTTCGTATAAAATAATAAAATACACACAAATTGCAAATAGAGTCCACACATTTTTTACAACATGCATACAAATCACCTATTATTGCTACGTCTAAAAGGTAATCCCCGAAGTAAACCACTTGCGAAAGATGCCTTACGAGGTGGTCTAACAGATGGCTCTGGTTGCTCACTAGATGGACCGGCCTGGGCTCCAGATGGCGCTGCTTGACTTGTAGATGGGCCGGCCTGGGCTCCAGATGGCCCTGCTTGGCTTGTAGATGCCCTTGTTGTGCGTCTAGTAGTGGACCTCCTCGGTTGGGCAGATGGCTCCCCTTGCACCCCAACCGCCTCTCCTCCTATGGCAACCGCCTCTCCCATTGCTTCGGCATACATAGCAGCTGCATCTAAACGGCTCGTAGCTGTGCTACGCCGTGACCCTCCGGACCCACTTCCCGACGCCATTACTCGCTCATTTTCTACCGTATTTGCTGCGTTTCTTGCCTCTGCATTTGCATGTGTTACTTAGTAAGTTGGTATAAATTGAAAAGAAAAATAATTTTAGATGAATGTTAAATACCTCTTCGTTGCCTATCGGAAGTGGAACGGCGAGGCTGATGCCCCATTCGTCTACCTTCCATTTCATCCATCGTCATTACACGACGGGTGTGTTTTCGCCTCCCCTTCCTAATCCAACCACTACTCGGAAGGATTCTGTCTCCAACATTAGGAGGCCAGTCTCCCATATTGCCAATTGGATTGAACACATGGCTCCAAGTACTCACAAGATAGGGTGTTTTATACCAGTCTGCAACAAAGTCGTCCTCTTGCCAGTTTCGGTCACGGCAAACAGCTAAGACATGAGCGCACGTAATAGAAGTTAATTGGATACCTCTGCAAGTGCATTCCATTTGTCTGTCGGGACCGCGCGTCACAATGTACATGAACTCCCTGTGAGTGGGTTCCATGTTGCCCATGTCGCTACGGGTGCAAGGAACGTACTCATTTGGGGATGAAACTTGGTACTGACCTTGGCCCTGCGTGTAACGCACCAACCGCATTTTTCCAGCTTTCTCCCAACGTTTTCTGATCTTCTGCAAAACCCGGTCAGACAGAACCTGTCCCTTGTCTTGTAATTCCATTGCTCGCTGACGCCGCTGAACAAACCATCTGTTGCACGTGTAGAACGTATCCTCCACTATGGCACAAACAGGCAATCTACGACTCGTTCGGAAGACATTGTTGAGCGACTCGGAGCCGTTTGTTGTCATGATACCAAACCGGTATCCTCCATCACAGGTTTGGAAAATCTTCTCATAATTGGACGGCTCCATCACATCATTAGGACGTACTTTGCCCACCTTCTTTAAATATGCATTGCACTTCGGATTTAGCTGCACAAAAACAAAGGGGTGTTATTTCATTTTCATAAAATTCTTATAAGATAATTAAACGAAATGGTATAAGTTAGACATACATGAGCAAACTCTTGGAACATCTCTTGTAATCTTCTCGGCTTCTTCCTCTTTGCTCCTTCCATGAACCTCCATCCGTACCATCTGTCTCCTCCACAGTTCGTGACTAAGTTGTCAGCAACATGCTGCATACAATACCTGTGCACAAAGAGCTCGGGAGGCCATCCGTATTCAGCTGTCAGTGCAGCTTTGATCCCCTTGTGCTGGTCCGATATGACACATACAAATTTACACGGGCCGAGCACTTCATTTCTCAACCATTGCAAGAAAAAACCCCAATTCTCAGTATCCTCCTGACGTACAATTGCAAATGCAATAGGCACCAATTGGTTCTCGGCATCGTAGCCGCAAGCTATCAAAAGCCTCCCCTCGTATCGTCCAGACAAGAAGCAGGCATCGATGCTGATCACTGGTCTCATGTACTGGAACGCCGCAATGCATGGACCAAACGCCCAGGCTACGGCTCTGAACTCGGTAACACCTGGCATGATTAGTCCTGTTTCCTTATTCCGTACCGGGCGGGTCAGAAATTGGTGAGTCGAGCCGGGATTGTTGGCGCAAATTGCAAGCAACAGTGGTCTCAGCAAGCTGTACGAAATCTCCCAACTCCCAAATTGTCGGGCTATTGCCAGCTCACGGCCCCTCCACAGTCGGTTGTATTTAGGTGTCACATTGTCATACACAGACAAAACAATGTCTACCACCGTCTGGATGCTCATACACGGGTCCTTTTTAATGGCGTTCTCAATGACATCGGCAATGAGTGATGCCGTCAGACATTCGTGGTCGACCCTCGTACTCTCAGTTCTACATGTGTGAGGCCTGTCTTGCTTAGTTATAACCCATGCGTCTCCACATCCCGTCGGCTTTGCTCTAAGCTCGTAACGGCAATTCTTGTCCTTGCACAACAGAGTAACCCGATCCCTGTCACTTTTCCAAGATCTGAACTCCTAATTCTTAGTTATATGGTGCTCTCTGACCTTCTTCATTAGGTCTTCTTTAGTTTTAAAATATAGGTTAGCACACAGCTCACCTTTGTACTCAATCCGTTGCCCATAATAACCAATATCTGCCTCTCTAAACTCAGAAACATCATTGAGGTCTGGGAACGGGTGCGTATCAGTCCGGCCACTAAGCGGCCCCCCCTCATCAGTGTACCTTTCAGCTGTTTCAGCCCGCCCGTCTTAATCGCAACCTTCCATGTGATCTGAATCCCCCCACATGTCTCCCCCAAATTCATCCCCGCTCCCCAGATCGTCCTCCGGTATTTCATTAATATCTTCAAAGTCCGGGCAGCTTGCATCGTCTACTGGTGCAGGTCTGGGGTAAGGTGATACTGGAGGTAACGGTAAAGGAGTGGCATTTACGGATCTAGGTGGGGTTGAAACTGAGTGTCTTGGTCTGCCTCGATTGTGTCTAGGTGGGGATGCAACTGAGTGTCTTCGTTGAGGTGTTGGTTGATACCTCGCATATTTAGTCCTTTTTAGGCCTGTTTTAGTACCAGATTCGTGCCCTAATTCATCAGAATCATGTGCATTTCATCGATATATATTTAGAATTTAGTACTGCTGAGTGTTTGTTTGTTTTCTGCAGGCTTGGAGCAAAACACACGAAGAAACGACGATTTGGGATGATCTGGTACGGCCCTTACCAAGTCTGGTACGGGTCTTACCGGACTTAGCCATTTTTCAGCTCATCACGCCTGGTACGGCCCTTACCAGATTTGGTACGGGTCTTACCAGACTTAGCCATTTTTCAGCTCATCACGCCTGGTACGGCCAGGCCGTACCAAATTGGTACGGGCCGTACATAAAGGCGGCCTGACAGATTCAAATTTTGGCAGAGGCTATTTAAAGCGGGGAACTCTCCAATTTCGACATCCATTCCATTCCAGATCTATTTGAGAGCACAGTAAGAGAGAGAAAGAGAGCTAAGGAGCTAGGAGCAAGAAGGAAGGAAGAGGAAAGAGGCGAAACTCGACGGATCTAGCTTCCTCCTCTCGATCCCTTCGATCCATGGCTATCTCTATCCCTTTTATTGTATTTTTAGATCAGATCATGTGCTGTGAGTAGTTATTTTAGTTTCTAGGGTTTAGAGATGGATTCTTGATTTGTTTTGACTTTCTTTGACTTGTATCTTGTATAAACTCTTTTGATTGATTGATTGTGATTTCTTTGCTATCTTTTGCTTTGATTGCTGTGATTGTGTATGATGAACCTCTAGGTTTAGATCGAACCTATCAAGGTCATGTGATCATCTCAATCTCTCAACCAAATCAATTGTTTAGGGTAGACTTGTTCGAATTGAAGCCGAGAGGTTGAATTCTCCTCTAATCGACAGATTAGAGGGTGCCTTAGGTCTCCAATCAACCAGTTAGGGTAGATCTGTACCAACACACGAGAGTTGAGGTGTAGAAATCCCTAAAAGGCAATCAATTGCATTCCAACCTAGATCTTGATCCAACAAACGACAGTTGAGGCTTAGGAACCTTAGGTATGGTCAATTGAACCTTTCCAAAGAGTTTAGCACAAGGTACCAGCAAGGAAATGCATCAACTCGAACTGGTAAGCTCTGTTCTGGGAAGCCAGTACGGGTCTTACCAGAGTGGTACGGCCTTGCCTTACCAAGTTAAGTACGGCCTAGCCGTACCGACTTGGTACGGGCCGTACCACTAGAGGCAGATCATAGATGAAGTCTGAAACCCTGGAAACGCCTTTTATCCATAATCAAAACACAATTTACATTTCTTCTAGCATTTTATTACATCTTTCTGAATTGTTTGAATTGTTTGAATTGACATTTTTAGGAAATTAAATACCAAACCAAATCTTTCTCACTTCTAGTTTTTAATTGAGTTAGGTAGATTCTAACCTAGTAATTGTCCGTCCCTGTGGATCGATACCCGATTATACTACTCGATAGGGGTTGTGCACTTGCAACCCTTACTCGTGAAGTGTAAACGCGGTTTTAAAAGGTACGCCCTCAAGCGTACCGAAACTTGCGTTGCGCTTCTGCGCGAACACTGGTGGAGTGACGTAGTTGTAGGGTTCTGGGTCAGGTTCGGTGAGGGGTAAGGTGGAGTCACGTCTGTAAGTTTCTGGTTGTGGGGTATAATGTGGTGCCGCTGATCCAGAGCCCGAACTTCCAACCCCAGGCTCTACCGGAACTCTTCTAGCAAATATTTCTATTAGAAAATTCCCTTCGGACCTCAAATAACCAAACATGCCTCTCCACGTACTCTCATATACCAGTTTCGCAACCATAAATTTTCCGCTGGAGGGATGGCAATATCGGGTTGCCAATTCTAGGTCACACCTTTCTGGGTTGTAACCGGTGTGTGTGTAAACTATGGATTTCAGGTCCAAAAGTGAGATGTCATCTGGAATCATCAATGAATGAGCTGCATCTTTGTTGTAGTACGCCCCTTGTGCACTATTAAGCATCTTCCCACCATAGTGTAATGAAATAAAGGCCATGGTAAACAAACTACATTTTAGAAAATGGTAAACAATTGTCAGGTTACTAAATGGTAAATAATTGTCAAGTAACTAAATAATAAACAATTGACCGGTAAACAATTAAGTAAATAGTAAACAATTAAGTAAATAGTAAGCAATTAAGTAAATAGTAAACAATTAACTAAATAGTAAACAATTAAGTAAATAGTAAGCAATTAAGTAAATAGTAAGCAATTAAGTAAATAGTAAGCAATTAACTAAATAGTAAACAATTAAGTAAATGGTAAGCAATTAAGTAAATGGTAAGCAATTAAGTAAATAGTAAGCAATTAAGTAAATGATAAGCAATTAAGTAAATATTAGAATATTAGAATGGTAAGCAATTAAGTAAATGGTAAGCAATTAAGTAAATGGTAAGCAATTAAGTAAATGGTAAGCAATTAAGTAAATGGTAAACAATTAAGTAAATGGTAAACAATTAACTAAATAGTAAACAATTAACTAAATAGTAAACAATTAAGTATATAATAAACAATTAACTAAATAGTAAACAATTAACTAATCTATAAAATAAAACATAATAATAATAAAATAATAATAAATTAAAAATAAAAAAAAAATAATAAAATAATAATAAAATAAAAAAAAAATTTATTACCTCAACAGTAGCAATTAAGTAAATGGTAAGCAATTAAGTAAATGGTAAGCAATTAAGTAAATGGTAAGCAATTAAGTAAATGGTAAGCAATTAAGTAAATGGTAAACAATTAAGTAAATGGTAAACAATTAAGTAAATGGTAAACAATTAAGTAAATAGTAAACAATTAACTAAATAGTAAACAATTAAGTAAATAGTAAACAATTAACTAAATAGTAAACAATTAAGTAAATAGTAAATAATTAACTAAATAGTAAACAATTAAGTAAATAGTAAACAATTAACTAAATAGTAAACAATTAACTAATCTATAAAATAAAACATAATAATAAAATAATAATAAAATAAAAAAATAAAAAAATAAAAAAAAATAATAATAATAAAAAAAATAATAATTACCTCAACAGTTACTTCGCGCTGCCTCGGTTTGTGTGAAGAAATAAGGGGGAGGGGGTACTCTTTTATAGAGTTTTTGGGGTTTTAAAAAAAAAAAAAAAGGTACATAGCCGGCCATTTTCTGGGTATATTTATTAATTTGTATTAAACTTTGGATATTAATAAAAATGTCGGGGACTCTTATCTTAAAAACTACAACGTCATTTTTTTTAATAAAAATCTGATGATATTATCTAACTATTTAATATCGGTAATTGACTGTGATTCAAGATTAATAAGTTTTAAGTTGGTTATTTCAATTTAGGCTGACCAAAGTTATTTTTAGTTTGGTTAAAGTCTAAAATTAAGTCATAATTTAAGTTATTTCTTATTGAGTGAGGCTATGGTGCTATGCATAGCACGGATGGCTAGTGTACTACGGCTCAATATGGTACTTTTTAAAATCCTAACAGTCGATCCGAACCGTTCAATGTGATATCCATATGAATATGTACTTGCAAACTAAATTTTATATTTTTTGAATTTTTTTACTATTTTTTTAGATATGTAGAAAAATCAGTGTTTTCTGAAAATTCTGGACCATCAAAATTCTACCTATCTAAAAAAATAGTAAAAAAATTTGAAAAAATATAAAATTTAGTTTGCAAGTACATATTCATATGGTTATCACATTGAACGGTTTGGATCGACCGTTAGGATTTTAAAAAGTACCATATTAAGCCGTAGTACACTAGCTATCCGTGCTATGCATAGCACCATAGCCTCACTCTTTCTTATTTAGTTAGAGTTTGTGATTTAAGTCATGGCCGATCAAAGTTATTTATATTGCATTTTATATAATTTTGATTTTTCTGAGTAAAGGTTGGAGGTCCAGCTACTAAACTATTTAATATTCACAAGTGATTTCCAATCAGGATTTTGAACTTGCAATCTCCCACACGAAAGATAATACTATACTAGAGACTGGTATTCCATTTCATAATTTTTTTTATTTAGTAATTTATGATAAATTTAATTTATCCAACATTTTATGCAGATTTTTAATTAGTAATTTTTGACAAAATTAATTTATACAATATTTTATCATTTCATTTAGTTAGTAATTTATCTTTTTTTTAAAGGAGATTAAAAATTATAAATGGGATAAAAACTAATAATTTTGTATAGTTTATGATATTAGGTACATGATGTATTTTATTTATATGTTTATTTGTTATATTTTTTTATTAAATTATATGCTATCAATTTAATTATTATTATTCGTTTCGTTTGGAGTTTAATACATGTGTAATGATCGATGGAAATTTACAGAAAATTCATTAATAAATTGATGAGTCCAAAGTGAACTACTACTTTTAAAGATTTATAAACTCTAATTTCTACTTATGTTCAGATCACAAGCGTATGATCCTACCTTGTAGTATGATTGGGGTGTCGATCCACATGGATAGTATATTAGATTTTAAAAAAATTTCACTAGTCTAGGTTATCGGATTTTTTAAAAGTTTGAGGTGGTGGTGATAATTGCAATCAAGGTAAATGTTAAACAGTAGATAGAGAGCTTCTAGGGTTCAGGTTTTCTGTCATTCTTAATTATGTAAGTACAAGTTTCGACGTCTCTCTACGTCGCATACGACACTATCACTGTCGCATGCGGCCTAGATTGTGTTAGTTATATGTTCTAAAAGTTATCTTATGTTGATTACTTTTACATGTTATGTTTATGAATTGGATGTTATATACATTTTGTTCCATGAGTTTTATGTTTATCTTTAGATGTGTTCAAGAAAATGCTCTTGGTCTTGCACCATAGAACTCTATATGATGACAAACATAAATCTCTAAAATGTTCACAAACTTGGTTATTAGCATGAAACACTAATATACCATGATAAGTTTGTCGTGTTGATTAAAGTACATTTTAGTTCTACAAATGTTGATAAAGGTTTATCGTTTAATAGCATGAGTATATGAAATGTTTCATATATTGAACATACCCAACAAATAAAAACATTATATGGATTATGTTTGTGTCATTAATGTTTTTATTGTGTCTCAGAATTTCAAGATATGAGATGCATTTCTTTTTCACATGAGAAGTGTATAATGTGATTAATATTAAAAGCTACTCATTAATAGTGGTGATAAAAATATTAGTTCCTTATATATAACTTGTGCGGGAGAAAGTTATGTATCAATAGTATCATTGCCCCTCATCTGTAATGAGTAATTATATTTTATGGGCCCCTTAGTAAAGTAGAATTATGATGCATGCAATATAACTGAAGTGCGGTTATATATTAATAATTTACTTAAGAGACCAAGAAACGAATATAATACAAAGATGACACAACTCTAATTTGTATAATATTCATAATATCATGAGACAAGGAATAGACACAAGTGATGTTATTTATAGCATTACTTTAAGGGATCATGTATTGTAAAAAAAGATACTTTACATCTGTGTCATTTGGGTAACTATAATGTATAACTAGTACCGCTTATAGTTTATGGTAATAAAATATTATTATGTCATTGCCAACATGACATAGATCCCACAGGGTCACACCAATAAGGAATTAATTAGAAAGACTAGCTTCTAGATTTATTTGACATGTGTGACATGGCTAATAAATGAGTTTCTCTACTTAAACATGAGATAAATAATTATGAGGATAATTATGAGATAGTTTGGATTTAATTAAATGATTAATGAAATTCAAATATCGGGAAAGATCAAAATAGAAGAAGCTTTGTGAGCCAAAAAAGGAGTTTCTTTGTGAGCAGCAAAGAGTTCTGTATTTCCACCATAATTTTTGTGAACAGAACTTAAAACGAACATATCTCATCAACCGTAGCTTCGTTTTCAGTGTTTTACGATTTTTCAGAAAGCTTACAAGAAGAATTACAGTTTAATGTAAAATAAATTGTAGGTCTATGCCGCATGCGGTATCGTGTAGTGCGCTGTTGGGCCAGAATCAGCTAATTTTGGTCCAAATTAATTAAGGAAATCATGGAGAACGTAGGAGAACGTGTCTAGGTCGGTAGGGACTCTTCTAGACAGCATGAAAGCTATTTAAGGATGTCCCTACTACCTAGGGTTTTAATCTAATGCTTATTCATCTTCCTTAGAGAGCCAAAACTTTGTCTCTATTCCATTTTGATCTCTCATGTGTTGAGAACCCACAAACCCTAAACTCAAGATCTAGTTCTATTGGAGGATACAGATTAAAGAGCGACTAAAATTGTACTCTCTAGCAAGAAGAAACTTCAGTTTCTAATTAATTTCTTGGTGGATACCGTGGAGGGCTTCTACTTTGAAGTCTCAACTTGGTGCAAGACGTTCTTGGAGGCTGTTTCGATAAACGAAGGTATTCAAGAGATCTAGAAGAGAATACGACTTCTCTCTACTTATCAAATTGACATTTGATACAGGTATATCCAAATCTTCTTTTGTAGATAGATTTATGATGAATGAATGAGTACACAATTATTTGTGCTTAAGAATTGCTTGAGTAAAATTAGCATAATAAAGTAGATCCATGGATGCATGAAAAGGGATTAAAAATTTTAATTTTACCACTTTGACGCATCTTGAAATCCTTCAGATTGTCCCACAGCTACCTCGCATGCAGCACTGTCGCTACCTATAGGGCGTGCTGAGTGTTTATGCAATTTGAAAGGTTTTTCGATCTTGCGATCGGCTTTTGGGCTACCAAGACTAAAGTATTTTAGGTACGCAATTATATTTTTTCCCTATACTACCCTGTAGTTGAAATATCCCAAAGACCCTACTTAATCTAAGTGTTTTCTAATATTATTTAAAATACAATTTACGTTATCCTCCTAAGGGAGCCCACTGGGTTCTAACCATAGTATTTGAATTGCTGCCAAGTCTCGTTAGCCGAAGTGTTTGGAGTACTTACATGCATTATCCTTCTCACACAATGATGCAACGACTTAACACCAATTGGTATGTGGATCATTGGTATATAGTAGACAGAACTATGTATGCAATGATACAATAAAAAGTAATTTAAAGTGCAAATGAAAACTCAAACCACAACATAAACAAAACATAAACATATACTAAAGCATAATTAAGAATTCAAGTACAATCCTCACACTACAGATGAGAATTTTAGATTTTCATGGCCATGGAAAAATAAAAGAAATAAAATAAGGAGAACATCATTACAACCCGATTGAAGATGGAAAAACCTCTGCCTCCTTAGATGACGCCTTCTTCTCTTGCTTGACTTCTAATGGCTACCATTCTTTCTCTAAGTAACTCTCTAACCTAACCTAACAATGAGGATTGCTAATCTACTATTCTAGACTTGACACAATTAAACACGCACACCAAATTCTATTACAAGAGGAGTATTTATAACCTTCCTAAATGAGAGGTGGAGTAGTGGAAGTAGTGGGGGACGTGGGGTCTACCCATGATTGGATAGATGAAGCCAAAAATAGCTTAGCTCTTAAGAAAACGCATCCTTCTATAAGGCCCATCAGGAATTCGCGTTCTTCTGGAAGGCCCATTAGGAAATCGCCTATTTTTAGGACAATCCAGGGATTGTGAGACCTCAGGGTATGTCGCATGCGGCATAGAGGAGGCAGCAAGGATTCCTGACTTAGCAAAATTTTCTTGTATTTTCACCATTTCACATATTGTGCACTTCGTGTGAGGTGTTGCATGCTCCATGTAATGTCCTATTTTGACGCCTTATTAAGAAATCTCCTAAATACGACATTTTTGCTCTGTTTTTGTCCTAAATACGCAACTCTCTCAAAAACCTGCCAAAAAGACCTAAAAACACGTTTGCGGTAAATAAATCGGAAAAATGTCTACTTTGCATTCGCTTTTTGCCATTTTTCGAGAAAAAAATAGTGATTTTCACTATATGTTTCATCACAAATTAGCTAATTAAAAAAAGAATCTGAATCACGTTGACATGACATAAATTAGATCAAATTCGATGCGAAATATTACTAAGTACTTAAATATACTTAGTATCAAAGTACAATTTAATTAGATTTGAAATTCGAGCTGAACCGTTTAATATAATTTATATATTGAATCTTATAGAGAATCAAATTATGCATTCATGATAGTTGAAAAAATAATAATAACATTTTCTTTAACAACTTCGACGGTCCAAATATACATTTTTTCTTGAATATTTTTTGAATCATGCATCTGCGAAATTTTTTCATTCTACAAAATTAAAGTTAGAGACGAGTTTCTTATTTAGACAAACATATAAATTTATTGTAATTTGAGAATCATATAATTAATAAGTTTGATAGACGATATGTAGATATTTGAATTATATTATATTTGATATTTGCAAACTTAAGCCACAAGTGTGGACTAAACGTTAAACCACCTTGATAGGTGACTTAACTTTTTACGTTTTAGGTCAGCTTAAAGATCGGCTTAATTGAAGCCTAAAACCTTTATTCTATGGTTCAGGCCTCAACCAAACATGACCCAAGGGATGATTAAGCTTCCTTTCACCTCTTTTAGTTTCCTTAGTCGCTTAATTAGTAAGGATTAAAAACCCCTCATTTAGTCTCAATTTGCCCAAAATCTTAATTCTTGTTCGAGCCTTAAAGAGCCCCAACTCCTGGATTAAGTCTCCTTAGTGTTTGTTTGCGGATTAAAACCACAAACATGAACTCCTTAGTGTGGAATATCTCTTTTCTTTTTTAAAGTCGGCATGGATTAATATTTAATCTTACTTTTGTTGCCGAACAATCCCATATAAGAAACTTTTATCTCAATTCTGTGTCTGTGACCACTCACATGAATGACATTAACTCTGTCACCAGACTACATAGAAATGTCTCAATTAACTCAACTGCACTCATATTTACTTACATTTCAATCAGCAGTTTATATTCAAATAATTTCTAATGTTAAACAGCTCGGGTCGGACCCATAGTCTGACGACTCAGACACTGGTCAGGTCATCACTGATCCGAGATAGATTGGATCGGGTTGAGTTCGACCATTTTAAAAATATATAAGATAATATTGATCCGATTTGTACCTTTACATTCCTACTTACCGTTACTACTAAACTTGCTAATATATTATATAACAATATTTGATTCTTCTATTAAATACAATTTCATCTACTTAATTACTTTATCATTATGAAAATATTTTAATGTAATTTAGTACCCCCCTTCTGCTTTTACTTCACTTACTAAATTGCAAAATTAAGTTTTGCCATAATAAAATGTATGACGTTTCACATCTTAGGTTGTCACACCCTTAAGAGAGCAGGTTGGGTCCGATGGGTTTCAGGGCCGTCCAATCTGCTTTAAGATTCGTGCGCATGAATTATAAATCATACGTGAAAATTGTGGGCACGAATTTTAAAGCAGATCGGACGGTCATTGAACCCATCAAACTCACTTTGAGTCCGATAGGCATCGGACCCAAATTGACCTCCACCCTTAAAGCTTCTTAGAGTAAGATAATAATAAAAGTAAAAGCAATGACTTCGATTTTAAGCTATTTCAAATAGGACGGTTCAGATTTCGATTAATAATTAATGAATAACTACTCGTGTAGTCACTAGGTGAGGCATGAATATCCATTAGATTAGATATATGAAATAAAGGATTGAAAACTTTGAAATTTACTCAGGACGTACGATAAATAGAGGAATAAAATTTTAAATTTCCAAATCGAAATAGAGGCGAAAGTGCATGAGGCAATTCGGAGGTCAACATTTGGTCCGGTTGGGAAGATAAACCGGGCCGAAAACCCGGTTTTATGTGTATGACTGGGCTGGGCTCAAAGGCCCAAATTGGGCCTAATTATACTACCTTTAACTGGATGCAACTCATTGACCAGAAAGATGACGGCCGATGATGCAACAAAACCACGTATTTCTTTTCTTCACCACCTGCCTTCTTTGAAATCCAGAGAAATGGTCCGGCCAGCTGCTAGCTGGTGATGCTCCGCATGACAATCACATGGAATTAAAAAATCCCTTTTGCATACGTGACCTTATAGTTTTCAGTTTTTTTATTCGTAACCTGAGAACAAAACAATTATTGGGTGTCATTTAGTTTTTATAGGTCTGTTAACGGTTGGCCGAGGGGGTTTTGAAGGGGTAAAGATTTTAACATAGCAGTTTTAGCTTCATGCAGCACACAAGCTATATGCAACGCTATTTTGATTCTATAATCTGTCTGCTGCATAAAACTAAAACTGCTATGTTAAAATGTTTACCCGTTTTGAAAGGCACTAAATGGTATGGTACCAGTTCCAACATTGGCAGATTCAAAGAGAGTTAGGGGTAGGTAAGTGGCTACCTCTGGATTTGAATTTTTTTTTTAGATTCAGTGGTAATTGATATTTATGTCTACCCCTGGATAGAAGAAAATTACAAGGAAAATAAAGTCAGCTCAGACTGATTCGCATAAAAGAAAGAAAGAAAGAAAGAGACGCGGTCTGATTCGCTACTCCACTCAGAAGAATTGTTAATTCGCCAAGAGAAAAGGACGTCTGCTACTAGAGATCTAAATATGTACCGTGCCGTGACTAGTCACGCCATGACTTGAATCACGTGTCGTGTTTTGACCGAGTCAGATTTATACGCGTCGTGCCGTGATCAAATGTGGAAGAATGGTCAGAGCACGTGAATGGTCACAACACAAAACGTTACTCATGCCGTGACCGGTCACGTTTGTCATGTTTGGTCATATTTAACTATTTTTTTTCATAATTTAGGCTAGTTTATTCAAGATTCATCATTCAATCAAGATCTAACAGACCTAATTACACGCAACTCATATGACCATGTACTGTGTAGTGACCAAATCTTTCGTGTACCGTGCCATGTCGTACCAAATTTTTGAAAGATGGTCACATCACGTGAATGGTCACCACACGGGGCATGCGAGTTACGACACGTAACCGACACACGTCAATTGCTGAATTGAACTGTGTGTGACGTAACTTTTTTAGATCCCTATCCGCTACTTTGCTCCGATTCGTCAGAAGAAAAAAGTTTGTACTATTGTTAATATTTTGTGCCTACCTCTAATTGAAATCCTAGATCCGCCCCTGGTCCAATATATGTCAATTGCTGAATTGAAATGAAATAAAATTTACATCTCATCTCAAGAGATTAGTTGGATGCTAAGAATACTCATCTGCTCATTACCAAACTAAAAAGAAAAGGCCACCTGCCTTGCTTTTTTTCTTCAACTTTTTTTTTTGTCAATAATAAATTTTGAGCACCATTTTACTGTGGTGCATAAGAGTAATTAAAAAGTGGAAGTTTCTCTTCTTGTATAACTTTTATTGTCATAATAAAATATATACTATCCAAACCTGGAAAGTAGAAGCTGTAATTGCGAAATACTGTTTTTAAGGGTCTCTTCTGAAAAGGAGACTTTTCATTATAACATAAAAAAATACGAAGATTGAAACACATAATGCAAATGTTCGATAAAATATTGTAGAGACCAATGTAGAAAGCAAAAGGAAACAAATTAAAGAAAACAAAGGAAAAAAATAAAAACAGAGAAGGAAGACAAGACCTGATGCCTGCTCTTCTTCTATTACTTAATTCATTTTATTTTGTTTTGAAGAAACCTTTCTTCCATCTTGTTCCTTTATCCTACTTTGATCATCTTGGATTAATGCCATCCCTTGCAAGTCTAAGTCACAGCTGCAACAATCATCACAGATAGTGAGAGTTTGTCAGAGATTGCATGCGGCCGAGAGGAATCGAGAAGATGTCGCTTCTACGGAAGCTTTTTGCGAGAAAGGCGCTTGATGGCTTGCTCGAGATATCTGATCGCATTTATGGTAAAGTAAATAAATTGTATATCTGTGGTTTGTTGTTATTCTTTTATTTTTTTCCTTTCCTTCTCTCTCTTTAATTCTAGTATTATAGAAAACAAAATGCTTAAACTAGTCTGTTTATTTTAATGTCACTTGGTTCATAATCGAACGACAAATTGTATAAAAAGGTTCATGTGCTGATAACTATATGGTTTCTCTGATGTTCTCTGGCAAAACCATCTGCCTATAACTACAGGACCTAATACATATTAAAACCCAAATAAATTGACCAAGAAGGAATATTTATTTAATCCTCCCTTTATTCATGAAAAAGAAAGGACTTAAAAGTCATTGTTATGCAATTTAAACCATGACCTCTTCATTATTACACGATGTACTACTGACGGTTGATCAATGGTGATTGTGCTTGTAATTTTGATAGAAATTATATGCACATATCAGCACAATATAGAACTTTGAATCAGGGGAAGGTCGAATTCACCACGCAGTGCTATAATCATTGTCTTGAAGTTTTCTGTTTTTTTTTTTTCTCTATTCATTTATTTAATTTACTTGCTTATGCATGCAGTGCTCAACTGTTGTTTAACCAGTGAAACTCCTAGAGAGGAAGAACACAGAGACAACCTAAGCTCAATTATAATCCAACTAAGAAACTTCTATACTGATGCCTCCTTCGTGGTACTAAATTTCATGGAGGGCGATATCCGTACAAGAGCCCTTGATGCACTGTCTCATTTCGGCATCACCGTAAGTGACTACCCGTGCCAATACCAAAATTGTCCCTTACTCCCTCTAACCCTGATCCATCATTTTCTCAAATCTACCGAAAGATGGCTATCTTTTGACAGAAACAGCAACAATATGATACTGCTACACTCTGAAAAAGGAGCATGGCCTCTACTAGCTTTTATGCTATCTTCAATTTTAGTTTATAAGAAACAGGCTAATTGTGAGAATAAAACACTAGAAATGATGTACAAGCGGGTTTCAAGGGAGATGACGCAATTGCACTTAGAACTGACCCCACAACCATCGCACTTGAGGTACTTGCAGTATGTTGAAAAATTGCGGGGATCATCGGATTTTGAAGAAGTGCATTTTGTTCTGGAGTGTGTAATTTTAAGAAGCATACCGAATTTCGATGGAGAGAGGGGATGTAGGCCAGTAATACAGGTGTGGGGGACCGACCCAAGTGATGGAAGGTCAAAACTTCTCTTTCGCTCTCCTATCAGCAAGAAGAAAACTAAGTACTATCAACAGGTACTAGTTAATTAATTGATGCTTATAACACAATCCGATATATTATTGACAGGTTATTAAAAGTAAGCGTAAAATTATTTTAAAGAATATGGTTGTTTCATTGTTTGTATATCTGAATTCCATTTTCATATAAAAATATAAGCACAATAGTTTTAATGAATTTACATTCTTTCTCTCCTGCAGGGAGAAAGACATACTGTTATTAAACTAAACACTGAATGCCATATCCAAGGAGATGTGGTGGTTGAGTGTGTACACCTGTCGAATGATGATTTGTCCCGTGAAGAGACAATGTTTAGGTTCATGTTCAACACTGCATTTGTTCAATGTAACATGGTTACCTTTACAAGAGATGAGTTAGACATTGCATGGAACAGTAAAGACAAGCTTCAAGAGGATTTCAAAATTGAGGTAGAATTTATTCTTATAAATTATATTCTATGACCTCCTTTTCTGTTTGGAATTTTAGTTTTGGTGTAAGCATTTTTCTTCTCTTGTTGCAAACTAAAAGTTGTACCAGATCGCAATGCTCTGCTGGTCTGGTATGTTATTGGTACTGCACTAGTAAAAATCAACATGTAATCTCATATTTTAAGTTACTCCACATAGAATGCTGGTTTGTCTGGTATAAATTTTTGATCCTACGGCTACGGATTAATGTAGTACGGATGTGCACTGATGGCCATTATCAACAAATCAAATGCTGATGAACCATAGAGGCCTACATTTGAAAATTTTGCCTCACTTTCTTATATACTTCTGGATATGACTATATGAGTATATGACTTTCATTTTTCATTAACAGCGTATGATTTAAAATATGTATGTATTTTTTTCCTTCTTCCCCTTCTTCAATTGCAGGTATTCTTTTCAGATGTCACAGTTCAACCCGAAACTCCAACAAAAGAATTAAACAATCAAAGATGAGACTCACGAGATACAATCCGTTGCTACTGAAGGGACACAATATGATGAATTCTTCGACACGGAAGAAACCGTGAAAGAACCAAAACCTATCCCAAATTATTCCTTTAAAACCCCAGCAGAAGATGATGCCATCACTGAATCGGATATCCATGTCATCAAAAGTTCAAGCAACCGTGAACCCGATGTCAAATTAGAGCTCCATTTAAGCAATGCAACATGGTTTGAAATGTCAGAAATGCATGTAGCGGATAACCGTAGTATCGGTGAAGGTGAAAGAGAAAAATCAAGAAAAATTACAAGACATTCACAAAAATCCATACTGTCGACTTCTAAGATGCCTCTATTGCCTATTCGAGGAATGAAAAAGAATAGTGTAATTCCTAAGAACTTGACTAAACCAAATCTCAATGTCGAATCGAAAGTTGCAAAAATTATACATGGAGAAAGGAATCTGACTCATTCCCTGTCATCTCCAAGCAGAGCATCTAGGCAGCGTGCCGAGTTGTCTCCGGCCGTGAGCCCACGAGCATCTCCTGTTAATAGGAGAAGTAGTCTTGGTGGTTCAGTACCATCTTTTGTAAAGCCTCTCCACCCGCAATTGCCACGTGTAAAAACACGAGTGGCTGATGCCCGTCAGCAAAAGCCAGCTCAGTCAATTTTGGGAAATCTTGTTCGTGCATCACCAAAAGCAAGTACACTCGCCACATCTCCACGCACAACATCTCCGAGGTTGTCACAGACTGTTTCTTTGCATGGCAAAAAAGATGTCACAAGGGGTTCAAGTGTATTCTCTCGTTCTTTTTCGAGTATAGGTGGTACCAGTGGCATCCGTACCCCACCACATCCATCACAAATGAGGAATGCTGTTATGTCGCCTCGTATGGTATCTAGATCTGGAGCTGATACTGGTAGTGCTGGTACAAGGATCACTCAGCTCAACCAGAATGGGATAAGGAGAACCACGTCAATGCCTCCGTCGACATCTGTGCCCAAACCACGAGCACGAGCCCATTGACAAAAGCATGTTGAAATGCATTTTTTTTTAAATTGTTTCAGAATTTAAATACATGATGTTTCAGAATTTAAATACATGATGTCTTGGGATCAGTTTGAAGTTTTGAAAGTTTTTTTTTTTCTGTATATAAATTAGTGATTTAGTTAACTCTTCATTTTTTCTCACCTTAATTTGACTTTATAAAGATTGTATTTTTCTTTTCTTTTATTTAAAAAAAATCATTCCACTCCTATTAGTACTACTTCTCTGTTTTTTTTTTTCCTTTTTTGGAGGTTGAAGAATTGGATATTTGGATTGTAGAATGTGTATGATAATAATATGAAATTTTGTGAAGTACTTATAAATACCTGTATTTGGAAAATTAGTTATTAATACACTACACATGCATAAAAATAATTAAATCAGAAAATAGATAATTGTAAAGTCTTTAACAAATGTAGTTTGATAAATTTTGTAAGTGTTGAAATAAAAAAATTCTGAACATATTGTAACATATTTTCACTTGCCTTGAGGGTATGATAAATTAGTCTGATTAATTATTTAAAATTCATTTGCTTGTAATGTCATATAATAATTGATGATTAGAAATTTTTACTCTAGCTTAGGATATTTTAAAATTAATTGTAACAACCGGTAATTTAATAATTTTTTGAAATATTTTTTTGAATTTATTTGTGAAATTGACCTTTGAGGCGGCTTTCCGAGCTGCGCTTGTAAAATTATATAACTTTTCAGTTAATTTTTTTTTATAAAACTTAGATAAATATAAAAATGCAAAATCTTTTTTTTTTTACGAAAAAAACAACAACGTGGCATTCTGAGCCACGCGGCTTGCAGGCATTAAACCTCTAACCGACCTCCCTAATAAATTCTTAAAGAGGATTAATCTCTCTTCGATTATGTTAAGAAAGAAGAAAACATAAACCAAATCAAATCGAAAGATAAAGAGAGAGAAAAAAGAAGAAATTTGAAAGAAAATAAATAGAGAAATAAAAGAAATATTTTATAAAAACTTTGATATCATTATTATTTGATTGTATATTTAATTGGAATTTCGTTACGTCGAATGATTTTGAACAATTATTGCAATTTGAATTGGACTTTCAGGATTTCTCGAGAAGGTAATCTCAGATTTCTCTGTAATTTATGGTTTAGATTTGTATGGTTAAATTTAAATATTGTTTTAGTATTAGATTATGATTAGAGGTACAAACGGTCAGATATAGATCGGATAGTGATCAAACCGTATCCTTATTCATTATAATTTTTTGGATACATATACGAATATGGATAGTCTCGGATACGGATACGGTTCGGATGTTAAACATATATGGATACAGATCGGATATCGGACGGATACGGATGCGGATGCGAATATAATTCAAATAATTTAAAACAATGTTGGACTAGTTTAAAATATTTTCTAAAAATAAAAATATAATTGGGCTAAATAATATTGGTACAGTAAATAAAAATAACTACAACATAATCACCCTGACTAAGCAAAGAGAGAGGAGGTTTTGAATGGAAAATTTAATAAAATATTAAAGCGAGAAGGCTCCGGCTTTGGTTGTGTGGTGAGAATCATTCGGCAGGAAAATTGAGCGATCAAGGAGAAGACTCCTCACTTTCCATTATCAGAGAAGGCAAGGGTGCAAGCGACTTTCGACCTTGACGAATCAGATTCTAGCTAAATCTCATCCTCTAGCCTGCGATTTCTCAACGGAATTTGAGGCTCTAGAAATCCCGTCGAATCATCTCGTTTCTCATTCCTCTCTGTTTTCCGATCATCAAATCGACGAGAAAGAAAATTCTCATTCTGGTTTGTTAGAAGTAGAGTCCATTCCGACCAAACTCTGAAATTGATATTTAGTTAAACACTATGTTGCATGGATACGGGTACGGGTATCGTATCGGATACGATACAGATACGGTGATATGATAATTTTCAAAATTCTAGAATACGATACGTCTATTGTATATATTATTTTTTATTATTTTATATATTATATTTAGATAATCATAACTTAAATCAAATCTGTATAAAAAATTAAAGGCATAACATAAGAATATATTAAATACTATAGATAAAAGTCAATGACTTCTTTCTAGCGAACTGCGCCAGGCGATTTTTTAGGCGATCAGCGGCGATTTGGGAAACTTGGCTGTTCCTCTTCTTCTCCACCCCGATCCCCTATCTCCTCCCTCCTCTTACCTCTGGGCTGGATCCCTGATGGATCCTTCTCATTCTCTGGTGCTTCGGGAGTTAGCACCTTCGATACAGGCCCTTACGGAAGCTCTCCACGCGGTCATGGCGTCTCAAATTGGGCCTTATAAGCAGGCCGTTATTCATCGTGAGGCCCCTGTCGCTCGAAATTCGAATCCCGAGAGACCAGCGGGTCGCGCAAATCGACCCGTCCGATCGGATGCCGCTAGGTTAAAAATGGCGGAATTGCGCCGTCTCTCTTCTCCAACCTCACCTTGGTGCTTTCGGTGTGGTACGAAAGGCCATCTCGCGCCCGCCTGTAGAAATGCCGTGGTCTGCTTTGCTTGTAACCGCCTAGGCCACCGATCGTCTCAATGCACAGCGATCCGGCTGGAGCGAGCCCCCGCATACCCC
Source organism: Carex myosuroides (assembly GCA_028015225.1). NCBI lineage: Eukaryota > Viridiplantae > Streptophyta > Magnoliopsida > Poales > Cyperaceae > Carex > Carex myosuroides. Next base: position 1,262,122 of record CM051486.1, on the reverse strand, counting down.
CCTAAACCTTTTGCTCCTCCGTCCGCAGTGAGTTTTCCTCCACTGACTGCCACACCGACTTCACACCAGCAACAGCCCCTTCTTCCTACTCCCCCTCAGCCTCCTCCACCGCCTCCTTCTACTTCCATTCCCTCTTACACACCCTCCTTTGAACAGTTCCAGTCGACTCACACAGATCAGGTCGAGATGCCCGCGGGTACTGCACTTCGCCCTGCTATTCACACCTTTCATGCCACTGCTGCCAGTGAAAATCTGGAAGCGGCCTTCAAAATGAGCTTCCTGCTTAACGATGTGGAACGCTGGGGTCCAGAACGGATCACAGCAGCTCTCTACCGAATGAGCGACCCGCAGTCCCGCCACCAATGGATTGTCCGAGTCTTTGATGACTTTCGATACCTCATCCTTGCTCCATCACAGTTCTGGCTTGATTCTGTGTTACCCAAGCGCACCCTTCGCCTTGACAACAGAGACATTCCAATCCAGGAATGGGACCCTAGTTATGCACAGGGGATGCGGATGATCCCGGTCTGGATCCGGGTTCGGGGTTTTCCTATGATGCTCTGGCAAACCCCTGAATTTGAGCGATTAATCGCAGACTTTGGGGCGATTCTCTTGGATCAGGATCCTGCTACGATCCATTACTTGGACTGGCGCTATGCCCGGTTGAAAATAGGGATCTGTGATCCCAAACTCCTCCCCGAATCTCATTGGATCATGTATAAAGATGCCAGTGGCCATGTCTCTCGCTATGACATCTTGTTTGAGATTGAACACGATTGCCCGGGCTCATACTTCAATCCAAATAAACCTAGATCGGAAGGAGGTACTTGGATGCCGCGACCGGGCTCGGGTCCCACACCTCCTTCTGACCCGGGTTCTTCCTCCTTTGGCCCTGATCGCTCGAAACTCTCCTCATCTGCTACCAATTCTGATCTCCCTCATTCTCAAGGTTCTCACCAGTATGCTCAAGATGCCCCTGCTCCTCCTTCTCCGGTTCTGGCACCAATGGCTGCCTCACAGGGTTCGGCACCCGTGGACATAACGGTTCCCCCCCATTTGGGGTCAGTTCTGACCGAATCCCCTTTCCCAACAGTACCAGTTCCCTCCTCTTTGGTCTCAGTTATGGCTGATCAGCAACCTCCCTCTATACCAGAATATGAGGCATCATCTACACCCCCCCCAGTGGCACTGTCTCCCCAGGTTCCAGAAGCACTGGCCCCAGTTGTAAGTGATGCTACTGTACCTTCTCCACATCTGGGGATGCCCTTAGTTCAGCCAGAACTTGCCAATACAGAGGTGACTGTTCCGATTGATGAAGATGTGATGAGTGAAGGGACAGCATTTGAGGAAGTGTTATCTGAAATTGAATCGACCCGCTCTGCTGATTTAGCCGTTCAGGTTGCTGACAATACCTTTCTGCCTCCCGTTGTCATTATGCCAGGACCTCGGAAGAGCATGCGGTTGCTGAAAATTCAGGGACTTAACACCTCGGTCATGAGCCAGGCAATGAAACGAGCACGGGAGAAACATCTTGAAGAGGCACCCACCAAAGGTAACCCTTTACTTGATGCTTACCCTTTTACTAGACTTACTAATACTGAGGTAGCTTCTCTGTTTGAGATTTATCATATTTCTTTGGGACAATCTGAGTCTCAACGTGACTTTGTTATTAATAATATGAGAGCTTGTCCCCGTCCTTCATTTGAGGATGTTTTACAGCAAGCTTTGGCTTTGACCAAAGAAACTGACCATACTGTGATTGTAGATTCAGATTTAGGGATTTCTTGTAGTGTTAAATGAATATCTTAAATTGGAATATTCGGGGGCTCAATGCTTGTAGGAAGCGGAGCATTTTGGCTGATTTACTTAAACACCACTCTGTTGATGTTGTAGCCATACAAGAAACTAAAAAAGAGGATTTTTCAAATCGAATTCTAAAATCAATTTCTGTTAAATTAGATACTTGGTATTGGTTACCATCTGTTGGACGCTCTGGGGGTATCCTTTTTGGATGTGATAGTGATTTAGTATCTGTAGTTAATGTAGTTAAACGCCAATTCTCTCTTTCTGTAGTGCTTACAAATAGATCGGATAATGTGGTTTGGCTCTATACCATTGTATATGGACCTGTATTACTCACTCTTAAATCCGATTTTTGGGAAGAACTTAAACAGATCCGTTTGACCTGGACTGGCCTATGGTTATTAAGTGGAGATTTTAACTGTATTCGTACTCGCAATGAAAAATTAGGCAATAATTTCAATGTGCGATTAAGTAGGAAATTTAATGAGTTTATACATGATTCTCACTTGATAGAATACAAATTACAGCGTAGACATTTTACTTGGACTAATGGTACTAAATTTGCTTTATTGGACAGATTTTTTGGCTCCCCTGAGTGGGACCACACTTATGAATTTTGTTTTGTCAAAGATTTATCACAGTTTGGATCTGATCACTGTCCCTTGCTCTTGAATACAAAACATAAAATCCCTACCCCTAAAAAACCTTTTCGATTTGAATCCCTTTGGCTGGAAGATCCGGAATTTGTTAGACTTATCGCTAAGTGGTGGAATGAATTTCCATTATATGGTGAATTAGGCTTGAGTTGGCACAGAAAAATCAAATTCCTTACACACAAAATAGAAGGTTGGACTAAAAATCATGTGGGGGAAAAACGAAAAACAAAAAAGCATACCCTTGAAAAATTAAAAAAATTGGAATTACTACAAGAAGTCCGTAACCTCTCTGATGAGGAATGCCTTCAATGGCAACAGTGCCAACTCACCCTAAACCAACTATATGAGGAGGAAGAGAAGTATTGGAAAGAAAGGTCTAAACAGAAATGGTTGGATGAGGGGGACTTAAATACTAGATACTTTCATAAATGTGCTACTAATAGATACAAAAAACAATCTATTTTACAATTGGAGATTCAAGGGCAAATGACCGATCAGATACCCTTAATTGAGCAACACATAGTGGAATACTATCAAAGCATTTTGGGGGTTAGTGGGCTCAAAGGGGCAACCTTAAAACCTGAGTTTTGGGAGGACCAAGAAAATGTCACTCCTCTTGAAAATGAATTTTTAATTGCACCTTTTTCTGAAGAGGAAGTTAAAATAGCGGTGTTTTCATCGGATAAATCTGGAGCACCTGGTCCAGATGGCATCCCTTTTGGCTTTTATCAACATTTTTGGGACCTTGTTAAACATGATATCTGTGCATTAGTTCATGCTTTTGTAGAACAACGTCTCTCACTCCATCATCTTAATCAAGCGGTTGTTTGTCTTATTCCTAAGGAAAAAGATGTTACAAATATTAAACAGTATAGACCAATAAGCCTAGTTAATTGTAGTATGAAAATCATTTCTAAGTGCTCACTCTACGATTAGAGGCTATTATGGATAGACTTGTAGATTGCACGCAGGCTGCTTTTGTTCGCGGTAGATATATATTAGATAATGTAGTTTTAAGTCATGAAATACTCCATTATTGTAGACAACACCAAGAGAAAGGTGTGGTGATTAAGATTGATTTCGAAAAAGCTTATGATAAGGTTAATTGGCATTTCATTCAAGAGATTTTAATAACTCGAGGCTTTGATAGAACTTGGATATCTTGGTTACTACAATTACTCTATAGCAGCTCCACTTGTATTAATGTCAATGGTAATCTCTCCTCTTATTTTTCTTGTAAACGTGGGGTAAGACAGGGGGACCCTCTCTCCCCTTTTCTATTTTTGTTGGTTGGTGATGTGCTTTGCAGGTTGTTTAATAAAGGCCGATCAGCTGGCCTTCTTCAGGGGCTTGGCCCTTGTTTAAATTCTGGCCATAGCATCACTAATTGCCATTATGCCGATGATACAATTTTATTTTTAAAGGCTAATTCTAGTACTATAGATGCTGCCCTTTGGACTATGTACTGTTTTGAAGCACTTTCAGGTATCAAAATTAATTTTCAGAAAACTGAATTAATTCCTTTACACCTTTCTGGTTCTAATGGTGCTATACTTGCAGATGTCTTTGGCTGTAAACTTTCTAAACTTCCTTTGAAATACTTGGGGGTGCCTTTAAGTGATAGGAAACTTTCTACTGCTGATTGGAGTTGCCTTATAGATAAAGTTACAAAAAAATTACAAGGCTGGGTGGGAAACTTATTGTCTATTGGGGGTCGACTCACTCTGGTAAACTCTGTCTTAACTGCTGTCCCTTTATATATGCTTTCTCTTTATAAACTGCCTGTGAATGTTAGAACACAAATTGATCGAGTTCGTCGCCGTTTTTTATGGCAAGGTAATGCCGGTCCTCGTAAAAAGTATTCTTTGATCAATTGGGATGTTGTGTGTTATCCTAAGGAATATGGGGGCTTAGGGGTCAAAAATTTACATTTCATGAATGTTGCCCTCCTTCTTAAATGGTGGTGGAAAATGCAAACTCCTTCCTATCATGGACTTTGGAAACAAATGATCCAAATTAAATACAACGACCACACCCCACCTGCCAAAATGTCCCATTTCTGGAGGGAAATTCATAAATTGCGACACATCAGCCAGCTGGGCTGTTTTTACCAACTTGGGAATGGTAAAAAAATTAGGTTTTGGCTTGATACCTGGCACTCCAACTGTACTTTATCAACTAAATTTCCACAACTTTTTGCATTATGTGATACTCCTTCTATTAGTGTACATGATGTGATCAATTCAGGTGGTACCCTGTTGCGGTTTCGAAGGAGCCTACATGGCATCCTTCTTTCTGAATGGCATGAATTGCTGACCATTTTTTCTTCTTATTCCCTCAATGATAACCCTGATTGTCCTAAATGGAGATGGGACTCTAAAATGCAATTTACTACAGCTTCTTTATATAACTTTCTTTCATTTTGGGGGATTCAAATCCCATTTGCTGACTTGTGGTGGCATGTTCTAGTGCCTCTGAAAATTCAGATTTTTATGTGGTTATTGTTTCACAATAAGATTCTTACCAAGGATGTGTTGACCAAAAAAAGATGGCAAGGCAATCCTATGTGTGTCTTCTGTCACAATGAAGTTGAATCAGCTTTACACCTTTTTCTTACATGTCCATACATTTCTCATATTTGGTTTTGGATGGGGCAATTTCAAAACTTTTATGGCGATTGGACCTCGTTAGAACATATTCAACTCTTGGCTCATTCTTTACCTCTTAAAAAACGAGAGGGTATGTTAATAGTGGTCAGTGCTATTTGTTGGTGCATCTGGAAAACACGAAATTCCATATGTTTTGACAATACACCTGTTCCTTCTCTTCGAAATATGCTTGTATTAATTTGCTCTTTGTTGGATTATTGGGCAGGACATAAACGGCAGAATATGCGACAGTTTATGCATGATTGGACTCCTGAGGACTTAGACATGGTCCCCCTTCAGTCCCTCTCCCCGGTCCCTGCTCTTGCCATGCCCCCATCTCCTTCTGTGCCATTGGTACCAATTCTCATGATCCCCTAATGCCCTTGCGATTACTGCCGCAATACCATGCCTCTGTGCCTGTTTCTGATTGTCTTTCCTGTTGTTATAATAACGGGTTTGTTCCCGATGCTTCCTGGCACGTTTTGTTTAGTGCTGGACTGTTTTACTGGCTTTGATTTTGCGCTTACAGGTCTTTTGTTTTTGGTTTTAGGATGGCTGTACTTGTGTTTTGCCTGGGTCTATGATGTCTTTAATAAAAGGCTGAAACCTTGACACAATTCCTTGATATCAGTCGAGGGATTAGTGTCTAGTTCGGGATGCCGGGTATGCTACTGAGACCATATCTGGCACTGGGTTTTGCTTGGGTAGTTGTTACTTTTTATTTTTGCTTAGTTGGACAATTGTACTTTTCTTTTATATCTAATGGAAGGGCTTCTGCCTATTTTTCAAAAAACAAAATATATTAAATACTATAGTTACTAGAATATATTATAAATTTTGGTGTAGTGGTTAAAGCTTTTGACTCCTCAACAGGAAGCCCCAGTTCGATTCACGCGCGGGGCAGAAAAAAAATTCATTTTCGCTGGTGTAGGCGCAGCTCACAGTATCCACATGTATCCCGCCGTATTCGTGAGTTTCAACATGTTGAGGCATTTTTGTCGGCCTATTATTTTGGTGTAGACCGGCGCGAACGTCTCTGCAGATACACTCCCTCCCTCGAATAGGTAAAGGGGAAGAAGCTTATTGTTTGATTGTGGGGATTCTTTTCCTTCCGGCAGGCGCAAGCCCCTGCCGTTAATTACCCTGGATAGTACCCAGGAACCTCCGATTAAGGGGCTAGACGAAATGACATGATTAGGGTAGGGTATATAAAGTGCAATCAAGAAGAGAGGGCGATACTGAATCAGAGGGGTAGTACTGATTCAACCCTCGAGGGGCATACTAACAGTGTATGCCTAGTATTTACTAGGGCTTTTGTTTAATTTGGGGTTGCCTATTACATGCAAGGACTTTAGCTGGTTTGAGGGTGCCTAGGGTTTTTAGGGCTTTTGTTTGGGGTGCCTGTTTCATGCAAGGGCTTTAGCTGAACATATATGTTGTGGGCGACACCGTACTACGTGAGTAGGCATCTGGAACACTTCGACAGCCTACGGGTCGGACTGACGCAGAGGGTTTAGACAAGGGCGTATCATATGCCCGTGGTGTCCGTAGGGTTTTCCTTCCCTTGGGGTGCCTATTACATGCAAGGGCTTTAGCTGAATTTATGTATTTGTTGGGGTGGCATGGAAGCCTTTGAATTTGGGTGGCGTAGAAGCCTTTAGTTTGAGTTGGCGTGGAAGCCTTTGACTTTGGTTGGCGTGGGAGCCTTTGGTTTTGGGTTGGCGTGGAAGCCTTTGGTTTTGGTTGGCGTGGCGTGAAAGCCTTTGGTTTGGGTGGCGTGGAAGCCTTTATTTGAAGGTTTGGGTGGCGTGGAAGCCTTTGAGTTTGAATGACGTGGAAGCCTTTGGTTTTGGTTTGAGTCTATTTTAGTGAATTGGGTTTACTTATGTCTGATTTATGTTTTGGCTTGTTCGGGTTTAGACTTGATTTGTACTTGGATTTTGATTTGAATTTTGGGTTGGTCTTGGGTTCGACTTGGGCTTGATTGCGGTTCTTTGGTTCGCCTTGAGTTTGTTGGTTTATTTGATTTATTTGGTTTATTTGGATATGTTCGGTTTGGTTTGGTCTTGGTTTTGATTTGGGAGTTGTATGAATTTTAGATTTGGTACGAGCTTTGTATTGACTTGAAATCACGTTTTAATTTTGGGCTTATTTAGATTAAGTGCCTTGGACTTTAGTTACTAAAGTCTTCAATATGGACTCATTTTTTTTTTAGTTTGGTCTTGGATGTCGATTTGGGTTCGATCGGGTTTGTCTTGAATTTGAATTACTTGAGTCTTTGGATATGGGTTTGCCTCGGATTTATTTTTTTATGTTCAGGTGCGGATATAGGTGAGTGTGATAGGCTTAGGTCTGCAGGGATAAACTCACTCTGTTTATGATCGAGCAAGAAGGAACTCCTTTAATGTTCTAGTCACTTTGGCATATTTTATATGTATGAAGATCGTCAAAATGAACTTGATGTTGATTCAGGTTTGTTTTCAACGTAAGATAAAATCAATCATGTGCTTAAATCATATGCATCTATTTCCATGTTTTCTTATATCACTTTCTGTTATGCAGAGCACTGTAGAAAAGGGAATTCATTTCTTTATCTTAGATTGATCATGACAAAGGGTCTTGATTTTTATTTTTCTTTTGACTTGCTTTATCTCCAAGTTCACACGTAAATTTATATGAACCATTAGTTGGCATAGATAGTTGCACAACAACTTTTGATATGTGAATTCATATGGTTCAATTAATATACTCCAGTAACCTTTGTTTTGTCATAATTCCAACATCTCTTGTACAATAAAGCCGCACATTTCTCTTTTTTTTTTATTCTTTTGAAATTTCAGCAGCATCTCAGTCTCAATTTGATTTATTTGAGTATTATTTTCATGTCTAATTAAGAGGGAATTTCGACAGCATTTCTGTCTAATTCGTACTCGTCATTAGCATGATTATGGCATCCTACACGCACCGAGTGCTTCGGATCCTTTTTTTTTGTTGGCGCTCTACTCCACCGAGTGTTTCGAGCCCATTGAATCACCCCACCGGCACCCTACACGCACCAAGTGCTTCGAGTCCGATAGTAGCGAATGTTTGTGTAATTTTTGCCCAACCGGCACCCTACGCGCACCGAGTGCTTCGAGTCCGGAAGTGGCGGTGAATTATTTCAAACGTGTTGTGGCCTTCGCTTTAAATCGATTTTTTTTTATTGTTTATAAAATCTAAGTAAAAGAGAGGGATAAGAGAGTTAAGGATCGAAGTATTCAACTCATGAATATTGCAAAATCTTTCTTTTCTTTTTTCTTTACCTTTCTTTCTTGTTCGGCGAGGGAAACTGATATATCTCCTTGTGTATTCTTTTCACTCAATCTCTGTCTCTGCGCTCAATATCTATTGTAATTTGAGTATAGTTTGATTCTTTCTCTCGGTCTCTCTGTGTTTTCTGTATTCCCTGGTCATTCTTTTATAGCACAGGAGGAAGGCGCTTTCGCTGCCAAAGATTATGCTTCTCCAATTAATTCAGCCAGGTGTGCGGCTCTTTTAAGTCTCCAATATTTCGCAATCATTGTTATAATCATATACATCATTATATTGGATTACACCGTTATAGCAATGGCGGTGGGCATGCTTCAGTTTTTTTCCTTTTTTTGTTAACGGTGTTAGAATTGTGTATGGTGATAAGTACCGTTAAGGCCTTTAAATCTTAAAATAATACTCCGTGCAGAATTTATCTTGAGAGATTGATTTCGGTCAATGAGAAATTCATGTTGACTATGGGCTTCCATTCCATGATGATTATTATAACATAATTTCTTTGTACCGTTATGATGAAGTGTTTTGTTATTTATTTTATTTTTTTATGATTTGAGGAGCATGACAAATTTATATTTACGACTTAGATTTATCTTTACATTTTTTATTTTTTTTTTATTTTTTTTTTGATGTTTGTACAACAAATCTTGCCGACTAATTAACTTCAAGGAGCCATTCGGGCCTGATATATCGCTCAAGGAGCAATCTTAGCAATGAGGGATCAATTTTCTTTTATTTACACTGATAAGCATTGTTATGGACATTTAAACTCATGATTTATTGTTAGATTGGTTTCAGCGTGCAGCTCGTCTAAAATATATAATCACCGTTACATCCGCGCACTAAATGGGTTGAAGGCTTAACGGGCCTAAATAAAACAAATGGCATAAATTGATATAAATGGGTTGCAGGTTTGTTAACAGGCTCAAGATATATAGTAATAGAAATTGGTAGATCATGATTAGACCCATCTTGAACCGAGCGGGCCCATATGACTCATTTCAACGTATAGCCTTTAATTGAATTAATATAAATGAAGGCTTTGATCCGAGAGGGCTGAATTAGCACAAAGAAGGGCTTTCATTTATTTAATTATTACTCTCCTCACTTAAATATATCTTGTTTTATTTCATTTCATTATTGTTATGTACATTTGTGTTATTCATAAAGGTGGGGTCAGTGACAATTTTATATGTTTGAAGTGTATATATATATTTTTTATGTATCGTGTTGCATTATTTTTATAGTAGAATAAATGTCACGATTAATCCATTTGTGTTGGATCTGCGTTATTGCCGTATTTTTAGACTAAAACAAATGCCCCCCGCCAGATCGCGGCGGAGGCTGTCGGTGAGGGCGTGATCTGGCGTTGTACGTGTATTCTTGGATTTTCAACTAAAATTTTCTTCATATCCTCTTTGTCTAAGTTTCCACATATATACCCATGAATGCGCGTGTATTTTCTCTTTTTTTTTTTATTATATTTTTATATTTTTTTTTACATTTATGGTAGTTCATTCGATCGGTTAACAAGAAAGATTTGAGCCACCTTCATTTTGCGCTATACTTCCATATTTCTGCCGAGCTTCTATTCCAATCTTTCATTCCCTATTTGTATTTTATTCATTTGTATACCTTTCACCTCCATTTTTTTTTTACCTAACCTTCGTAACCCTCACCTTGTATTATTGTACAACAAATCAAAGAGAAGAATCACCTCTGCCTTAGCAATGTTCTTTTGGAGGCGTAAGAGTAGCTTGCCTTTAAATGAGCCATCCGAGGAAGAAATTGGGAAGCGTATCCAAGATGCCGATACGACGGGATTCTTTCGTGATAAATATTACATATGGAGGCATCAGCTCCTTCAAGGGCGTGACATCTTCCAGGCTCGTATCCCTCGTCATGACCCGATGCCGAGGATGCCTTTGCTACACAACCCCGGTTTTTTTGGAAGATTTTCCCGATTGGGCCGTCGGGATGATAGATACTGTAGGGACTCCTTTCATGCGCAACGACCTACCTTTGACCAAGCACCATTACCAATCTAACCTCTTAGCGCTTCAACCGCGGGCGCTTCATGTGGAGCAACCCACGCTCCATTTACTGGGTCTAGAAATGTTGGACAAAAGAGTGCCGGCATGGGGTGTCGGCCTTCGATCTTCTGACGAATCCAATTTCACAGTTGGCCAGGTTGAGTGGACGAGATATGTGCTCAAGAGTGAGAAAGTGCTACTCACCAAGTTAGGCATATTTGATTCAATAATGTTGTCTCTGTTCAGGTAAGCCACACCCCTTTTTTTTTTATTATCATATATATATATATATTTTTTTATATTATTTTATTTATTTATTTATTTATTTATTTATTTTTTTTTCGAACATTCAAAGCAATATGTGGTACATATAATATTTCCTGTGATCATAGTAACTCCATAACGACCCATTGCAATATCATACTGCCCCTTCCCTTTTTTTTTTTTTTATATATTCCATTTCTCATTTTCCCCTCTCTCTGTTTTTTTTTTTTTTTGTAGCTATAAACACAATCTGACTATCTTCAGGGCTTTCCTTGAGAACTGGAATTACCGGACCAATACTTTGTTTGTTGCGGATAGAGAAATGTCTATTAGTCTCTTAGAAGTGAAGGCGCTTACAGGTTTGCCGATATACGGCGTGCCTTACGAAGAATATTGTCCCAAAGATACTGAATTGTTTGGGATTAAAAAAAATCGTGCTTGGCACCATTCTGAGTCTCTTAGAGAGCTGTTCAGGATTTATGATAGCCTCAACAGGAAAAGAGGAGGGGTGACTTTTACTCGGTGGATTTCACATTTCTTAGGACATGGTCGGTTCGACTGCACATTACGACGGAAATTTGCCGATGTCCATGACCCTCTTGGTGTTGGTAGTGATAACATTTATTTTAATGATCAAAGGAGTTCTTATCCCAACTATTTAGGTAAAGGCCCTCACAAGATGAGTCAGGAGACCTTTCTTACTGCCTTTCTGTCGTGGTGGATATGCTATTTTGTAATTCCTTCTAACCATATTAGACCTGAAGTTTTTATCATGGCCAGTACCATGGCTAGGGGTTTGCGTGTTTCTCTAGCTGTGCCTGCTCTCGCCAACCTTTTCAAGTCCTTGAGTGGTTCCTCTTCATATCATTTCAGGGTGGTTGAATGCATATTGGACGGGTTTGTACACCCCGCATGCCTCGGAGCGTCTCAGAAATCGGTTGCCTATGCTTATTAATATAGCTGGGGCGAGTTATGGTTTCTTCAATGAAACTAAGGCAAGGGAACTTTTCTTGAGAAGCGGCTTGCACATGTCATCACCGAGGAGGCGGCCCTTTTCTAAAGGAATTCCGGCGGAAGCCGATCGAGAAGTCAGGGACCAACGGTTTGTTCCAGGTATAACCCCTTCCTTTGCCATCCCAGATATTGAGTTCTTAATTAGTGTTCGACCGAGCTGGCTGCCTTTTCGCATTGGCAATAGGGTTATCTTCGAGGCATACTACCCCCACCGGTTTGCTCATCAATTTGGTTATGATCAAGTTGTTCCAGGACCTGGGTTAGTTCGCTCTTCGTTATACCCCGATCTTGTGACTGCATCACGATGTTGGTTTTCACTTCTAAGGGCTGGGACCGGCTCTTCCTTTGTCATTCCGCGAGCGGGTAGATCATCTACATTTTCGGCCGCTTATTATAATTGGTTCCGTGCGGCTTTGGGAGCCTACCGCTCCCGTATACCTCAAATTTTGTCTGCTAGAGCTCGCGGCCGCGACAATTCTCATGGGGACCCACTCCCTAGGGTTACTGCCTCGGACCTAAAGAAGTGCAGCGGGCTAGATGCGGACATTGATTATGTCGTGAGTTCCACTAGACTTCGGACGCATGACAATGGAGCATCGGAAGCCGACGATTTCTTTGACGCCGTGAGATTAGGAGAAGAGGTAGTGATGTCAGAACCTTGGGATTGCATCTTTGGTGAATACGGACTTTCTTTCATGACACCTAGCGGGTATGCAGATACTCCCAACGTGCCTTCTTCAGAGTTAGCTAGGCGTGAGTCTCCAAATTTTTTTATTCTCTCTTTCATATTTTTTTTTATTTCATTTTTACTACTAAAATTTTATTCAACCCCTTATAGGGAATATTGACCCCATAATTGAAATCCCGTTGACTCAAGTTACTTTCTCAAGAGCTTCTACACCCGTGGGTAAAATCTCACCCCTTTTTTTTTTAAATATTTTTTTTATTTATTATTATTTTTTATTATTTTTTTTTTAATCAATTCATTTCAGCCCCTTTATTCATGGTGTTTATTATTGTTTATATATATTTTTGGTATTTAGCCTCCAAAGACTCCTTCCCTTTAGAGGAATCATCATCCGCTGTAGGATCTGATTCACCTGGTGACTCTCGTCTGCCTTCGCCCCCGCTTTCTGAGATGCGTGCTCACGGTATCGATCCAGATGACTATGATGACATGGTTTCACCTATACGTGAGAGTGAGTCCTTTTTTATTTTTATTTTTTTTTATTTCATTATCATTATTACAAATACATATATATATATATATCTTTTTTTATTATCTTTTTTTTTATATTATTATTTTTATTATTTTTATTATTATTTATTATTATTATTATTATTATTATATTTCTTTTTAGAGTGAATTTCAGTACTCTTCAAATTTTGATACCATTTTTTTTATTTTTTTATTTTATTTTAGTGATGATCCAAGATAAACTCAAGAGAAAGAAAAATGCGTTGATTGAGCACAGCGTACTACCTTCTCAAAAGAAGACCCGTACCACTCCTCGTGTGACGAGCTCAGGTGGTCTCATGTATCCTTCACTTCACCCTTCTTCTTTTTTTTTTTTGTATACATATTCTAATTCAAGTAACCTATTTTCAGTTGTGGAAGCTGTTAATGCTCCCGAGCATCCTTTTCTGCCTGCGGTGTCTCACCCTGTTTTGGTTAAGGGAGCTGCAAGTAATCTTCAAGAAGGGGTTGGAGGGGCGCTTGATTCTTCTGATGATAGCTCATTTGATGGAGATCCTTTTGTGATTGTCCCTAGAGGTTATCATTCCCTTTACCCATATTTCCATTCTTCTCTCTTCTTTTTGCTAATCCTTTTCTTTCAATATAACAGGTACATCTACTGGGAGCATTCCTTTTCTTGCCATAGAACCTGAGCATGACTCCGAGGTTTCAAAAGTTGTTGAGAGCGGTCAGCATGGAAAAGAGGATGGGAGTGTCAAGTGAATCTAATTTAGAACTGAACCGAATTTGATTCCAGAAGTGTCATCTATTTTTTTTTTTATCTTTCAGTCTTTGTCATCTATTCCGGACTCATTATTCTGGGCTTTGTTGAGCATTTTGAACTCTGTTTGTTTATCTTGAACTTTTTGTTATGTGTTGTGAATTTTATTATTATTATTATTATTATTTTTATTTTTTTTTTGAATTCCATGTACGCGTTATGAATTTTATCTTAGACTTCGTTTCCCTAACCCTTATTACGTGTCTAAACCATGTCGATCATTTTGGAATTGCTGTTCAAGTTATATAAATGTTCATACTTTTTTGTTATTATTATTATTTGTCTCACAAGGGATCCCTCTAAATATCAGCCCTATGTTATTAATTAACTATTTAAACTCTAAGGTTATTACATACGCTGAATCAAACACTTAAAAGGAAAGAATGAACACTACCTGTATTTCATTTGTTTGCTTATTCATTCTTTACCACCTAATTACTACACGTACTCCATTACTTTATATTCACATATATATAAATATTACATCCTCTAGTTATAAAATGTCACGCACATTTTTTTTATTTATTTTTATTATTTTTTTTTTGTGTGGCACGAATGATATCGTAACTTTATATATTTAATAAAGCACGTTTGACATTCATGCCACTTTATTTTTATATATGTGGCATTTTATCATCACAGCGATATATTCACTGCATGGATTTATTTGCCACATTTTATTCAGGATACGAATAGCATTATGACATCTTTTGCCTCGAGAAGCAGTCCAAAGACTACCGCGCATGGCCGACCTTTTTTTTTTTTATCGGTGAAACCAGCATTCCGTCATAAGCAAAGATTGTAGAACTTTTGGGGATGTGGTATTACTAGCCTTGTTTTACTTCCTCCTTGTCATTTTGGGCCATGCCCCCAGCATGTTGAGTAGGGTGACCCGGCTCTCGGGTGATGTTCCTTATGCATCAAGTAACGACCCCTCATATTTTGTCGGGGTGTGTCATTTCCAACCCGGGCCATGCCCTTTGTGTGTGGTGTTCCATGTGCACCATATGATGAGGCTTCGCCTCTGGCACTATGCCTTTCATGCGTAGTACTTTTTTAGAAAACGCCCGTTTATGGGCGGCATTGGCCTTTCTCCGTCTTGGTCGACCAATAGATATGCTCCACCATCATAGACTTTTTCTATTACATAAGGCCCTTCCCAATTCGCAGAGAACTTGGGACCGACATGTCGTCCTAGGATAGGCCTTTTCAAAGCCAAGACTAACTCCCCTTTACGAAACGTCCTGATCCTGGCCATCTTATTATACGCTCGCTCCATGCGAGCCCGGTAAAGCTCCAAGTTCTGTTGGGCGTTGAGTCTCACTTCATCCACAGCCTCTAATTCTTCGAGGCGTAGGCGCATTTGTTCATCTTCTGACAATCCCTCATGGATCGCTACTCTCAAGGAGGGAATTTCAACTTCGAGCGGGAGTATAGCTTCGGATCCAAACACAAGCGAATATGGTGTCGCTTGTGTGGGTGTTCGGTACGTAGTGCGATAAGCCCAGAGTGCTTCGTTTAACTTCTCATGCCAGTTGCGGTGGTTTTTGTCGACCATCTTTCGTAATAGGCCGATTAATGTTTTGTTGAATGCCTCGGCCAGCCCATTGGCCCTAGGGTTATATATGGTTGAAAACTTCCACTCTATTTTGTGGTGTTCAGCGAATCTTGATACCTTGAAACTTCTAAATGCGGGTCCATTATCCGAGATGATCCTTCTGGGATTACCGAAGCGGTAAAGTATGTGGGTCTTGAAGAATCTTATGATGTCTTCAGCTTTAGTTTCTCGTAATGGGATGGCTTCTGCCCATTTGGAGAAATAATCAGTTGTTGCTAAGATGAATCGGTGCCCCTTAGAAGAGGGTGGGTCAACGGGGCCAACAATATCTGTTCCCCACATTTCGAACGGCCACGAAGCCACCGTCGGATGAAGCGCGTTGGGGTGCTGATGGATGAAATCCCCATGTATCTGGCAAAGGTGGCACTTCTTAGCGTAATCGATGCAGTCCTTTACCATGCTAGGCCAGTAATATCCCAGCCTTTTTATTTTCATCTTCATTTTGGGTCCTGACTGGTGGGCGCCGCAAATGCCTGAATGTACTTCCTCTATGATTTGTTTTGCTTTTTCTAGTGACACACAACGAAGCCACATCTGGTCATACGTCTTTCGATACAAAGTGCCATTGGTGAACAAGAACCGAAGTGCTCTTCTTTTCAATTGTTCTCTTGCAGCCCTTTCTTGCGGCAACTCTCCATGCTGGAAATAATTAATGAAAGGTTGTCTCCAATCACTATCTTCAATGGTAGATACCTCGGCCGATGAGTCTTCACAGTTCAATTTCTCTCGAGGTGTGGATTCCTTTTGGGGAAAACATGAGGCCAGACATATCCTATTACGTACTGTGATGCATATATTGTCCTCATCTGGTTCGGCAAGTTCTTTGGCTACTCTAGCGAGCGCATCTGCCTTGCCATTCAAAGCTCTCGAGACCCTTTCAAAAGTTATGCTTGGAAATTTCGCTGCTAAACTTGCAGCGACTTGTTGGTAATTAACGAGCCCTGCCTTATTCACCTTGTACCGGCCTACGACTTGCTCAATGATCAATTTTGAGTCACCGCATACATGTAGCCTCTTAACTCCCATGTCCAAAGCGATTTCCAGACCAGCAATTAATGCCTCATACTCTGCTTCATTATTAGTGCATGGATCTGATAAGGATATGGAATGGCGGACAATGCCTCCGTTTGGGGTGACGAACACCAAGCCAACCCCTGCCTTGTCTTAGGGATTTCTGTACCCGGAGTAGGGCGTATGGATGAGGCCCCATCAAAATACATCTTCCATTGTGGCTCGCCATCCTCAGTGTGAAGTGTCTCTTCGTCTGGGAATTCACATGACAGAGGTGAATCATCTGAGACTGGGTGTGCAGCCAAAAAATCAGCCAAAGCTTGCCCCTTTATTGCCTTTTGTGGCATGTACACAATGTCAAATTCAGTAAGAGCTATAGCCCAACGCGCCAGCCTGCCTGTGAGCATCGGCCTTGACATCAAAAACTTTAGTGGATCGACCTTTGAAATCAGGACAATCTTATGCGCTAGCATATAGTGTCTCAACTTCTTTACCGCGAAGATGAGTGCAAGACAATGTTTTTCCACCGGAAGGTATGAATGTTCTGCTCCTACAAGCATTCTACTAAGGTAATAAAGGGAATTCTCCTTACCTTCTTCGTTTTCCTGAGCGAGCAATGCGCCAAGGGATCCTTCCAGCGCCGTGGTGTATAATATCAAAGGTTTTCCAACAATCGGTGCTGCGAGCACCGGTGGGTGTAACAAGTATTGTTTGATACCATCGAATGCGCTCTGACACGTTTGGTCCCACACGAATGGCATATCCTTTTTTGTCAATCGGGTGAAAGGTTGGATTCGACCTGAGAGGTTAGCGATGAATCTCCTGATATATGCCAATCGCCCTTGAAATGATCGAAGCTCTTTGAGATTCTTTGGAGGGGACATCTCGCGGATTGCCTTTATCTTGGACGGATCAATCTCTATTCCCCGATATCGGACAACAAACCCTAAGAACTTTCCTGACGACACCATAAAAGCACATTTAAGGGGATTCATTTTGAGGTTGTACTTTCTTAGACGTGTGAACACTACGCGTAGAAATTCCATGTGTTCTTCCTTCGATACTGCCTTTACAACTAGGTCATCCACATAACATTCTACGATTTTATGTATGAGATCATCAAATATATTGGTCATTGCCCTTTGATACGTGGCCCCGGCATTTTTAAGTCCAAATGGCATTACTCTATAGCAGTATATCCCAATTGGCGTGCGAAAAGCAGTGTGTTTTTGATCTGCCGGGTCCATCTTTATCTGATTATAGCCAGATGAACCGTCCATGAACGAGAAGACCTCATATGATGAAGTGTGGTCAATAATGACCTCAGTCACAGGTAGCGGAAAATCATCTTTGGGACATGCTTTGTTCAAATCCCGAAAGTCGACACATACACGAATCTGTCCATTCTTCTTTACTGGAACGATATTGGCTATCCAGTCAGCATTTTGCTCTTCACGAATGAATCCTGCTTCGATAAGCTTTCGAGTTTCGGCTGTGACTTGCTCTTCCAATTCAATACGCATGCGTCGTGGCGCTTGTTTAACTGGCTTGGCTTCCTTGTCTATTTTCAGTTTATGAACAGCCACTGTCGTATCTAATCCAGGTATTTCCTTGTAGCTCCACGCGAAACAGTCTGTGAATTCAAGCAATAATAGCCTGAGTTTTTCTTTCTCTTCATCATTCAAGGACGCACTAATAAAAGTGGGCCTCGGGTCATCTTCCGTACCTAAGTTGACTTCTGTTAATTCGTCAATTGTGCTCTGCCCCCCTTCTTCTAATTCTTTAGGAGCATCTTTTACTTCAATCGCAGGCTCATCACTCCCCGCATCTTCCTCACTGTCGTGTGACAATGAACAGGTGTAGCATTCGTAGCTTTCTTCATCAGTCTCCATGGGTTCCGGCTTTTGCTTCCTCGAGGTGACAGAAAGGTTTTGTAATGTTACCCTTGCCCCTTTAGAGAATCTGATAGGCTCCATGATTTGCGCGCTTGCATACGTGATGTTCTTGCGCTTTCTTGGGTGAACAAATTCTTCGCAGTCCATACAAAATTGGCAGACCCAATCATTATACCTGTTGTCATTCTCTTCCAATGTCTCTATTCTGGAAATGCAGCAAAGTGGGTGGTACGTGTCCCCACAATCCTTGCATACAAACATTTTAATGTCATCGGTCATGCCACAAGCTCTGCAGTGTTCATCAATTTCCAGATAATCAGCTTGTGGGCGGTCTCGAATAAACCCGAGATTTTCTAATCTTTCTGTAAGTTCATTCAGATCACCTCTACTTTCTGTGGTTAGTCTATCTTCATCCATTGTATCCGTCGAGTGGATATAGTGTTTGTGACATCTTTCTCTTAACTCACTGTTCTCGTTATTTTCTTTCTCTGACAAGCATGTGTAGCATTCGTAATCCTCATACTCTGGCTCTTCGAACCCTAACCCTCGTGTGTTGATCAAATGGCCTTCCAGAGAGATGACCTTGCGTTGTGAAGGATGCCACATCTTCTCAAACATCTCTACCCTTTCTCTAGGTAACGGCTCTGTGCATTTTAATCTTTCGAACATACGGATTAAGCTGTCGGTGCAATGGTCCAATGGTGAGATGGATTTCGTGTCAGCCTCTTCTGTCGCTCTTTGCCCCCGTGGTATCGCTAAAGGGTTGTCCTCAGACTTGTAAAATGTGATCTCCTTATGTTCGATCCGTTTACCGCCTACGTATTTGATTTTGGACGGAATGATGAACTTCTTTAGTTCTTCTACCTGTTGTACTTCTCTTGGAGTTAAATCCCTAGTGTGCCTTTCCGGGATAGGAATCATGCTCAGTGTGTCTACTTCAACTATGGGTGTCACTTTGCCCTCTATCATCCTGTCATCTTTACCATTATCGGATGTATCCGAGTCTGAGTCGCCACCCAAGCAAGGTACCTTCTTAACTGGGATTTTACAGCCTTTTGGCTTGTATGCGACATTCCCGCGGTAGTACTTAGCATCTTGATGACCTACCTCATGTGCCCCAAATGGTTGTACATCCCCATCAATGCGGTATTGCTTCCCTTCTTTAATGTATTTCAGGCATTGGTGTAGTGTGGATGGGACGATATGATTCTCGTGTAACCATGGTCTGCCGAGTAACGCTTTATATGAGGTATTGGCATCTATTATGTAAAATTTCACATTGAATTCGAACTTGCCGAATGTAACAGGCAGTGTTATTGCCCCCATAGCTCTCTGTGAATTTTGGTTGAATCCCTGGATGGAGATCCTTTCTGTGGATAGATGTCTCACGCTAAGGGACAAAGTCTTCAATATTCGTAATGGCATTAGGTTAATAGAGGAACCAGGATCCACCAGCATCCTGTTGATCTTAACGCCTTCACATATTCCAGTGATATAAAGCGGTCGGTTGTGGTCGACCGTTTTGACAAGCAAGTCATCATTAGAAAAAGAGACAGCCGGATTATGGGTAGTGTGCAGAACCTCATTTGCCCTCTCTTCCGCAAGATAGGATTGATATTCTTCTGGATTTTGTAGCATGTGCATCAATGCATCACGCAAATCTTGTGACATTATTAAAGCGTCGAAGACACTCATCAAAGAAGGCATTTTCCTAAGGTGTCCCACAATGTTGTATCTGGTTTTGGCGGGCTTCTCCTTTTTACTTGAACCTCGGCTACTCTCACCCTCTTCGATTGCGAACTTCCCTTTATCTCTCCCTTCTGTCATCTCCTTTTCTTTTGGCATTTCTCTTTCAGGGTATGATTTCCCATGGCGAAGGTGTATTAAGCATTCTTCGCCTGAATTCAAGTATTCTTCTTGTGAACCCTCTCCTTCTTCATGAGGGAAGTACAACTCTTCGTCAGACTCGCCTCCAAGCTGGATGACCGGGCACTCTTCTCTTATCTCTTCATTTTCTGCGACGATATGCAAACAGGTTTCAATAACGTTATCTCCTTCTTCAGTACCCTTTTTAGCATCATTCTCTTCTTGTCCATCCTTAAGATTTAACAGAGTTTCCCTAAAATCCTGTGGAAAGAAATCCATTAGAGTGATTGTCTCTTCTTGCTTCCTTTTTTCAACTCTCCTCCATAGTTTCTTTCCTTTATTTCTACTGGTTCGAGGCGACCTTACCACTTTAGAGGTCATTTGGTTTGTTTCGCTGACATCTGGGATTGCTTCCAACTTCTTGAAAAGACGTCTTGTCCTACGCGTCAAGTGGACTGCCCATCCATTAGAGTCTTCCTCATTGGCAGAATTAGGCTCGCGGTTGATAGAGGTACTGACTACATTGGTTGATTCATGAGGAGCAGGGTCTTGAAGTACATCCTCTTGCAGTGTGATCTCTCCTGCTCGGTATGTCCTTTCCACCCAATCCTTAAACACGTAGCAATCTTCAATAGTATGGCCCAGCACTCTATGGTATGGGCAGTAGTTGGGTTTATCAGAGCATTCTGCCTCCTCTGGTCTCTTACTTTCTGGTAACTTCAAGCCATTCTTCATTGCACCACGGAATATCCTCATGACCTTGTCTCTCTTGAACGAGTAAGGCTTTCTCCTCTTTTCTTCGAATGATGACCCTTGTGGTCTATAACCTTCGCCCCCATAGCCGGACCTTGGTCGATTGTGACTCGACGTACCGCTGTTCACGACTACTTTTGTCTCAGCTTTCTTTATGTCTATCTGCCCTGGACGCCCTCTGTAATTCTGGGAGGCTGGCCATGACTGCTGATTCGAGCGTTCGAGCCTTGCCACATGTGTGATCAAGGCTTGGAATGTCGTGATATTGGCCATACCTAAGAATGGCGTCATCCAGTTGTCAATATTCTTTAATAATAATTCGACAGCTTCAGATTGCTCTACCGGTCGATCACACCGGATGCTAAGATTCCTCCATCTATTGATATAATCAAGGATAGCCTCCCCTCTTCTTGGTTTTGTGTTAGCTAGGTCAGCGATCCCTACTCGATCGCTTGCAACCGCGAACTTCGCACGAAAAGCATCTGTCATTTCATTCCAAGATTTAATGTTCCCATTTTCCAACGAGTAATACCATTCAAAGGCTGGCCCGGCCAAACTTTGCGGGAACTGTCGCAACAAAAGGGCATCACTCACAGCAGTGTTTCCACACGTAGTCTGGAAATGTGCTATATGCTGGTCTGGACTGATCGTTTTGGGACCTTCTCCTGTGAAACTTTTAAAGTTGGGTACTGTATATCCTGGTGGGTATGGGACATCATCGAAAGCCTCTGGGTATGGTCTCCCTGTTCTTCTGAGTGGTGGCAACCCTACATCGGCACCCATTAATCGTAGTTGGGCTGCTATTATTTGTTCTATGTCCTCTTTGGTTATGGATGGGGGCGAGGATGATGTTTGACCCATCGTATTTGCTTCACCAATCCTTCCCGCACTCGCAACAGGTCCCTTATTCGTAAGAAGGGCTCGCAATTCCTTCATCTCTTGATCTCTTATTTCCAATTGTCGTCGTAAACTGGAGATAAGATCCTTATCAGTTTCGACCGAAAGGATTTCTGGCTGCTTGTCTTTAGCGCTTGTGTGTTCATCTTCGTCTGGTCTCTCTTGTGCGGTGCTACTCTGGCTAATCGAGGTTTTGTTACCAGCATCATTCTTTTTTGTCTGGAGCCTTGTATTCTTCGCAACACCACCATCTTTGGATGCCTCAGGCTCTTTTCCAGTGCCAATCATGTTTACACTTTCGACCTGCTCTTCGCTTTCATCAGATCTTCTATTGTAAACAAGTCGCTTGCGAGAGGAGTGAACCTCCACTGTTAGTGTGGAGGGAGCTCCTCCTGTGGTTAACTTTCTACCATTTTCCCTTCTTGTTTTAGCCCTGCCATTCTTGAGAGACGTATACTTGCGATGCGCACCTAAGGCGGACTTTTTGACATATGACCGATTTGGAAATGGGTCAATTTCTTTCTTCTCTCCATTCTCAGATGAGTGGAATTGGCTTGTCATTGAGTTTGAGTCTATGAGATGCAGTGGTGCAAACGAGTTCTGAGTCAGTATGCCCCGATACTTAAAAAGTTCTCCCCTACAAGGTGGCTTCTCAAGTCCCGCTTTTATTCTTTGCGTTCGAGCTTTCATGGCATGCCGGTGTCGAGCCCTTCCCTCTTTCCTCTTCATTGTTGTAGGGGATAAAGCTAGAATGTTGTTCCTTATTCCCTCATCAGTGATGGTGAGAGTGTGTTCTTCATCCGCTGCAGCTTCAGCCTCCATCTTAGGCCCCAACCTTTGGAAAACGCTCCTTGTGTCATTGAGACGCTTAAAGACACTGACCCTTTCAGGTTTTATTGGAGCCATCGGTGTCTTGACTACCATCGGAAGCATCGCATTCCTTGGTGGTGATGCAGGAATAATCTCCACGGCTTGTGGGATGGTACCGAACTGGAGAATGGTACCAAATGCGAACACCGGCGACGGCAAAACAGTGTTGTAGTCACTCCCCAAACAAAGCAAAGGATTGAAGTATGGTTCCGGACTCTTGTTATTCTCCCACTCAAAGCGAGCGACGTGTTGCGGTGAGGTAGTGTTGCTCATCATGTCTCACTTCAACCTGTAAAGTAGGAGAAGATATCATTAGTATAAAACCCCCTGATTTTTAATTGATACCCTAAATATTTGTCAACTTTCGTCAAGCCCCAAAGATGGGAGGAGAAGAATGTCCCACCGGGCGTGCCAGAATCTGTTGAGGCATTTTTGTCGGCCTATTATTTTGGTGTAGACCGGCGCGAACGTCTCTGCAGATACACTCCCTCCCTCGAATAGGTAAAGGGGAAGAAGCTTATTGTTTGATTGTGGGGATTCTTTTCCTTCCGGCAGGCGCAAGCCCCTGCCGTTAATTACCCTGGATAGTACCCAGGAACCTCCGATTAAGGGGCTAGACGAAATGACATGATTAGGGTAGGGTATATAAAGTGCAATCAAGAAGAGAGGGCGATACTGAATCAGAGGGGTAGTACTGATTCAACCCTCGAGGGGCATACTAACAGTGTATGCCTAGTATTTACTAGGGCTTTTGTTTAATTTGGGGTTGCCTATTACATGCAAGGACTTTAGCTGGTTTGAGGGTGCCTAGGGTTTTCTAGGGCTTTTGTTTGGGGTGCCTGTTTCATGCAAGGGCTTTAGCTGAACATATATGTTGTGGGCGACACCGTACTACGTGAGTAGGCATCTGGAACACTTCGACAGCCTACGGGTCGGACTGACGCAGAGGGTTTAGACAAGGGCGTATCATATGCCCGTGGTGTCCGTAGGGTTTTCCTTCCCTTAGGGTGCCTATTACATGCAAGGGCTTTAGCTGAATTTATGTATTTGTTGGGGTGGCATGGAAGCCTTTGAATTTGGGTGGCGTAGAAGCCTTTAGTTTGAGTTGGCGTGGAAGCCTTTGACTTTGGTTGGCGTGGGAGCCTTTGGTTTTGGGTTGGCGTGGAAGCCTTTGGTTTTGGTTGGCGTGGCGTGAAAGCCTTTGGTTTGGGTGGCGTGGAAGCCTTTATTTGAAGGTTTGGGTGGCGTGGAAGCCTTTGAGTTTTGTTCGCGCAGAAACGCAACGCAAGTTTCGGTACGCTTGAGGGCGTACCTTTTAAAACCGCGTTTACACTTCACGAGTAAGGGTCGCAAGTGCACAACCCCTATCGAGTAGTATAATCGGGTATCGATCCACAGGGACGGTTAATTGCGAGGTTAGATTCTATCAAACTCAATCAAAAACTAGAAGTGAAAAAATGTTTGGTTTGGTGTTTAATTTCCTAAAGGGTCAAATCAAACAATTCAAGAAGATGCAATAAAATGCTAGAAGAAATGTAAATTGTGTTTTGATTATGGATAAAAGGTGTTTCCAGGGTTTAAGACTTCATCTCTGATCTGCCTCTAGTGGTACGGCCCGTACTAAGTAGGTACGGCTAGGCCGTACCGCACTTGGTAAGGCTAGGTCGTACCACTCTGGTAAGACCCGTACCGGCTTCCCAGAACAGAACCTACCAGTTCGAGTAAATGCATTTCCTTGCTGGTACCTTGTGCTAAACTCTTTAGAAAGGTTCAATTGACCATACCTAAGGTTCCTAACCCTCAACCGTCGTTTGTTGGATCAAGATCTAGGTTGGAATGCGATTGAGAGCCTTTTAGGGTTTCTACACCTCAACCATCGTATGTTGGTACAGATCTACCCTAGCTGATTGATTAGATGTCTAAGGCACCCTCTAATCTGTCGATTAGAGGAGAATTCAACCTTTCGGCTTCAATTCGAACTATTCTACCCTATGTACTTGAATTGGATGAGAGATTGAGATGATCACATGACCTTGATAGGTTCGATCTAAACCTAAAGGGACATCATACAACAATCACAGCAAGCAAAGCAAGATATAACAATGAAAATCACAATCAATCAAACTAAAGAGTTCATACAAAGTAAAAGTCAAAGAAAGTCAAAACAAATCAAGATTCGATCTCTAACCCTAGAAACTAAAATGATCTACTCACAGCACATAGCAATGTCTAAAAATACAATAAGAGGAAGAGAGATAGCCATGGATTGAAGGGAGATGGAGGAAGCTAGATCCGTCGAGTTTCGCCTCTTCCTCTTCTTTCCTTCTTGCTTTCAGCTCCTTAGCCTTCTTTCTCTCTCCTACTGAGCTCTCAGATCTATCTGGAATGAATTGGATACGAAATCTGGAGAGTTCCCCGCCTTAAATAGCCTCTGCCCAAATTTGAATCTGTCAGGACGCCTTCATGTACGGCCCGTACCAATTTGGTACGGCCTGGCCGTACCAGGCGTGAAGAGCTGAAAACGGCTAAGTATGGTCCGACCCGTACCAAGCCTGGTAAGGGTCGTACCTCATCATGTGAATCGCCATTTCTTCGTGTGTTTTGCTCCAAACCTGCAGAAAACAAACAAACACTCAGCAGTACCAAATTCTAAAGATATATCGATGAAATGCACATGATTCTGGTGAATTATGGCACGAATCTGGTACTAAAACAGGCCTAAAATAGACTAAATATGCGAGGTATCAAATTCCCCCAAGCTGAACCTTTGCTTGTCCTCAAGCAAAAAGTTTCAAACTCGGGTAAAAGTGCTGGACAACTAAATCTAAATGCAGATACAAGTCTAAATGTGAAAACCTACGTGAATTTGCTATAGTCAAGAATTTCTAGAATCGATTCGGTTGTAATTCAAATATCCCTTTATAAACCTTGATTCACTCCACCAATTGATCAATTGAACTTCTTATTTTGAGATGCTTCTAACAATGGAAAGACTAATTACCTAGGTTTGATCGAAACAATTTCATTCTTTTTCCGAATCAGTGCTTTTATTCAAGGTGATTTTTCTTTGCATTTGCCCTCCCCCAAGCTTGAATCAAGCTTAAGGGTAAGAAAGTTGCGAACGAAGTGTGTTGGTATGAGCAAAATTTTCTTTCTTTATTTCTAATTGGGAGACGAGCTCAAAGGCGCCCATTCGAGGCTTATTGCCAGTACTCTTATTTTCTCCATCTTTTCTCTTTTGTTTTCTCTTTTTCTTTTTCTCATTTTTTTATTTTTTTTCTTTTTCTTTTCTTTTTTTTTGGTTTGCTCACACCATGAATACACACATCCATTGGTATTCATTCATACCAATGGATATTCCAAACTTTCTTAATTTGAAAATCTCAATTCCTAAAGGCACAATTCAGTTTTTTCGAATAATCTCGTTCGATTCAATTCTAAGTTTGTTTCATCTTTTCCATTATTAAAAACATCTCAACCTAAGTAGTTCAATAACCAATCATGGGTTAGTTCCAATTCACTCAGGTCTATCCTAATCACAACCAAATTGTTTCAAAGTTATTCTCAATTCTAGCAATTCACGCAAATTTTTCACCTAACAATGCAAGAGAAAAGTAAAAATGACCTAAGTGCAATCAAAATAAATCCTAAAACACAAAAGTAAATCCTAAGATACAAAAGTCGTCTTAATTCCCCCAAGCTTAGCCTGAGCATTGTCCTCAATGCTTCAAGACTGAAAGATAAAGAGATATAGAAGCAAAAGGGAAAGAGAAAACATACCCGCTCAGTCATCGGTGGGAGGTGGATCAGGTGGCACTGGTGGGAGCACCCACTTCTGAGGTACACGGACCATGCGATCAAACTCTTGCATCAGATGAATCCGCAAGATTCCCATCAAGTTCTTGATCGAGCGCCCGATCGCGCTTTTGTGCGCTTCCAATTTCTCCAAGAGTGTAGCAGTCCGATCGGGTTCAAGATCTGCACTTATGATCACAGGACGACATCTATTTGGGTTTAGAAATTCATACCTGAGGTGAAGAGGCTTGAGCTCAGGAGTCAGCCGCTCTGTCTGGGTCTTGACGCGGGTCGCATCAGGTGGAATGGCATCGCATGTTGACCAATCCGACTCGCTTCCTTTGGTCTCCAGGTCATCAGAACACGGCATGCGGGTCGCATCGGGTGGTGTGCGGGTCGCGTCCATATGCTCTTCAGGTGGAGATGCGGGTCGTGTCTCAATGATGCGGGTCGCGTCAAGTGCGGTCTGGTCTGTTGGCTGGGCTGGTCCTTCGCATTCTGGCTGAGATGGCAGCTTTTCAGGTTGAGATTGGCGTGAGGTGATGATGTGACTCAACTGCTCCAACAGCTTGTTTTGAGCGGCCATTTGATTTTGTTGAGCAGCCATCTGAGTAGACATGCTCTGCATATGTTCCCACATCATCTGATTCATCTTGCCTTGCTCGTGTATGAATTCGATCTCAGCGGGATCAACGTACGGCTCGGGTGGGTCGGGTTGGAATACGCAATTGTTCGAGTCATCGAATGGTGCAGGGTCGTAGAAATTGCAATTGTTGTTGCTGATATAGCCATCCTGCTCCGGTTCCTCACTCCAATCAGCCAGTGGGCAATACTCATAAGAGTGTCTCCTGTCCCCACACATGGCACATAGCTGTGGTTTCTGGTTTCTGGCTGCCCTCATGCTCATTCTGATTGAATAACTCTCCATGGCCTCCTCTAGCTCGGCAGCTCTAGCATATAGAGCTGCGATCATGGCCTCCTCTAGCTCGGCAGCTCTAGCATATAGAGCTGTGATCTGATCAGCTTTGGATCGGCCACCTCCTCCAGCTTGAAAATTGTCGCGGCCATACCAATGTCGGTCTGTCACCATGTACATCTTGAGCTCCTCAGATGGTACGGGTCGGACCAGATTGGTGCGGCCTGGTCGTGCCTGAATTGGTACGGGTCGGACCAGATTGGTGCGGCCTGGCCGTGCCTGAGTTGGTACGGGTCGGACCTGGTTGGTGCGGCCTGGTCGTACCTGAGTCTGTGCGGGCCGTACCAGAGAGTGGCTGAGCAGTGTCAGCTGAGTCTGGAGGAGTTTGGTCGAACAGGGGCCCCTTGCTTCTCAGATTGTATGTCAGCCTGTATTTGCCTGCAGGGGGGGGTTCAAAAGCCAGTTTTTAGTATTTTTTTTTTTTTTTTTTTTGAATAAGAAAAGCAATAAAGATACAAGATAAAATCTAGATCAACTAAGTAAGATAAAACCTAACTAAGCAATTGGTTACCGTCCCCGGCAACGGCGCCAAAAACTTGTTCGCGCAGAAACGCAACGCAAGTTTCGGTACGCTTGAGGGCGTACCTTTTAAAACCGCGTTTACACTTCACGAGTAAGGGTCGCAAGTGCACAACCCCTATCGAGTAGTATAATCGGGTATCGATCCACAGGGACGGTTAATTGCGAGGTTAGATTCTATCAAACTCAATCAAAAACTAGAAGTGAAAAAATGTTTGGTTTGGTGTTTAATTTCCTAAAGGGTCAAATCAAACAATTCAAGAAGATGCAATAAAATGCTAGAAGAAATGTAAATTGTGTTTTGATTATGGATAAAAGGTGTTTCCAGGGTTTAAGACTTCATCTCTGATCTGCCTCTAGTGGTACGGCCCGTACTAAGTAGGTACGGCTAGGCCGTACCGCACTTGGTAAGGCTAGGTCGTACCACTCTGGTAAGACCCGTACCGGCTTCCCAGAACAGAACCTACCAGTTCGAGTAAATGCATTTCCTTGCTGGTACCTTGTGCTAAACTCTTTAGAAAGGTTCAATTGACCATACCTAAGGTTCCTAACCCTCAACCGTCGTTTGTTGGATCAAGATCTAGGTTGGAATGCGATTGAGAGCCTTTTAGGGTTTCTACACCTCAACCATCGTATGTTGGTACAGATCTACCCTAGCTGATTGATTAGATGTCTAAGGCACCCTCTAATCTGTCGATTAGAGGAGAATTCAACCTTTCGGCTTCAATTCGAACTATTCTACCCTATGTACTTGAATTGGATGAGAGATTGAGATGATCACATGACCTTGATAGGTTCGATCTAAACCTAAAGGGACATCATACAACAATCACAGCAAGCAAAGCAAGATATAACAATGAAAATCACAATCAATCAAACTAAAGAGTTCATACAAAGTAAAAGTCAAAGAAAGTCAAAACAAATCAAGATTCGATCTCTAACCCTAGAAACTAAAATGATCTACTCACAGCACATAGCAATGTCTAAAAATACAATAAGAGGAAGAGAGATAGCCATGGATTGAAGGGAGATGGAGGAAGCTAGATCCGTCGAGTTTCGCCTCTTCCTCTTCTTTCCTTCTTGCTTTCAGCTCCTTAGCCTTCTTTCTCTCTCCTACTGAGCTCTCAGATCTATCTGGAATGAATTGGATACGAAATCTGGAGAGTTCCCCGCCTTAAATAGCCTCTGCCCAAATTTGAATCTGTCAGGACGCCTTCATGTACGGCCCGTACCAATTTGGTACGGCCTGGCCGTACCAGGCGTGAAGAGCTGAAAACGGCTAAGTATGGTCCGACCCGTACCAAGCCTGGTAAGGGTCGTACCTCATCATGTGAATCGCCATTTCTTCGTGTGTTTTGCTCCAAACCTGCAGAAAACAAACAAACACTCAGCAGTACCAAATTCTAAAGATATATCGATGAAATGCACATGATTCTGGTGAATTATGGCACGAATCTGGTACTAAAACAGGCCTAAAATAGACTAAATATGCGAGGTATCAAGTTTGAATGACGTGGAAGCCTTTGGTTTTGGTTTGAGTCTATTTTGGTGAATTGGGTTTACTTATGTCTGATTTATGTTTTGGCTTGTTCGGGTTTAGACTTGATTTGTACTTGGATTTTGATTTGAATTTTGGGTTGGTCTTGGGTTCGACTTGGGCTTGATTGCGGTTCTTTGGTTCGCCTTGAGTTTGTTGGTTTATTTGATTTATTTGGTTTATTTGGATATGTTCGGTTTGGTTTGGTCTTGGTTTTGATTTGGGAGTTGTATGAATTTTAGATTTGGTACGAGCTTTGTATTGACTTGAAATCACGTTTTAATTTTGGGCTTATTTAGATTAAGTGCCTTGGACTTTAGTTACTAAAGTCTTCAATATGGACTCATTTTTTTTTTAGTTTGGTCTTGGATGTCGATTTGGGTTCGATCGGGTTTGTCTTGAATTTGAATTACTTGAGTCTTTGGATATGGGTTTGCCTCGGATTTATTTTTTTATGTTCAGGTGCGGATATAGGTGAGTGTGATAGGCTTAGGTCTGCAGGGATAAACTCACTCTGTTTATGATCGAGCAAGAAGGAACTCCTTTAATGTTCTAGTCACTTTGGCATATTTTATATGTATGAAGATCGTCAAAATGAACTTGATGTTGATTCAGGTTTGTTTTCAACGTAAGATAAAATCAATCATGTGCTTAAATCATATGCATCTATTTCCATGTTTTCTTATATCACTTTCTGTTATGCAGAGCACTGTAGAAAAGGGAATTCATTTCTTTATCTTAGATTGATCATGACAAAGGGTCTTGATTTTTATTTTTCTTTTGACTTGCTTTATCTCCAAGTTCACACGTAAATTTATATGAACCATTAGTTGGCATAGATAGTTGCACAACAACTTTTGATATGTGAATTCATATGGTTCAATTAATATACTCCAGTAACCTTTGTTTTGTCATAATTCCAACATCTCTTGTACAATAAAGCCGCACATTTCTCTTTTTTTTTTATTCTTTTGAAATTTCAGCAGCATCTCAGTCTCAATTTGATTTATTTGAGTATTATTTTCATGTCTAATTAAGAGGGAATTTCGACAGCATTTCTGTCTAATTCGTACTCGTCATTAGCATGATTATGGCATCCTACACGCACCGAGTGCTTCGGATCCTTTTTTTTTGTTGGCGCTCTACTCCACCGAGTGTTTCGAGCCCATTGAATCACCCCACCGGCACCCTACACGCACCAAGTGCTTCGAGTCCGATAGTAGCGAATGTTTGTGTAATTTTTGCCCAACCGGCACCCTACGCGCACCGAGTGCTTCGAGTCCGGAAGTGGCGGTGAATTATTTCAAACGTGTTGTGGCCTTCGCTTTAAATCGATTTTTTTTTATTGTTTATAAAATCTAAGTAAAAGAGAGGGATAAGAGAGTTAAGGATCGAAGTATTCAACTCATGAATATTGCAAAATCTTTCTTTTCTTTTTTCTTTACCTTTCTTTCTTGTTCGGCGAGGGAAACTGATATATCTCCTTGTGTATTCTTTTCACTCAATCTCTGTCTCTGCGCTCAATATCTATTGTAATTTGAGTATAGTTTGATTCTTTCTCTCGGTCTCTCTGTGTTTTCTGTATTCCCTGGTCATTCTTTTATAGCACAGGAGGAAGGCGCTTTCGCTGCCAAAGATTATGCTTCTCCAATTAATTCAGCCAGGTGTGCGGCTCTTTTAAGTCTCCAATATTTCGCAATCATTGTTATAATCATATACATCATTATATTGGATTACACCGTTATAGCAATGGCGGTGGGCATGCTTCAGTTTTTTTCCTTTTTTTGTTAACGGTGTTAGAATTGTGTATGGTGATAAGTACCGTTAAGGCCTTTAAATCTTAAAATAATACTCCGTGCAGAATTTATCTTGAGAGATTGATTTCGGTCAATGAGAAATTCATGTTGACTATGGGCTTCCATTCCATGATGATTATTATAACATAATTTCTTTGTACCGTTATGATGAAGTGTTTTGTTATTTATTTTATTTTTTTATGATTTGAGGAGCATGACAAATTTATATTTACGACTTAGATTTATCTTTACATTTTTTTTTTATTTTTTTTTTGATGTTTGTACAACAAATCTTGCCGACTAATTAACTTCAAGGAGCCATTCGGGCCTGATATATCGCTCAAGGAGCAATCTTAGCAATGAGGGATCAATTTTCTTTTATTTACACTGATAAGCATTGTTATGGACATTTAAACTCATGATTTATTGTTAGATTGGTTTCAGCGTGCAGCTCGTCTAAAATATATAATCACCGTTACATCCGCGCACTAAATGGGTTGAAGGCTTAACGGGCCTAAATAAAACAAATGGCATAAATTGATATAAATGGGTTGCAGGTTTGTTAACAGGCTCAAGATATATAGTAATAGAAATTGGTAGATCATGATTAGACCCATCTTGAACCGAGCGGGCCCATATGACTCATTTCAACGTATAGCCTTTAATTGAATTAATATAAATGAAGGCTTTGATCCGAGAGGGCTGAATTAGCACAAAGAAAGGCTTTCATTTATTTAATTATTACTCTCCTCACTTAAATATATCTTGTTTTATTTCATTTCATTATTGTTATGTACATTTGTGTTATTCATAAAGGTGGGTCAGTGACAATTTTATATGTTTGAAGTGTATATATATATTTTTTATGTATCGTGTTGCATTATTTTTATAGTAGAATAAATGTCACGATTAATCCATTTGTGTTGGATCTGCGTTATTGCCGTATTTTTAGACTAAAACACAACAGAGTATCGGCGATCGTATCGGCCAAGTAAGAATACGTAACGTAGGTTGATACGTCAGCTGGCGTATCGGACACGTATCGGGCGCGTATCGGTATCCGATACGTGTCCGATATCAATACGGTGCCTAAACCGGCGTATCCGTGCAACATTGGTTAAAAAAGATAAGCCTTCAATTTTTTTAGTTATGTCACATGATCAATATTTTTATCTGTCGGATTTTATTTTTCTCTCCTTAATTATTAGTCGGACAGTTTTTGTATTATAAATACCTTAATCGGTGTATAATGTTACTGTAGAATGAACAGTAACACCCTCTCTCTTTACCGTATGATTGTAAATGGATGGCTTAGATTTGTTTATCTGAGGTTGGCTGATATCATCTCAATTTATTGAAACCGGTATGGTATTCATTTAGTCCCGCAAGAGCACGATCACTTATCTAGTAATCTTCCCCTTTTGAAGAAGCATAGCGACTGCCGCAAACATTCGTTTTTGTTTCTAGACAAAAATCTTTTCCAATTTGGGACAAACCAGTGGAACTCATTGCTCCATTCCTTCCGGACTTGCAGAGTTCCAGTGTACAAGGAGAACAGCGCAATTTTATTCTCTGCTTTTCTCTACGAGGAACACTGGCGTCTCAATCTCCTTTTTCTTTTTTTACTTTATAGTTTTATCTTAATTTTTTTCCATCTGTGAAACAGCCTAACTGCCCTAACAGTAAGCATCCGAACTAAAACCGGTTTCGATTCTCTGTTTGCACGGACAATTTTGGTGAAGCATGTTAGACAATTTGGACCGTCTGTTTTTAAATCAGACAGTTCAGATCATGTGTCACTGTGTGAGACACTGCCTTAAAATCGGTCAGTTTTAATCAACATTTTGGTTAGGCGTAAAAATGATCGTCCAATCTTAGATGAACGGATAATAGTTGTACGAATGAATTTTCCACTTTACAACCAAGATTGGAGAGGATCTGTGTCATCTAAATCTAGCCAACAGAGCTGCACTGTGTCTTGTGACGAAGTGGCATTATACATCACAAACAAAAACCAAAAAAATAAAAAATCATAAAAACGAAAACGCCAATAAATGACATCTAACGGGCTCCCAACCGCCACCACCTCCGCCCCTTCCAGCGCCGCTGAGCGGCGGCGGCCTGCGCCACCTCCTCGCCCGACGCTGACTGTTCCCTCTCGCTCCTCAGTTGACTCTCTCTTCCACATGGCAAGCCCCGGGCCGCTCACACTCGCATCCACTCTCTTCCCCGACGAAACCCCCGATTCCGAGTTCAGGTCCTTTACCCAGCTTCTTGTCGGAGCTATGAACTCTCCGGCGTCCGCTCCAGCTCCTATACAGGAAACTGGATCGAAGGAGGAGAAGAAGGAGGCGGAGGGGAAGAAAGAGGAGAAAGTAAGGAGGGTAGAGAACTTGGCCGTGCCCGTACCCGTACGAGAAGAGGTGTTTACGATACCGCCTGGGGTTAGTCCGACTGGGTTATTCTCTCCTGTGATGGTATGAGATTTCGTTGCTGTGTCTTAATTTTCATCGATTTACTGTCTTATAATTGTAATCTTTGATTCAGATTTTGGGGATTTTAGCTTATCTCTGTTGAGACAGTGGCTTGTCGTTTTTAGCTACCACAGTCACTTTTCTTGTTTGATTTCTTTTACTATAAAAGGAAAGTATTGATGTTCTAAATTGGTAAAGAAACAGTCAGGGACCTTTTTTTTTCTCTGTAGTACATTAAAGCAACTAGTATCAGAGACCACAACATGAAAAGTAATTGGACCCCTGTTTATACGCTTTTCATCATTTCATATACTCTCTTTTAAACTGTTGGTGCTTCAATTGTCCTATAATTTTCCCTTTTCCAAAACAAAATAATTCATTTTGCAAAATTAAAAAAGGATGGATGGGAGAAGATTCTCTTCTTTTACGAAGATTTTTGATTTCAACATGGCCCATTTTAAGTGGTGTGGACCCAGCTGCCAGAACAATTGGTCTCCTTTCTGGCTTCAATTTGACTGCTCCGACTCTAATATTAAATTTCATTTGATTATCTCAGAAGGTGGCTTCAATTTGAGCATTTAGAAAACAATGTATAAATCACTGTTAAGGGCTATGCCCGACTTACTTTTCTTACTATAAATGACAAATTCTGAATTAGATAATAGAGGACTCGCACTTATTTTTATTAACTGAATTTATACCATAACAATTTCAACTTCCCTCCAAAAGAAAAGTTTTTTTTTACAAGTAAATAAGGTACCCAATAATGCAAGCTAAAACAGCTGGCTCTCTTTTTTAGCAGGGTAATTTTGGAATTTCACATCAGCAAGCTCTGGCTCAAGTCACAGCTCAAGCTGTTCAATCCAATTTCAACATGTTATCCTCCGAAACCCACCCACCCTCTTCAAACAACCCTCCTGTAGATGAGGTCCATGGTACAAATACTAACAAACAAAACCATGAACCAGTGCCGCAACCTCCCATGCCAACTGACAAACCGGCTGATGATGGGTACAACTGGCGCAAGTATGGTCAGAAGGTGGTCAAGGGGAGCGACTACCCCAGGAGCTACTATAAATGCACTAGTTCCAGCTGTCCCGTTAAGAAGAAGATCGAGAGGTCAGCTGATGGTCAGATATCGGAGATAATATACAAAGGGCAACATAACCACCCGCCACCTACAAATAAGCGGGGTAAGGATGTCACTGCATCAAATGAGGGAGGCAGTGGGCCTAATGGGTCAAACCCAAACCAGAACCCGAATATCGATAGTTCAACCCACTGTAGTGATGGTTTGAAGAGGGAGAGAGAATCGACTGAGCAGATGTCAGGGTCTAGTGATAGCGAGGAGGAAGGAGAACATGAGGATTCAAAAAAAAGGTAACTTTGGATATTTCTTATCTTTTGGTTCTCCTTTTGCCTTTACATACCTTAAAATTTGGACGTGTTATTTCATGGTTATAAATTTCGTGTTTGTGTAACAGAAATTTGTCACCAACAATAAGCATTGACTGGGTGTACCTTTTTTACTTGTCTATGCTTTGGGGCCACTTATCATGTGACTTTACTTTAATACAAAAAAGAATTTTCTCTAGAAGTCTATCAGAAAGATATCATTGTTTCAACTGAAGATAATACAACTTTCCCTTATTCTTTTTCTTTTATTTTTTTCCTGTCTTGGAAAAGAATTATAGAGGCAAGTGCTGGTTCGCAAAGGGCATTAGCGGAACCGAGAATAATAGTGCAAACAACAAGTGAGGTTGATTTATTGGATGATGGATACAGGTGGCGTAAGTATGGCCAAAAGGTCGTCAAAGGGAACCCTCACCCCAGGTACTTTTTAAGTACATGCTATGCTATATATGTGTTAACAAATCTATACCACTAGGTAATCGATTGCATCTCTCAATTTTTTGTTCTGCTTATTAAAATTTTGCAACAGAACTCTCAAAAAATGAATTTGGTATTGGAAGCAGGTGTGAAATTCCTATTTTGAAAGTTCAGAAACTAAAGTGTCTATTGTGTGGAAGTTTTGCTTATAATTGGAAATTTCTAAAAGTTTGTAGACTAAATTGGGAATAGTCCAGAAGTAGGACTGAATAGTGAGTTAGAAAACTAGGAATGGTGAAAATTTACTAGACCAAAATGGAAGTGATAACATGTCAATGTGAGGTCATGGACCAATTGATACAAATTGGAGACCAAACTAGTAACTGTAAAACTTCAATCGATTAAAATGGGAAAGTGAAGGTGTTGAACAGCTCTGTGATCCACTGTAAACATTGCCATTTTGCATTTGACTGTGATATCCCTAGTTCTAGAAGTTCTCGAATTTTGGAGGCTCTGAATTAAACCCGGTTATGTGATTAAGCTGCAAGCGTTTCAAAGGATTTCACAATATTTTGAGATTGATTTTTAGTTAATTTTGAGCTGAATACTCTCTTTGTTCAACAGGAGCTACTACAAGTGTACATACTCAGGGTGCAACGTGAAGAAGCACATAGAGCGATCTGCACAAGATCCAAAATCTGTCATAACAACATATGAAGGAAAACACAACCATGATTTACCAATAGGGCGAAACAGTAGCCATGTCTCAGCAAACAGCATTACGCAAAACCGGGGTCAGGTTGCAGTTTTACAATTGAAGCAAGAGCACAAGGTCACTTAAAAAGATAGCATTTCAGTGGTTTTGTAATTTGAAATGTAAGGTCCAATGAAGGTAGGAGGGGCGAAATGCGTTGTATTTTGTTATGTATTTGTTGTAGATCTATATGTATCATAGGATGGTGATGATTTGTTCTGAAAAAATTGTAAATGATTTATTAATAAAATAGGGGCCTAGCCCTTATTATTTTCTCTCAGAAAAAAATGGAAATTTGCAATTATTTGTACCACACATTCACACGTTCAAAGAGTTGATTTGAAAAGGCAAACTTCACTTCAGGCAGATTCAAATTGGGCTCAGAAATTCAGTGCACGGGCTTCATATATATTTTTTTTCCTCTTTGTTTGTTTTGAATTGGGCTTTCTTCATACTGTATTATCTTTGTGGATTATAGTAAAACACAACACTAAAACCTGACTTCTGCATATATTCTAATTTAAAAGGCTAATTAGGTGCAAGTCTTGCACTGTTTTGATTTAATATTATAATTATTTTGTAATTATATATTTTATAGAAATAGAGAGTTAATATCTTATAATATTATATATAAATAAACAACAGTCTGATCAATTTAATGAATCCTATATTTATGGGTTTAATTAATTAAACTTAAAAAACGAATCTAAATTATATGAAACGAAACAAACTATATCAATAGCATCCTTTAAAGATATTAAAATGAAACGAATAATATTTTTATGGGTTATTCTTCTCTCTCCTCAAAGATCTTATGTGGTGGGACTTCGCTGAAAAAACAAAGCAACCTTTGTTTTGATAACTCTTTACATGTTGCTCTCTGTATATGGGGCAACAGCAAACCCTATTGTCAAAATTCTTTGAAATGTATTGCAGTGATAATTCTGAGGAAAGGAATAAGATTGATGCGCTCTCCTTGTTTATTTTCCTTTTAGAAGTAAATTACATTCAGGGTTCTGGATTCTATATCCAAATTCTCATCTAATTTTCCTAGTAGTTGTGCAGTTTTTCAAGGAAGACTTTTCAGTTTGAAAGAAAAATTAATGAAGTAAATGGAAATGGAAAAAAACATAGAAGAACAGATATGCAACCCTATTCCTCCATGGTTTTGTTAATTGAAATATTTTGAGAAATTTAGGCAGGATAAATCTACTGGTACTATATATTAAAAGCGTGCAAGGCAGAGCAAAAATGGGCCCAATACAGCATATCATTTATAACAGAAGGCATGATTCTCGTGAGGTGAAGTTGGTGGCTATGATTAATTGAGGACTCTGGGCTTTTAAAATTGCATCGTGCCGCCTCCTTTTCCCTCGCTTTTCTCCATTAGATTTAGATTGAGGGGAACTAAATCACAATATACTAAATTTTGATAATTCATTATCTCAAGAATTTAAGCCGGATGATTTGGAGGACGAAAAATTAGTTCAATTAATTCGACAGAGATATTACTCCAATACAAATTGAGAGGATCTGAAATAACATTGAAGAACAATTCCAATCGTCCTCCTCGGATAACGAGGAACTAGATTTAGATCGAGATAATTTATGAGTAGAACTAAGATGTCCTGAAGCTCATGAAGTTTAATTCTGAAACCTATCGAATTAATTTCAAATCATGAATATAAATTATTGAAACCAATTTACTTTACAAGTGATGTGTTTACATGTCAAATTCATAAATTTTCGAATTAATTTAGTATAAAGTCAAGTGGTAAAAAAACGATGAAAAATGAACGCATTAAAATTAACTTATAAGCCTTATTTTTTTTACCGCTTGATTTTATATTAAATTAATCCAAAATTTTATAAACTTGACACGTAAATGTATCACTCATGAAGTAGATTGGTTTCAACGGTTTGAATTCATTATTTTGTTTGATTTGTTTTATCGTTGTAAAATTTATTATTCAAAACCAAAGTAAAATTTTGTTAATAAATAAATATCTTCTTTTCCCTTTTCTTGGGAATAACAAGCCTACTATTTATAGTTCAAAAAAAATATAAAAATTTGACTTTTCTTGATAAGAGGGGTATGTATGCAATTCAAAATAAATCAAAGGTTTATTGTGCACATTTTGCTTTATATTAATTTGCTGAGAATTAAATAGAGGAGAAATTTTATACTGGAGAGAATGTTTTAGAAGGGTCAAATCTTTCCGTTCAATGAATAATTTCCAGAAAGATGTCTATGATTATGAATTGGCTTATCTAGTTATCTTTTGGTGTGCTAAGAAATTAAATAAGAGGAGAAGAAAAAATATGTGGAGAGAATGTTTTAGTAGGTCAATCTTTCTGCAATAAAAATTTGGAAAAGTACAAGAGCATGTGGCCATGTGGGTCACTGTGCGCAGTCACGGTACATGTGTCAAACTGTCAAGTGAGCTTTTTGAGACTGCCGTGAGAGAAAATAAGAAGTTGAATTAATAGTTGAATTTCAGTAGTTTTTAAAACTTGTAACGTGTTTTGACTTAAAAAAATTAAAAAAATACTGGGACCGAATCAAAAGGCAAATATTTTGACAGAGCAGTTTTTGGTTCATGCAACGCACAAATTATATACGGTGTTGTTTTGACTCTATTCATTGTGCGTCATTGGCGGATGATCCATGTACAAATTGGGTAAGGCAAATGTCTATTTTTGGATTTGAATTTTTTATTTTGATCCGGTACTAATTGTTCAATGTGTCTATATATGTTCGTGTTAGTCTGATTCTTGAACCAATTCCTTCTGAGTTTTGGTCGATTCTTTGTATTTCGTTTTTTTCGGATATGCGATACTCTATTTCTTAAATTACGAAATAGAGTGAAAGAGAATAAGAGATAAGAGAACAAGAAAGATCTGACGGTGGACTTATTATTACAATTCTAAGAAATGAGTTGGCCGAACTTTTTGTGTCTTTTATTATTCAACACTTATATTTCGGTTAAATTTTTATCTAAATTTTGACTTAAATTTACTAATTGGCTAAGAACAGTCCCACTTTAAATTGTGCCAAACGAATTTTTAATTAGCTTACTAAAAATATTTCAATGTTGTGTCAATTGATTTTATCATTATAACAGATTTTATAATAAACATATTTATAGTGATTGAGTTGTAATTGTGTATTCAATAAGTTAATGAGTTTGAACCAAATTATCTATTTGAATCTGATTAGTGTCCTACTTTAACAGAAATCCTAGATTCGCACATGCACGGGTACGTGTCCTACCACTGTACCACATGCTAGGGGTAAGGGGTGGAGTTGTAGGTATCAAGTATTTTAAATTTCACTATTGGTGACGATGTGTGCGTGGTACTTGATGCGTGCATTTTTGAAGACCGATGTGACTTTGTGCTTTGCTTTGCATCATGATTCATGAAAGGTGGAACCTATAAATTATAACCTATCAATCGCAGGCGTCTCACTGTAGATTAATCAACTATTAAATTATCTAAGGGCTTTCCCTAAAAATAAAAGTTAATAAATTACAATTTTTGAAATTATTTGGCGATATTTGAAATTTTAAAATTTGTGGGAAAAAAAATCAAGATAAACACGTTCACTACAAAATGATACATCAAATTTATCAATTTATCTTGTTATACCATATATATGCTGTTTTTTTATAGCACAAGATCCAAAACAAATTGCGAGTGAATATAACATAGACACAGATTTTGTCCTTCTCTTTTCCTGTAATTGTATGTTTCATGCCATGAATCTATTCATAAGCAAATATGATTAGTGATAACCTAAAGGGTGAATCGCTAAAATTGAAATTTATGACGGTGATATATGAAGTCGCTATACATCCTGATGTAGATGAGAACGGAGTAGGTTCGATGCCCATTAGACCTACTTTTAGGTTCAACGAGCACGATGACCGTCCGATCTAATTCAAGATTTGTGCGCACGGACATTAAAACAACCACGCATGAATTTTAAAGTGTTCCACACGAATCTTAAAGCAAATCTACGGTGATTAAACCTATCGAACCAGAGTAGGTCCGATGGACATCGGACCTACCTACTCTCAAGTGGATGTAGATAACTCGTACATAAAGCTGCAACTAAACATATGATGTAAGAATATTCAATAAGAGATCACTGTGTAATAAATGCGAATTAAAAGTTGCAATTAGGTGTCTAATTGTTCGATTAGATTAGAACAACTTTGTATGTACCTTTTTTGTTTTGTTTTGTTTTGTTTTTTTTCCAAATTTTGGATATCAGTTGAATACCTAGGTCATTACTGGATCCGCCAATGATTGCATTTGCATAAATTCTTTTGAGTGTTGAGAATAAGAATTTAATCAACTTTTGCTCCTTATTGAATGTCTTTTTATTTTTTATTCTAATTAATTTCTGCCTAACAGAGTTATTACCCGTGGTGTATAACTAGGAGATACTTTAATACGATAATTTTTTTTTCTTTATTAACTTTTGTATTAATTATGACATAGTTAATTGTAATAGATGATAAAGAGAGAGTAGAAGAATAAAATATGTATTTATCTGTCGAGCCATTTATAATCTGGACGGTCATAATTAAAGTATAGTTTGTATCTTTTCAAATCTAATATTCTCTATACTTTTAATTTACAGGGTTATATTTGTAACTCTGAAATATGTCAGGGACAGGGATCCTAATCAGATAAGATCTGATATTGATTAGATTTGATATCTTCAACGAAGTAGTTGATACGACAAGAATTCTTTTAATATTTAATTCGAATTCATCAAATATAAAAAAAAAAAAACAGATTTTGAAATATAATTAGATAAATGCATACATCAGAAGCTTTGTCGAGAATATGCTTCAAAGTTTTAAACATATGCGTTGAAATGTTTTTTTTAATTACTTAAAAGATCCGACATCAGAATATGTGCATTCGGTTAACACTTTTGGACGCAGGGGCGGAACTAGAAAATTTTGATAGGGATGGGTAGCTGAAAATTAAAATCTACAATTATAGTGAGTGAAATTTGAACTCAAGACCTCTTAATAATAAAATGGAGCTTTAATCACTAGACTACAACTAAACATATGTCATTTATTAACGGTGGCTATACCATATAAAAAGTTAAAAAAAAAAAATAAATTAAATTTCTCTGTGTATAATTAAAATTTTAAAATCATATAAATGACTTAGTCATCTTTGGCTAAG
Organism: Carex myosuroides; assembly: GCA_028015225.1. NCBI lineage: Eukaryota > Viridiplantae > Streptophyta > Magnoliopsida > Poales > Cyperaceae > Carex > Carex myosuroides. Next base: position 1,220,575 of record CM051486.1, on the reverse strand, counting down.
CCTTAGATCCGCCCCTGTTTGCACGTATGTGTATATTCGATCAACATAAATTTTAATGTTCTTTATAAAATGTGAAATAACATAAAAAAAATTATCAAACAAATCGAACCCCATAATTGAGCAGAAATCTGTGGCTCATTGTTTTGGAAGTCGGTTCCCTATAGAACTAGAACCGAAATTTTTTTAGTTACCGCAGTAAAAAATAGAAATTAAATGATTACCACCCGGCCGAACTTATTTTCAATCCTATCACTCACGCGGACTCAGTTCGCACCCCAAATGAGTTGGTGTGGACTGGGTTGGCGCACTAATTGGTGCTCTAACTGGGTTAGCGCACCAAAACGGGGTGAAACGCACCAAACAGCAGTAAAAATTTCGAAACAGTTGGCGCGCCAACCCAGTCCGCGCACCTGCCAATTTGGTGCGCGAACTGGGTTAGCGAAGGTGGTAGTATTGAAAAAAACTCCAAACGGATGGTATTCATTTAATTTGATTTTTTTGGGTGGCAACAATAAAAATTTCGGGAACTAGAATAAGGGATTAAAATGATTGAATATTATCCATGCGTATCTTCCTTTCTTTTGTGTATCATATACACATCTGAATATTTTGCAGCGGATACGGATATAATTTGTAATTCAGAAATAAATAAAAATAATTATCTGAATGATGTGTCTGATATATGAATAAGTATCTTAGAGGGCCCATACATTATTTTAGTTTGAATTTTAAAATTCAATTTGAAATTTCACTACTAACTCAATTAATAAATTATATTTAGAAATAATTAGTCAACTATACAACTATATAATTACCAATCTCGGCCTGCCATCCCGAGGCAGGACAACCCCAACCCGGTTACTTTCATCGCATACGACCTACTCTTCCGAAGTACGACGTATCAGATATGGTTTTCCCAGGTATGAATATTATCTAGTAATTTCTAATAGTCGTTATATTTAAACCGATTAAAACTTCAAATTGTTTAGATTTTAGATTTAAATATTTAGGATGGGTTGTTAAATGTTAATATCGTGAAAAATCAATAAATTCTCAAGTTTTGCAGTAGACACAAATGATATGAAGTCTTCACTGTAAAACAGGCTTAACTTTTGACCTTGTTAATTTTAAATTCTACCACCTCATTTTTCATTTTAATAAATATATTATTTATAGTTAGTGAAGTCGTGAATGGTTGGTCCTTTTGAAATGATCCGAATTTTTCTTTTACTTTTTTTTTCCCTTTTATGGAATTAAGACTATTATTTTTTATTGATACTTTTTCATAATCTCGCCATAGTCGACTAGAAAAATGGAGAATAGCTTAATCCAATTTAAGCCAGAGGCAACTTTGTAGAAAAAATTGGCAGGCAAGAGTCTCAGCCATTTATCTTATCTTGTTTTTTTTTTTTTATCCTTTTCTTTTAAATTTTTTATACTTCGTTTGGCGAGTGGATTAGAGATGGAGTGAGTCTTTACTTTATTCTAAAATTTTCAAACTAAGGATAAGTTTTTTTTTTTTTTTTTCAAATTCTTTGGATAATGCAAGTAACAGCTGTGTTTCAATAAAATCATTTCACAGTATCCCGAGGCCAATAATGTGTGATGAATTATTCCACCAAAAATTCAGGACATGGCCGAATCTTATTGTATTTCAAAGGTTGTTTAGTCACTCTATGATTTTGAAATTTTAATTATGTATATTAAATTTTAATTGAATTTTCTTCTTCTTTGAGTTTTTATATACTTCAACCTCTCTTATAAAATATAAAATATTTACTTGTAGTCTAGTGGTTAAAGTTGTTCATTGTGCTTGTGGAAAACGTGAGTTCAAATCTCACTTACTAACAATTATAAATTTTTATATTATATGTTTCAGTCCTCTATGTAAATTTTCTAGTTTTGTTCTTATTGAGGGATAGGCAGATGTCTATCTCGGGGCCTTACTGGGTATGCTCGGGACACGACTTCTACAGCTCGTAGTTTGTACACGCATTGCACGATACGTATCAGCCAGCCTAATACGTGCAAGTTAGAAGTGGGAAAGTATCGACCGAAATACTTCTATTCCGTACTATTCCGGCAATGTTTGATTGAAGGAGGAAAGGTGAAAATAGGAAAAAAAAGATGGAGAAGTATTGATAGAAAAGTCAATTTTTTTTTCTTCCACCACTTGTAGAGTGATGGTCCTGATGGATAATTGGCCCATGAAAAAGCACAGGAAAAAATATTATGTATGCAGCTACTACCAAGTTTAAAAAAAAAAATATTATGTAAAGAAGTTTGACTCAATTTTAATTCTATCTTTTTATTTTTATAATTTCACTTAATTTCATTCTTGTTAGGCTCAAATAAAACAATCAAATTTATTTTTCGTTAACAGAAACTTGCCAAATTAATGAATATAATAGAACAGCCAAACAATGCCTAAACACAGTCCTGTGGGAACCACTCCATTCATGTCTACAAATGAAGTATAGAAACCAATTAAGACCTAAAAATGAGATCCAAAGGAAAAGGATTCCTACAATGTGTGCTAGATCTCCCTACCGGAACAAGACCAAGGCAAAATGTCAAACTCTCTGACAGTCTGACTCATTTTGACTTAGTCCTTCCTTTCCCTTCCCCAAATTTAATTCTAAAAACAAACACAAAAGTCCAAAGTTGTGTACCAAACCCCAAAGGAAAGGCACTCCACCGTCAATTTGCAAATTTTTAATCGGTTGGAAATTTGGAATTAATGCCCGTAGCCGTGTTAGGCCATCAATTTGGAAAATTAGATTCCCAGAAGTGAGGCCGGGATTATACAATTCGTTTTTTTTAATGTATTTTTTATAGTCAATTTTTTTTATTCACATGGAGGCTTAATTGCTATTTTACCCAGTGTATTAATATTCGGTTTTCATTCGGTATTCGGAAGGCCACCGCATACTGCATATACGGTATGCGGCCGAATATGCGGATTCTTATTCGGATTTATATATGCGGGTTTTTTATTAAATATTTAACCCCACAGTACTTAAATACAATAAGGCAGCATGTAGAGAGGTTATAAAAGACTTCTGAGTGAGATGCTTGAAGAGAGCACCTACCTAGCGGGTTTGAAACTCATTTAATAGGTTATGAATTCAGATCCGGAACTATTTTAATGGGTTTTGAATGTTTTTTAATTTTTTTAAAGTATGGATTCAATATTCGGTCCGAATAGCCATTTTCTATTCGGCCGGACACCGAATAGGAATATACGACCGAATATTCACCGAATAAAACTGAATTTTAATACACTGATTTTACCTATTGAACTTCTATAAATGTCAAAGAGTAAATTATAAGAAATGATCCCGAAAGTATTACTCGCTTGTTAATTCGATTCTTAAAATTTCAAAAATATCATTTTGGTCCAAAAAATACCAATCATTTATTATTTTAATCCTTAAATTTTTAGAGGTATTATTTTGATTTTAAAGTTTTTATTTTATACATAATTAATCATACGCTTAACATCCATTGAAAGATGTAATACTTTCATCTATAGCGTCATTTTTAGTATTAAAATTTAACCCAAAAAAAAAACAAGTATAAATATTAATGATATCGAATATCAATTTAATTGATATTAGCATTAGTGTTCTTTCCATTATAAATTAAATTAAACTATATTTACATATATTCTAACCATAATAATTATTATAAAGATATTCGTCTTATTGTTGATAAAATGACTGATATTTTGTGGATTAAAATAATACTTTATGGACAATTTAAAAAAATTTAATAACAAAAACTGATCCTTTTGAAACTTTAAGAATCAAAATGATAAATGAATGTCACTTTTAAGGATCAATATGATTTTTTTTAAATTCTATGTACCAAAATGATAAAGGAGTGATAAGTTAAGGGTTATTTGTGTAATTTACTTAATGTCAAAAGTAGTTCATACTAATTATTCATTTTCTAGATAAAGATAAGAGAAAATTTAATTGGAAGGTAGTTGATAATATTTTTCAGACTATCATCTTGAAAATAAATTATTTTGTAAAACGCTGACCAAGCATCGTAATCAAAGTGGCCTTTAATAATGCTGCAAAAAAGAAAAAATCTCGAAATCTTTATTAATATTCAAAAATAATATTAAATTTCAAAATCTTTATTTATTTTTCGGTTTTAGGCTGAATTACTGCAAATTTATTTTCCGATGTGGAATTCCAAAACCGCAATTGCGGTTTTGGATTTTAGAATTCCAGAACCGGAAAATAAATTTCCGATTTTGATTTTGGAATTCCAAAACCGAAAAATAAATTTCCGGTTTTAAGCTTTTTTTTTTTTCTTAAACAGAAATTGTTATAATTAAATAGCGCCACTTGTTTTATTAGATAGTGGGCCCACTTGTTATTAAATCGCGCCACAATGTCATCATTCAACCTCAGCCGAGCTGTTTCCTTCAAGATCATAACACGTGTCCCAATAGTCAAGCCACATTGGCTTTAAAAGATGCGGGAGGGTCCCACCCAGGCACCAAAAACATAGTCAAGCCACATTTTCAACCGTTCGATCAAACATAATTACATCTAGGCCGTTAGCCACATTTCAAATGCCTTTATTCTGTTTAATTAAAAAAGAAGAAGACGCTTAGAATCGGTGATTTAATCTCCGGTACTTTGAATCGGGAATTTAATCTCCGATTTCGGGCTGCTTAGAATCGGATTTCGAAATCTAGCGCACTAAAAATTTACAAAAAATTTGTATAAAACAGGAAATTAATCTCTGATTTGGACAGATTTCGAAATCTAGCGCACTAAAGTGTAAATTTATAAATTATTTATTAATTTTGGATATTAATAAAAATTTCGAGAAAAAATCTCTAAGGCGACAACACACAGAAACTGTCTCTTTATTCTCCGACATTTTTATTAATATCCAAAGTTTAATACAAATTATTAATTATGCCCAGATTTTCAAACTTTCGCTAAAAATACCCAAGCCGGCCAGAAAATGGCCGGCTTACTCCCTAACTAAGGCGGTCATTTTCTGGCCGGCTTGGTACTTTTTTTTTTTTTTAAAACCGCATTATTTTTGTTTTAGGTGATTTATATTAGAGTCAAATATTTCATTTCTGAGTTTCAAACAAAATAATAAAGTACACACAAAATGCAAATAGAGTCCACACAATTTTTACAACATGCATATAAATCACTTATTACTACCACGTCTAAAATTTAATCTCCGTAGTAAACCACTTGCGAAAGATGCCCTACGAGATGGTCTACCAGGTGGCTCTGGTTGCTCACTAGATGGGCCGGCCTGGGCTCCAGATGGCGTTGCTTGGCTTGTAGATGGGCCGGCCTGGGCTCCAGATGGCCCTGCTTGGCTTGTAGATGCTCTTGTTGTGTGTCTAGTAGTGGACCTCCTCGGTTGGACAGATGGCTCCCCTTGCACCCCAACCGCCTCTCCCATTGCTTCGGCATACATAGCAGTTGCATCTAAACGGCTCGTAGCTGTGCTACGCCGTGACCCTCCGGACCCACTTCCCGACGCCATTACTCGCTCATTTGCTGCCGCATTTACTGCGTTTCTTGCCTCTGCATTTGCATGTGTTACTTAGTAAGTTGGTATAAATTGAAAAGAAAAATAATTTTGAATGAATGTTACATACCTCTTCGTTGCCTATCGGAAGTGGAACGGCGAGCCTGATGCCCCCTTTGTCTACCTTCTATTTCATCCATCGTCATTACACGACGGGTGTGTTTTCGCCTCCTCTTCCTAATCCAACCACTACTCGGAAGGATTCTGTCTCCAGGATTAGGAGGCCAGTCTCCCATATTGCCAATTGGAATGAACACATGGTTCCAAGTACTCACAAGATAGGGTGTTTTATACCAGTCTGCAACAAAGTCGTCCTCTTGCCAGTTTCGGTCACGGCAAACAGCTAAGACATGAGCGCACGGAATAGAAGTTAATTGGATACCTCTGCAAGTGCATTCCATTTGTCTGTCGAGACCACGCGTCACAATATACATGAACTCCCTGTGAGTGGGTTCCATGTTGCCCATGTCGCTACGGGTGCAAGGAACGTACTCATTTGGGGATGAAACTTGGTACTGACCTTGGCCCTGCGTGTAACGCACCAACCGCATTTTTCCAGCTTTCTCCCAATGTTTTCTGATCTTCTGCAAAACCCGGTCAAACAGAACCTGTCCCTTGTCTTGTAATTCCATTGCTCACTGACGCCACTGAACAAACCATCTGTTGCACGTGTAGAACGTATCCTCCACTATGGCACAAACAGGCAATCTACGACTCGTTCGGAAGACATTGTTGAGCGACTCGGAGCCGTTTGTTGTCATGATACCAAACCGGTATCCTCCGTCACAGGTTTGGAAAATTTTCTCATAATTGGACGGCTCCATCACATCAGTAGGACGTACTTTGCCCACTCTCTTTAAATATGCATTACACTGCGAATTTAGCTGCACAAAAACAAAGGGGTGTTATTTCATTTTCATAAAATTCTTATAAGATAATTAAACGAAATGTTATAAGTTAGACATACATGAGCAAACTCTTCGAACATCTCTTTCAATCTTCTCGACTTCTTCCTCTTTGCTCCTTCCTTGAACCTCCATCCGTACCATCTGTCTCCTCCACAGTTCTTGACCAGGTTGTCAGCAACATGCTGCATACAATACCTATGCACAAAAAGCTCGGGAGGCCAACCGTATTCAGCTGTCAGTGCAGCTTTGATTCTCTTGTGCTGGTCTGATATGACACATACAAATTTACACGGGCCGAGCACTTCATTCCTCAACCACTGTAAGAAAAAACCCCAATTCTCAGTATCATCCTGCCGTACAATTGCAAATGCAATAGGCAACAATTGGTTCTCGGCATCGTAGCCGCAAGCTATCAAAAGCCTCCCCTCATATCGCCCAGACAAGAAGCAGGCATCAATGCTGATTGATACCTCGCATATTTAGTCTATTTTAGGCCTTTTTTAGTACCAGATTCGTGCCCTAATTCACCAGAATCATGTGCATTTCATCGATATATCTTTAGAATTTGGTACTGCTGAGTGTTTGTTTGTTTTCTGCAGGCTTGGAGCAAAACACACGAAGAAACGACGATTTGGGATGATCTGGTATGGCCCTTACCAAGTTTGGTACGGGTCTTACCGGACTTAGCCATTTTTCAGCTCATCACGCCTGGTACGGCCTGGCCGTACCAATTTGGTACGGGCCGTACCTAAAGGCGGCCTGACAGATTCAAATTTTGGCAGAGGCTATTTAAAGCGGGGAACTCTCCAATTTCGACATACATTCCATTCCAGATCTATTTGAGAGCACAGTAAGAGAGAGAAAGAGAGCTAAGGAGCTAGGAGCAAGAAGGAAGGAAGAGGAAAGAGGCGAAACTCGACGGATCTAGCTTCCTCCTCTCGATCCCTTCGATCCTTGGCTATCTCTATCCCTTTTATTGTATTTTTAGATCAGATCATGTGCTGTGAGTAGTTATTTTAGTTTCTAGGGTTTAGAGATGGATTCTTGATTTGTTTTGACTTTCTTTGACTTGTATCTTGTATGAACTCTTTTGATTGATTGATTGTGATTTCTTTGCTATCTTTTGCTTTGATTGCTGTGATTGTGTATGATGAACCTCTAGGTTTAGATCGAACCTATCAAGGTCATGTGATCATCTCAATCTCTCAACCAAATCAATTGTTTAGGGTAGACTTGTTCGAATTGAAGCCGAGAGGTTGAATTCTCCTCTAATCGACAGATTAGAGGGTGCCTTAGGTCTCCAATCAACCAGTTAGGGTAGATCTGTACCAACACACGAGAGTTGAGGTGTAGAAATCCCTAAAAGGCAATCAATTGCATTCCAACCTAGATCTTGATCCAACAAACGACAGTTGAGGCTTAGGAACCTTAGGTATGGTCAATTGAACCTTTCCAAAGAGTTTAGCACAAGGTACCAGCAAGGAAATGCATCAACTCGAACTGGTAAGCTCTGTTCTGGGAAGCCAGTACGGGTCTTACCAGAGTGGTACGGCCTTGCCTTACCAAGTTAAGTACGGCCTAGCCGTACCGACTTGGTACGGGCCGTACCACTAGAGGCAGATCATAGATGAAGTCTGAAACCCTGGAAACGCCTTTTATCCATAATCAAAACACAATTTACATTTCTTCTAGCATTTTATTACATTGTTTGAATTGCTTGAATTGACCTTTTTAGGAACTTAAATACCAAACCAAAACCTTCTCACTTCTAGTTTTTAATCGAGTTAGGTAGATTCTAACCTAGTAATTGTCCGTCCCTGTGGATCGATACCCGATTATACTACTCGATAGGGGTTGTGCACTTGCAACCCTTACTCGTGAAGTGTAAACGCGGTTTTAAAAGGTACGCCCTCAAGCGTACCGAAACTTGCGTTGCGCTTCTGCGCGAACACTGATCACTGGTCTCAGGTACTGGAACGCTGCAATACATGGACCAAATGCCCAGGCTACGGCTCTGAACTGGGCAACACCTGGCATGATTAGTCCTGTTTCCTTATTCTGTACCGGGCTGGTCAGAAATTGGTGGGTCGAGCCGGGATTGTTGTGGCAAATTGCAAGCAACAGTGGTCTCAGCAAGCTGTACGAAATCTCCCAACTCCCAAATTGTCGGGCTATTGCCAGCTCACGGCCCCTCCACAGTCGGTTGTATTTAGGTGTCACATTGTTATACACAGACAAAACAATGTCTGCCACCGTCTGGATGCTCATACACGGGTTCTTTTTAATGCTGTTCTCAATGACATCGGCAATGAGTGCTACCGTCAGACATTCGTGGTCGTCCCTCGTACTCTCAGTCCTACATGTGTGAGGCCTGTCTTACTTAGTTATAACCCATGCGTCTCCACATCTCGTCGGCTTTGCCCTAAGCTCGTAACGGCAATTCTTGTCCTTGCACAGCAGAGTAACCCGATCCCTGTCACTTTTCCAAGATCTGAACTCCTGATTCTTTTTTATATGGTGCTATCTGATCTTCTTCATTAGGTCTTCTTTGCTATTAAAATATTGGTTTGCAGTCAGCTCACCTTTGTACTCAATCCGTTGCCCATAATAACCAATATCTGCTTCTCTAAACTCAGAAACATCATTGAGGTCTGGGAACGGGTGCGTATTAGTCCGGCCACTAAGCGGCCCCCCTCATCAGTACGACCCATGTGCCTTTCAGCTGTTTCAACCGGCCCGTCTTCATCGCAACCTTCCATGTGATATGAATCCCCCCACATTTCTCCCTCAAATTCATCCCCGCTCCTCAGATCATCCTCCGGTATTTCATTAATATCTTCAAAGTCCGGGTAGCTTGCATCGTCTACTAGTGCAGGTCTGGGGTAAGGTGATACTGGAGGTAACGGTAAAGGAGCCACATTTACGGATCTAGGTGGGGTTGAAACTGAGTGTCTTGGTCTGCCTCGATTGTGTCTAAGTGGGGATGCAACTGAGTGTCTTCGTTGAGGTGCTGGTGGAGTGACATAGTTGTAGGGTTCTGGGTCAGGTTCGTTGAGGGGTAAGGTGGAGTCACGTCTGTAGGTTTCTGGTTGTGGGGTATATTGTGGTGCCGCTGATTCAGAGCCCGAACTTCCAACCCCGGGCTCTCCCGGAACTCTTCTAACAAATATTTCTATTAGAAAATTCCCTTCGGACCTCAAATAACCAAACATGCCTCTCCATGTACTCTCATCTACCAGTTTCGCAACCATCCATTTTTCGCTGGAGGGATGGCAATATCGGGTTGCCAATTCTAGGTCCCACCTTTCTGGGTTGTAACCGGTGTGTGTGTAAACTATGGATTTCAGGTCCAAAAGTGAGAGGTCATCTGGAATCATTAATGAATGAGCTGCATCTTTGTTGTAATACGCCCCTTGTGCACTATTAAGCATCTTCCCACCATAGTGTAATGAAATAAAGGCCATGGTAAACAAACTACATTTTAGAAAATGGTAAACAATTGTCAGGTTACTAAATGGTAAACAATTGTCAGGTAACTACATAGTAGACAATTGACTGGTTACTACTTCTTTTTGGGTTTAGGGTTTAGGTTATAGGGTATAGGGTATAGGGTATACCGTATAGGGTATAGGGTATAGGGTATAGGGTTATAGGGTTATAGGGTTATAGGGTTTAGGGTTTAGGGTTTAGGGTTTAGGGTTTAGGGTTATAGGGTTATAGGGTTATAGGGTTTTAGGGTTATAGGGTTATAGGGTTATAGTGTTATAGGGTATAAGGTATAGGGTTTAGGGTTCTAGGGTTCTAGGTTTATAGGGTTATAGGGTTTAGGGTTTAGGGTTATAGGGTTATAGGGTTTAGGGTTTATTATTAATTTTTTAATAATATAATTAATTATTCTATAAAATAAAACATAATAAAAAAAATAAAAAATTTTTACCTCAACAGTGATTAGCGAGCTGCCTCGGGCTGTGTGCCTTCATCTGAAGGAAGGGGTGCTCTTTTATAGAGTTTTTGCGGTTTAAAAAAAAAAAAAAGTACCAAGCCGGCCAGAAAATGGCCGGCTTAGGGAGGGAGTAAGCCGGCCATTTTCTGGCCGGCTTGGGTATTTTTAGCGAAAGTTTGAAAATCTGGGCATAATTAATAATTTGTATTAAACTTTGGATATTAATAAAAATGTCGGCTTTATTCTCATTGCAAAGATTTTTTTTGTATTGATTTATTTGTATGCGAAGCGCTTAGTAGTATTTTACAAATTTTGTAAAAACACCTTAGTACAATGTTGAACGGTCGGATCGACTGTTTGAACTTTAAAAATGAAAATATGTTCATTTTACAAATAGGTCCTTATGTCCATAGAAGCATCCCTCTGTAAAGAAACATGGTAATTATACAAAATGCCTAAATACTGATTACTGAGACATTGGGCCTGGTTAGGGGACAAATGGCCACGTGTCGCAGTGTAATTGGCAAAGGAATTTTGAGACGTAAGCGTGCAAGATTGAACCTTTTGCACCAGATAATTCAAACCGAGCACCGGACTAAATTGAAAGTCTCAATTTTTATTAACAAATTTAATTTTTATACTTCAGGCGAATAATAACCAGTCAACAGAGATGATTTTAGTTTAAGATGATGCGAATCTAAATTTGCCCAAGTAATCCAAAATCTTTTTACAGATTCTTCATTTTTCTGAAATATATTTTGTAAAATAAATCTGTACCGCAGGGATGAAAATGGATATAAAAATAATCTGATGTGCAAATATTTACGGATATGGTTCTGAATTTCAACAATAAATTCGGATTTGAAATATATTTGCGGATATACAAAATAGTCATATTGTTTCCCATTACGATCAAATACATGATCAGAATGTTGGCTCATTTGAAATATTTATATTTGTTTATAAATGTTAATACTATAAAAAAATACTTCATAATAAATGCGATATAATATTTGAGATTTGAATAAGTTTTATTCTAATATCTAACTTATATTTATATGAGTGAGGCTACGGTGCTATGCATAGCACGGATTGGGTCCGTGCTACGGCTCAAAATTTGACTTTTTAAAATTCTAACGGTCGATCCGAACCGTTCAATATGATTATAAAATGAATATGTACGTGCAAACCAAATTTTACATTTTTTTGAATTTTTTTACTATTTTTTTAGATAGGCTGTTTTTGGATGGTCCAGAATGTTCAGATCAAGTGATTTTCGAAAAAATAGTAAAAAGTTCGAAAAAATGTAAAATTTGGTTTGCAGGTACATCATTTTATAATCATGTTGGACGTTCGAATCGACCGTTAGAATTTTGAAAAGTCAAATTTTGAGCTGTAGTACGGACTCAATTGGTGGTATGCACTAGGGCTGCAAACGAACCGAATCAAATCGAACTTACCCCCGGTTTGAGTTTGGTTTGAATTAATTTCGAACTAAGTTTGGTTTGAATTAATTTCGGGCGAACTCAATTTCGAACGAACTCAATTTCAAATCGAATTTTTTACGAACTCAATTTTGAACTTTTACGAACTTTGTTACGACTTACGAGTTATGACTTATGGCTGGGCCATAGTTCGAAATTACAGCACTTCAATAAAAACTCAAGCATTCTGAATTCTAATTACACAATACACCAAAGTTTATATCAAAGTTCATTACAAATACCAAAATTTATATCAAACACCAAAGTTTAGTACAATCAATTAAAATTCAATACAATCACATAATCCAAAGTTTTTCCAATAGCCAACAGGAGCAACATCACCAAAGTTTTCATCTATTCAAAGTATTCAAAGTACAATTTAAATATCAAGAGAAGTACAGAACAATCACCAAAGTCTTAGAATTATTACAAACCCAAATATTATCCTAAATAAAACATTAAAGCCATTATCAACGGAAATCAACGGTTCACGTTTGAGTTAATTTCGAACTAAGTTTGGTTTGCGAACCTATTTCGAACGAACTAAGTCCAGTTTGAGTTTGATTTGAATTAATTTCGAATCGAACTTTTTACGATCTTTTTCAAATCATACTCGAATCGAATTACGAACTACGAATTTTTTGTGCAGCCCTAGTATGCACAGCACCGTAGCCTCACTCTGTTTATATTACATTTGAATAATATCCGAGTTGTTCAACTCCTACTCTATGAATTAGTAGGTTTTACTTACAGATATGGAACGGTATTGACTTTGTACCGCTATGTCATGATATTATTCGTCTCAACCCAGTGGTAGTATTATTTTCTCACCTACCTGGGCCTGGGCCCTGGGGGCAGCACCTCACTACACAACGGCTACATTTTTCACCCAAGTCCAGGTGGCTTTCACACTGCCAGTGAGAAAATCAAACCGGAGAATAATAAAAAATCAAAAGGCCAAAGAAAAAAAGAGAGAAAAGCAACCAAAGAGGAGACCCCACTTCTTCCCGCGTTGATTCTGCCACGACCTTCCTCCATTAAAATAAAACCCTCTCTCTCTTCAATATATCTCTAGGTAACTGGTCCATAACTATACGACCCAGTTGCCAAGCCAAGCGCCACTCTTTCAAAGATCCAACCTGGTTTCTCTCTCTCTATATCAAGGGATTTTGTTTAAAAAGATTTCTTTGACGGAGTTCCATGTTTCTTTTCAAGTTTTTATTGACTGGGTTTTGGTTGGTTGCGATTTTGTAGAGCGAAGGGGCAAATTGGCCTTTTTTTTTTGTCAATCTACGATACTCAATCTAACATAAGAGTCGTCGATCGATCTAGGTTCTTTTTGGGTTTCGATTGATGCATTTTGTAAAGAGCAATGGGTGAGAGATCGTTTGTTGTTTTGCTCGGAGCCTTTAGAGAGAAAGAAATTGATATGTTTCCCCATCGTTCTTGATCCGAGAAGAGATCACTTGGTTAATCCCATTTGTTAAATCTGGAGAAAAGAAAGAAAATCCCCAAATTCCTCTCTTTCCTTCTCCCTCCAGCGATGGGTTGCTTTGTTTCAAAGCACGAGCTTCATAGGAAGCATGGCCAAATCTGGAAATCTAAATGCATTACTCCAACTAGCGAAACAACCAGCATGGCGAAAGAGGACCATGTGACAGAGGCAACAAGCTTCACCTCCAATGAGACCATAGAGAATGTAATTGACAAATCAGATAAGAAGGAATCCGAGAGCAACATGAGGAAATCAGTGGAGACTGCTACCGGTACCGATGGTACGGTTATCGGGAGCTCGATGAGTTCTAGAAGCTTCCGGCTTAGAAATCTGCACAAGTACTTGGAAGGAGAACAGGTGGCTGCCGGATGGCCCCCGTGGCTCAGTGTTGTTGCCGGAGAGGCCATTCAGGGGTGGGTCCCACTAAAAGCTGACAATTTTGAGAAACTGGAGAAGGTATTTCAAGCGCCGTCTCTTTTTCACTTTTTCACTTTTTGATGTTTGTATTTGTGTCTTTGTATGGAGGCCGTCTCAATTTTGCCATGAATGTCACACAAAAACGGAAGAAGAAAAGAATACGAAAGAAGAGAAAATTACCATGGATTAGCTTTTGAATCTTAAATTATGAGACTGGTACCGTATAATATAGCTTGTACCAAAAGCATACTAAATTATCAACAGTAATGATCATCTTCTTGTTATTTCACTTCTCTTTTATTGCTGTTCTTTTTGGTTTCTAATTGGAACCTTGTACCCATTATTCTCTTTTATGTTCAATCAAAATTCTAAAATAACAGTTGTACCAACTGGAGCCAGTACCTTACAATGTGGGCGCACCAGCGACAGCAATTTTGTTTCCTTTCTAATTTAATTGAATTTTGCCAAAACAAAAGAAAAAAAAATGTTTATATTGCTTTTTCTTTGAGCATTAATATTTTGTACCTTATTTGTACCAGGTGGGTCAAGGTACATACAGCAGTGTATTCAGGGCCCGTGATCTCGAGTCAGGAAAAATTGTTGCTTTAAAAAAGGTGCGGTTCGATAATTTTGAGCCAGAAAGCGTTCGATTCATGGCGCGAGAAATTCAGATTCTAAGAAGGTTGAACCACCCAAATGTAATGAAACTGGAGGGGTTAATTGCATCAAGGCTTTCATGCAGCTTATATCTTGTTTTTGAGTACATGGAACATGATCTTGCTGGCTTGTCATCTGATCCTGATATCAAATTCACCGAATCTCAGGTTCAAAGTTTTTCTCAGTTTCATTTAATGGGGATCCATGGGTTGTAGATGTGTGGAGTTGCACATGTTTGCAGTTATTGTTGAGACACAATTACGCCTCAGATCAATATCCAGCTGTTCTATTAACTATCCATTTAATCTAGTTCTTCCTAAATTGAAGCATATTGAGGGTTGCATGAATCAATTGAATAAAATGAGCCTAGTTATAATCCATTTTCGCCATAGCTTTCTAAGCAAACAGTGAGCAAGGCTCTTGAAGCTATTTTGTTTGAGTATATGTTGTGTGACATCTCTTTAGCGGTTTCTTTGACCTGCTTGCTCAATATAGGGATATCAAGAACCAATTTCACAATTGCATGCATCTTCCTAAACTCCGACCAACTTGAGATTTTCTCATATCTTATTTATAGGTTGTAACTTTTAATAGTAGTGTTCTAAAGTTCCACAACTGCTAAATTGATTTTTATTAGCTGAATTTGGCAAAGTTGTTAGTACTTTACTTGTTACAGAAAGTCAGTCCCGTTTTTTATCACCACAATATAATATATTATTTTTCTTTTATTCATCTAATTTCAGGTAAAATGCTACATGCACCAGCTTCTCTCAGCTTTAGAGCACTGCCACTCTCGCGGCATAATCCACCGGGACATAAAAGGTGCGAATCTTTTGGTGAACAATGAAGGCATGCTCAAAATGGCTGACTTTGGGCTTGCGAATTTCTATGACCCCAAAGACAAACCCCAGCTAACTAGCCGGGTTGTAACTCTCTGGTACCGTCCCCCTGAGCTCCTATTGGGCTCGACCACGTATGATGTATCGGTCGATTTGTGGAGTGTCGGGTGCGTTTTTGCTGAGATTTTTCATGGGAAGCCTATCTTGACAGGAAGAACAGAGGTATTGTACCAGTGATAATTGACAAGTGAATGCAATATGGAATGTTTCGTATCATTACCATACCTACTGGTCCTTATTTCGGCAGTGACTTCAATGTAGTGCATCAACTATGCCCCAACTCAGCTGCAAAAAAACAGCAACAGCAGTATTGCTAATATTTAAACTATGATGGCGATGATGCTAGTAACAATTATAGCACTAATAACAACAGTATTAATTTCTATTATTTCTGTCTGGTAACAATTTTTGTTTGATTCCTGAATTGATCAGCACTGTTATTTTTCCCTGACCTGACAAGTAGCGGTACCAGCTCAGGATGCAAATCTCAAGTGCCCATAGACAAATTTATCAGTGTGGTGGCAATTAAATAATAAACACCTTTTTTGTTAAATTGAAATTCAAAAAATTGCAGATTGAGCAATTGCATAAAATATTCAAGCTGTGTGGCTCCCCGCCAGAGGAGTACTGGAAAAAGTCAAAATTACCGCACGCCACGATTTTTAAGCCTCACCATCCATATAGGAGTTCCCTTCAGGAGACGCTTAACAAAGTACCTGGCAATGCCTTCGGCTTGTTAGAGACTCTTCTCTCTGTTGAGCCTTACAAACGGGGCACCGCGTCGAGTGCCCTCAGTTCTGAGGTTAGCTTCTCTCTGAGAAGTTCACCCATTAATTCTTCTTTTTATATCTATTGTGACAAGAGAATTATATTATTGTTTGTATTGGCAGTACTTCAAGACTGAGCCATATGCATGTGAACCATCGAGCCTACCGAAATACACACCAAACAAAGAGTTGGATGCTAAGATTCGCGAGGATTCAAGCAGGTACAAATAAAGGAGATAGATACAAGAGTACTACACCTATTTGTACATTTCATTGGAATTCATTTTCTCTGTCTTGACCATGTCATATTTTCTGTAGGCGCAAGAGTGGTGTTGTCAGACTACGATTTCAGGATTCTTCTAAAAGACAATCAAGACAGAGCAGGGCTGCTCGTGAGGCAACAGATGCCGCCAAAGTACAAGATCGCCCCCATGAGGTACATGCTCTAGTGCTTAGCAGTTGATTTATACCAGTTCTAAATTACCAAAAGCGATTAAACCTTGTAGATCTTATACATTTTTCTTTTCAGGAATTGAGAAGCAAGCCTAGGCAAGAGACAAGGCGCAAATTGAATGGCCAAAACACACGGCTACATGTGGATTTAAAACCTTTGCCAGAATTAGTTCCCGAACATATTCAAAGTCTTCGCAGATTTGGTGGAGCGCACCACATGTTTGATTCAGAAAATGACCAACAGGATGGGGCCTTCTCAGGCCCATTGATTGTTGCTTCTTCTAACAACTTTGCTTGGGCCAAGAAGCCTAGAGCAGAGAGGAGGCCTATTTCTAGGGATGAACTTATCAGAAATGAAGATTATAACAAGAAGAAAGATAAAAATCCGAATGATTTAAAAGAACAGTGCAATGATGGGCTGAAGCGGGGTTTTCTGAAAAAATGGTCACAATTAGATCGACCTGAATCATGTGACTCGTTTGATGCTTACTTCCAAGAAGACACCTCATCTAGGAGTAGCACTGTGGTATGTATTTTATGTATTGTCTAGGGATTTCGTAGTACCAATACTGATATGCACTGTTACTGTTGCTATCACTATTTGTTTCACTCTCCCACATAACTAATCCTGAATTGTAGTTGTCTGGTAGTGCCATCCTTTGTTCATATGCATTTTTTGCCAGTTAAGAATATAACTGATATTTACTCAAAACTTGAAATGAAGGAAATGGAGCAGGGGCCAAGTGAGAGAATGGAATTCTCAGGGCCATTGTCATTACAGCCCCACTTGATTGATGATCTTCTTAAAAAGCGTGAACGCCATATCAGACAGGCTTTCAGAAAATTGTGGTTCAAAAGAGGTAATTACAAAAAATCAATAGTATTAAGATGTAAAAAAGACATGAGTTTTTCTAAACAATAAGTAGTAAAATTGGTGGTTTTTTGGAATAAAGTTGGTCGGTGATCCTTATAACTTGTCGGACCACCACAAGATGCCAAAATGTTATATTATATAGCTGATTATAGCACCCCCCCCCCCCCCCCCCCACACACACACACACGCTGTTTGCTGCTTTCCTTTTAACTAATGGATGAATATTTTCATTTGATCATCTTTTAATTTATAAGCAGGGAAAAAGCAAGCATCCAATGAGGATAAGTAAACTGCAATGCTTGTTGATTCTTAGCTGCAGTAAAATTTATGTGGATTTCTAAATTGCTCCACTAACACCAAGAACTTTGATTTACATTATGACAAAAAGCACTACCGGTTGAGAAACTAATGACCCGCCTCGGTTTCCTCTCTCATTTACAAGTGAAGCATAACTCAATAGCACTTATATGGCTTTGTTTGTTGTTTGTTGGTTTTTTGCGTGTGTGTGTGAGAGAAATTTAGGATTTATGTCCATCTGGAATTAGGGTTTACTGATCTCTTGTGAATATTTTGTATAGGTTTCAAGTATTTTCCTTTTTCTTTCGGTAATATTGTCAGGGTTTTGTGTAGTTCATTCGATATGTGAAATAATACTTTGCAGCTAGCTTCTGCTTGGCTGTTTAAAGCAAGTTGAAGGAATGATGATAACATTTCACAAATGCCTGGATGGTTGCATTGTTTTTTCTGCCTAATCACTTCGTAGTTCATAAATGTCGTTTCGAGTTTGATCGGGATAACTTTTTTATACTCCTTTTAGTTTGGACCACATTAATCAGTTGTTTAGCTGGTTGATCAAACAACCTCATATGTGAATCATTATGAAACTTCTCTCTCAAACAGCTGGTATTTTCAAAGAGGTAGTTGCAGAGTCTGGCCTTATAATTTCATGTCTTTTGACTTATTGAACTGGATGATAATAAATACACCGCAAAATCAAAGTAGAGCTAAGTTAGGCCGCTGTTCTGTACCTAACATACAGATACAGTTCAAAGGCCTGATATAACAATAGATAATTCCCACTACATGATTGATATTAACTTGGACCACTGCGAATTGGTATATCCATAGCTAGCTTTTTCCAATTTTTAAAACAAAACTATGTTTAGTAAAACAATCAAGATTCATCCTCTTTTTCTTTTCTTAAAAATTTGTACAGAATTCGCTCCTCAAATTTTACATGATTCATCCTTTTTCAAGTGAAAAAAATTACAACTCTATTCAGGACAAAATTTGATGGTTTTTTCACGAACGAATGTACTAATTACCCAACAACCAGTAGTTAAACATGAATTTTCATTATATTCCGATATACATGTTATGTTACATTGTACTCGAGTCAGCTTTGCTCAGTGCATAAATAAGAAGTTAGAAGGATCTGACTGAGGGTCCATAACAGGCATTTTTTTTTTTTCCATATGATATTATGGTACAGCAACTATTCTCCTTGTCCCTTCAAACAACAAAAACATATGATTTCTCTTCAAAGTAATAACAATTTATTTTTTGAGGAATTTTGTGCTTATTTTGTATTAGTCAACAAAATCAATAAAAGCAACTAATCATCCTCAAGAGTGACGATGGTTGGAATCTGGCCGTGATTTACTAAATCGATTTTGTTCAGCCTCACACAACACAGTACCTGCTCTGGCAGCTCCTCCTGCTTCTGAGCCTGAAAAGCCCAATTCCAAATTAGGATTCAAAATTGTTAATTGGAATAGAAAGCCTCCATCAGTCCATCAGCATCTTTCCTTCTTTTTTTATTTTTCACAAAAGTGGTATATCGTGCCGAGGAGGGTTCAAATGCCACCAATTTTTGTACCTCCATCATGCCTCCATTTTTTGCAAGCACATAAAAATTATCTATATTTATATGTGATCTATATTATTCTTAACATGCACATAAAAAATTATCACTTTTCGATTTTGGTTGTATATGAATCCGTGTATTTTTGCAAGCTCTTGATACTGATAAAAAAATATTGAAATGCTAGGATCTTTTATGTGTGCATAAAAATGATATTGATCATATCTAACGGTTATTTTGATATTTAAGTTTTCAATTTGAAGTTATTTTAGTTCTAAAAATAGAGGCATAACAGAGGCATAAAAATAGAGGCATTTGAACCCCTCATATAGTGCCACCTCCTTCAACTTTTATGGAAACATCATCTCTCATTTTTTTCCTTTCCAATAATGCACCTAATGACCTTTTTTCTATTTAAAAAACCGAAGCTATGTATGGGAGATACGGTAAAATGTAAATTCAATGGTGAAGGCTATGGTGCTATGCACAATTCATGTACATATGTTGCAAACAAGTTGTTAAATTAACACAGCTGCAAAATTTCATGAGCTATGAGATTTTCAAATAAGAAAAGGCTTAATTATGAATAGAAGATACAAAACAGACCTGAATTGTTAGACCCAAATCAAGAACTCCATGCTTCATTCGCTCGCGAAAAGACTCGAGTCCCTTCCTTGAGATATAGCTGAAGCGGTGCACATCCAAATCTACCTCAAAGTAGTTTGATCCCTGCAAGGAAACATGACGAAAACTGAGTACAAAATAAGTCTAGCTCTCATTCTTTTGTGCCTCGTATGGTAATTCTGGCCTGCACCGCTGCACGGGTGAAAGCCTGGCTGATTTACTGATCCAACCCAAAGCAAAAAATGCTTAAACCTAACCTAATTCACAAATCAGTTACTCTTGCCAACACTAACTTACAGGTACCAGGTCACATTGATGTTATGCATCAGTAAAACATCAAACCGGCCTCACACATTAAAGCTAATCCAAAATCCAATAGATTAGCATTTAGTTTTATGCCATCATTTCTTACGGCCTGGTACTCAGCTCTGGTCGAGCATGATTTTATTTATTATTTAGTTTTGACTTCGCAAAAAAAAAAAATCCACACTCAACAATTTTAAATGCCCTTGAGCCAACAATAGAACACTCGCATGCAGGAGCGGATCTTAAGGCATTGTAGAGGGTGCTTAGCTACCCCCATGATTTAAAAAAAATTAATCTTGTGTACAGAAATTTAATTGAAATTTCGTTTTTTTTAAGTTTATACTTTATATATACTTCAACCCCCTCATAAAATGTTAAATGTGTGCCACCCGTTATGTATTTACAACATTATACATAATGTGTATAATGTGCCTAGCCTAGTGGTTAGAGTATCATTTTGTGATTGTGGTGACTTGGGGTTCAAACCACCCAGTGACCACACATTATGTATTTACAACATTATACCTTTTACATTTCAGTCCCCCCCCAATCTAAATTTTCTAGTTCCGCCCTGGTAGTCTTGGGGGGAGAGAATATTGCTCTTCTTACCTTATAGAAGCTGTGCTGAGGGCGAGAGAGCACAGGCTTGTCGTTGTAAGCCTGAATGAGCTTCCTCTCGGTGCCGCCCAAGTGGAGGTCTTCTGGGTTCACCAGCCCAGCTAAAATCTTGAGCCTCTCTCGGTACGGGACGACTGACTCCTTCGTAAAGTTCTTCACCTTCTCAGTTTCATTCTCAATGAATCTCTGCAAGCAATTTACCATATTTCATGAAGTCCTCCGACATGCAATGGAAGTCGACAATTTACCATATTTTATTACCTTATCTGCATGCAAAACCCTAGATTTTTTCCTGTTGCAGTGAGTAATCTTTTCCTTTTGATAGACTAGTATAATGGAAAACGTAATAAAGTAGTTTTAACTGTAGTGTTAATGAGCTCCCATTTTTTTTTCCCATTGGAATGAGCTCAACCGAACTAATATCAAGTAATAGAGGGATCGGTGATATGTTGCAGATTTTCATACAATTTTTCCATTATATAAGCAATTGGTTAAGTGTATGAGAATATGCTCAGTATTATTTGCAATCAGGTATATGTGTTATTTACTAAGCTGGAATATTTCTGCAAAAAATTTAAACAAAGAAAGAAAATGGTTAAACAAAGAAAGAAAATGGCTATACCTTCAAAGAATCTCGGAAATGACGAGAAACCTCCTTGTCATAACAGTCGGAAATTTTGAAGTACAAAACAAGACTCATGCCTTCCCCATCACTGTCGCCAAGAAACATTGCAGCTGGGTATGTAGGCAGCTGAAATTGCATTCATAAAATTATGTAATGTATTAATTATTTTTTATTAAAGGGCCCCGTACACCCCAGCATCTTTTAGATGCTATTCTCGAGAATTGAACCTGTGCCTCTCTATAGAGAGACGAGGGCTCGTGCCACTGCACTAAGCCCGCGGTTCATGTAATGTATTAATTAACTGCAATTGTCTAAAGAAAATATTATAATTTAGTGCATGTTTACCTGAATATTTACAACCAGGAGAGATGGTAGCTTGTCATGAGGCTTAACATGCGGCAGCTCGATGTGCTGTGCTATGTGGTTTACTTTACGGGGACATAAAAACAAATCGACCCCAATTGGATAGTAAGGCGCATAGTTCGCTGCTGGCGTCTTCTTCTTGTCTCTGTATTCAAATTTGTTCTCTTGTTATTGTTTTCTGAGTTTCCTAAAAAGTGCCTAAGGTTCAGTAATTTAACCGTAATTTTCCCAACATATTTCAATCTGAGGATTTCAACCCCAGCATTTCATATCGCATATTCGCGTGCTGGAGGCTTGATTAGAAATACCAATCAACAACCCCTCCAAAATAAAAAGGAAAATCAATAAACAAACAAAATTAACCTAAATTTGAATAGAAAGGAAAGAATATTGGTCTATTGACTATTGGCGCAATTGGGGCTTTGTACCTGAAAAAGCTTTCACTCCGTAGCTTAAAAGTAGAAGGTTCAACATAAGACCAGCATCCAGCTGTTGGTTTCTCTCCACTGGAGGCTGGTATCAACAGTCCTCCTTTTGGGCGGTACAAGAACCTCTTTGAAGCACCTGCGCAATTTAAGCAACACAAAGTTTATCAAAACTGTCCCAACTTTATACCATAAAATTAAAAGATTGGTGCTTAAGAATCGAGTCTTCATTTTCCTTGTTCAAATCACCACTTTCGAAATGCCTTGGCAAGAAAAAATATAAAATCTAAGAAAATCAAGTTAAATTCAGTTTTACTTGTTTAGAGGGTAATTAGATAAAGGTCGCTTCTAGACTATTTTGTCAATTGAATGCCGCAAAGTGAACTTAGTATTTAAACAACAGAGAAAAAAGGTAGTAAACCATACTAAACTCAGCGGCTTCTTCTCCGTCATAAGACTTCCTCTTATAGGACAGCCTGATCACCGCTGATTTTCTCTTTGAACAAGGAGAGCCTGTACCAGCCGCCTTGTCATTAAAGCTCACTGACGGTAACAATTTTTTTACAAATGAAGGTGCTTTATTCATGCTATGCTTCTCCTCCCTGTCAGCTTTCTCTTTCAACCCTTTAAAGCTCCCGGCACATGAATTTGTTAGGAACTTCTTTGTTTTAGAGGCAACGTCAGTTATCGGATTGCTCAGTCTAGGCTCATCAGGAGTTCTTTCTTTTTCGTTTTTGCCCCCATCTCCTTTTAAATATTGTTCAACTGCGAGTGCCATGGGCCCGCTTGAGCATGCATCATCAATGGCGTGGCACATTGTATCTACCACACGTGAGGCTGTCTCGTATTGAGAGACTTGTGTTGTATTGAAATCTGGAAGATAAGATGAAAAGCCCAAACAAATTTTACTGCATGTTTACTTTTATCTTATCATATTTTATTTGGGAGTGAATACTAAATGTTGTGATTATTGTCGCATTTATTTGTCTACCTTATAAAATACATAATTCTATCTTTAGATGTAATCAAATTCTTTTCTTCTCCATAAGAAGCATCTAACATCCTGTGATGACATACAATATTCAATCTTAATAAATATTAAAAAGTTTAAAAAATTACCTCCATGAACACTACGGAATTCATCATCAGAATCTGACTCGAGAATGCTGACAGAGTCAAACCAGGCATCTTCTTGGCATACACCTACAGATATATATTAGCAACATGGATATGAATGAGTGTGAAGGGATTACAATTTAATATAATAATTTGGTAGTTATTACTTTCATTGTATAGACAATTGAAAGTAAGTACATATAAGTGTTACTAGAAATAGAGTTTCTCCCTCAGAATTTAAATCATCCTAGGCTCCTAAATTAAATAAGTTCGATGTCCCGTTTGCCACGGCCTACTTCTATAATTTTTTGTTATTAGTTGTCAATTTTTTTTTAATGTAACTTTTTTGACAAGCAAAAAGCTTTTAAAAAAGTATAACAACAAAATAAACTTAAGAATTTTTAGCTACAAAGGTCTTCTTTTTCAAAATTTTAGCTTCTCCAGAGGCCATTTTGCAAACTGCTCAATCCAAATCCCAACTTTCTCCTCTCACTACTCAGAACAGTGGTTCTCCCTCAAATGAACAAATATAAAACAGGAAAAATGATGTGGCCCCCCACCAAAAAAATTAGGCTAAGACAGAAACACCACTTAAATATAAATAACTCAGTAAGAGCTTGGAGGCCTCCGACCTCTTCAACTTTAAAAGGAAATAAAATTATCTTAGACCAGTTCCCATCTATAGCTCAGGTGGTTGTCGCAAATTAAGCAACTTTATAAAAGGAAAAGAAGATTGCAATTGATAAATATAACTCACCATTAGAATCAACCTGGCTATGGTGCCACTGAACCTGGGTTCGGTGAAACATCCTTTTAGATTTATCATCCTTTTTGTGAGCAGTTGCGGCTGTCTCCACGTGTACAAACCCACTCACTGAAAAATCAGCAGATGCTTCTTGTGCATGAGTTGAGACCTTTCTACGACGTAGCTTTCTAGGCCGGTAAGGGAGAGGGAGTTTCCCCTCCTTCGGCCTTGAGTTGGCTTTCGACACACATGAACCCATTTTCAAAAGCTAGCTCCTTTTTCTAAATGAAGAGTGTATTGACAAAGCACCTGGGAAGTAAACAGGAATTCAGATAAACAAAAAGATACACTGATACACCTGCTTTGTGTAAGCTGACAAAACCATCAATTAGAAAACAAAAAAAATGTGCCATACGAAATAAAGGACGCTGTGAAAATATACAATCAGACTCAGTAATTTCACAAAGAAGAGGAGCAAAAAGTAGATATATGAGAATCTGAAGCTAAAATACGAATAACTTTCTCTCAACTTATGAGATATATATGTCTGACCTTATGATTGAAAGCATCACTTTGGTAGCTTGGTCTGTTGGTACCATGGCATTATTTGAGTGTTGCCTAACTAAAAAAATTTATTTAAAATATGCTTCCAACTTTATAATAGGTGGGTGGTATCAATAAATAGAGGGTAGTCAATCCTCATGGAATGGAGGCACTGCAAAGAAAGCGCGTAGCTTTTACAAAATTCAGCAAATGTTGCATGCTGTACATGGTGTTAAATTATAATATTATCTAGCACACCTACTTGTTCACTTACATAACTCTATTTGACGATCTAGCTTAGTACTTACTTCCACTGTGTGTGTGAGAAGGGGGGGGGGATTTTTTTTAAAAACCATAAATAAAATAATTAAATTTACGAAACCAACATGATGACCCGAAGATTTACAAAAACCATCAGACCCGAGATGCCAATTCGGTCCGAACGAATTTTTTTCCTCCGGACCGAATTGGCATTTCGGTCCCTCCTCAATTTCACCTGTTGCGCAGCCAACGCCACAGAAAATCCCACAAAGAGTCCGGACCGAATTGCCAATTCGGTGCAGGTTTTTTTTTTTTTTTTTTTTTTTTAGAGACAAGCAAAATAAAGAAGAGGGATTAAGGACCTATTTGTAAAATGAGCATATTTTCATTTTCAAAGTTCAAACAGTCGATCCGACCGTTCAACATTATCTCCATATTAAAATATACTTGGAGGTCAAATTTTACATTTTTTTGAATTTTTTTGACTATTTATTAAGTATTTTACAAAACTAGTCAAATTTAGACATTGAATTTTGTACCCATCTTAATAAATAGTAAAAAAATTCAAAAAAATGTAAAATTTGATCTGCAATCACATTTTATTTAGATAATCATGTTGAACGGTTTGGATCGACGATTTGGACTTTGAAAATGAAAAAAATAGTTGTTGTAACTCAAATTTGTTGTAACTTGATCCCTCCTCATTCTAAAATACGCTAAATTACTTGAAATTATGCTGAATTACACTATATTACATTAAATTACACTATATTAAGTTCAATTACATTACATTACGCTAAAATACGCTAAATTACATATGAATATGGACGATATCTTCACTGAAAAGACGAAAAACGACGGCGGAACTTCAAACGGTCATAAAACGGTGCTCGAGTGTCCGATTTCAGCAAACGACCACTTTTCGGAAAGCTTGCGAAAATACTCATGTGTCCGTGCCCGCTATGCCGGATTTTGAAATTCAGAATCGCCAAAAAACAAAGGGAAGAACCTCAAAACTTGAGTTGAAGTTTCCGATTAAGATTTTCATTTCTATTATTCAATCCAAGTGTCTCTAAAAAAAAAAAAAAAAAAAAAAACCCTGGACCGAATTGGCAATTCGGTCCGGGCTAAAAAAGCCTTCGCACGAAAGGCAACACAGTTTTACTGTGAATTGAGCTGGACCGAAATGCCAATTCGGTCCGGAGAAAAAAAATTCGTTCGGACCGAATTGACATCTCGGGTCTGATGGTTTTTGTAAATCTTCGGGTCATCATGTTGGTTTCGTAAATTTAATTATTTTATTTATGATTTTTAAAAAAAATCCGGGGGGGGGGGGTATCGCTCACTTATAAAATCCAAAATCAGCTGGAGCAATTATAAGAATAAGCTAAACAGTGTTCTTACATTCTTAATTATTTGGTACAAAAAAATCCCTTCAAACAAAATCTTGAGCCCAGAAACCAACAGAAAGAGGATTGCTCACTTCAAATCTTAACCGGTACTCTTTTGGAAAGTGCAATGTCAATCTTTTTTTTATTTTATTTTGAAACTTAAGTGCAATGTCATTCACACGAACCTGAGAACAGTACCAGTACCTTCATCCATTAGTGCTCTTTTCAATTGAATGCAACATCCCCAGCATTGCTGCCACCCATTTGTCAGAAATCATTTTTAAAGGTGCCTAAACGAATATTCTCACCTCGCTTAAGGTATCTACTCATCTTATTGCATTTTCTCAAGGGCTAAAAAGTAATTTATACCATTGGAAGGGCACGTCTCAAATGATCGCCAAAGCAGCAACTCCGGCATTTCAGCAGAGAAGCACAGCAATGGAAGAAATCCATGGCATTTCAATCCCCAAAATCGAAAGTAAAATTGTAACATTTTAGAGGGTGTGTCTGAAAATTTCCTTACCTCAGATAAAACCAACAGTTTGCCGCGTTTACGAAATGTGCTCTGTCGAGACGACACGAGCTGATATCTTTTGCGGTCAAGTACTTGGAAAGTTCATTAATTTCTGAAAACGGTGAGAGAAATAAAAATGGGGTCAAGTCGCCTCTCTGAAACCCCCACCTCTAAATCAAAAGAGACGGTGGAGGATAGAAATACATTTGAGGAAGAGAGGGAGAGGGAAGGGAGACAAAGGGGACACTCGTGCTATATATAGTATTTGTTTTTTCTGATTATTTCAGGGGCTTTGATGTAAAATGTTGTTTTCTTAGTTTAGAATATACCGGTCAAGACCAGCTGAGACCACGTGGAAATAAGAAGAGAGGAAACTAACACAGGGTAGATTCTAAATAGACACGGTCTCTTTCGTGATGTTAGACTTCATAACTAACTGATTGTGGGGACCGTTTCGTTGCCATCTGGTCCATGGATCGGAGTACGAGAATAGTTAAGAGGGGACTTTTTGTCTATTTCCATTTTTTAAATTAATCAAAAATACTGTTTTTAATTTTACACATTTGATAACTGTAAATCTGTATTCTAAAAACCTTGCTAAAATGTTGTGCGAAAATAATTAAATTGTATGATCTGATCCAAGTTATTTTGTGTTCGATGAGAATTGGTGATTTGGAAAGGTAATTTTACAGTTTTAGGTGAGTGAGAGTTTTTCAGAAAGAGCACGAGATGAGATGATGAATTTGTGATGGTTTTGGATAGGATTGGAGTTTTTTTATTGACGAAAAATGTGATAAAAGACGAATGCTGGTGACTGAAAATTAAAAAATAATTAACATTAATTTACTTAACACATACTTCTAAATTCCAAATTAGTTATACTACTTATATAAAACATTTATATATTGGAAGCTGATAGCAGTACCCGCGCTATAGTACATGCATTGTACTCGCACCATAACTATTATAATTATCTGGGAGGACTGCAAAAACTCTAGCACTGAATTTTTTTTCTAAAGTATTAATACCTATATTGAGAAATATTTATACCTATGAGGTGAACAATTTTTTCGTAAAGTATTAAAACCTATCAACGGAAATATTTACACCTATGAGGTGAACAATTTTTTCTAAATAATTGTCTCTCCAACCAAATCTCAAGTATTAATATCAAGTACTGCATGTATTTATACCTATGCACTGAAATATTTATACCTATGTGGTCAACTATTTTTGTTAGAGGAAGGTTGATGCGGGGACGATTGGAGAAGGTTGATGCGGTGGTACGGGGGCCCCACTACTTCATTAGATGAAGGTTGACGCGGGACGATTGGGAAATTGGAAAATGGATGATCATAACAAGTTATGCATCAAAATATTAATATCTTATTTTTCAAGTATTAAAATATCTTATCTTCCAAGTATTTATATCTATGAAAGTTGATGTGGTGACGAGTGCGAAGTATTAATAGTATTAATAGTAACATTGTGAAGTATTTATATCTATACAAGACAAGTATTTATATCTATACAACGAACTACATATATGATATATGAATTTTCCTTAAATAACTGTACCCGCACTTTTTTTGAAAAATTCTCGCGTCGTACCCGCATTAGGGGACCACACAACCGTTCCAAAGCTGTAATTTTGTTTTACAAATATTAATAGTAACATTGTGAAGTATTTATACCTATACAAGACAAGTATTTATATCTATACAATGAACTACATATATGATATATGAATTTTCCTTAAATAACCGTACCTGCACTTTTTTTTGAAAAATTCTCGCGTCGTACCCGCACTAGGGGACCACACAACCGTTCTAAAACTATAATTTTATTTTACAAGTATTAATAGTAACATTGTGAAGTATTTATATCTATACAAGACAAGTATTTATATCTACACAATGAACTACATATATGAAAAATTCTCGCGTCGTACCCGCATTAGGGGACCACACAACCGTTCCAACACTGTAATTTTATTTAACAAGTATTAATAGTAAATATTGTGAAGTATTTATACCTATACAATACAAGTATTTATATCTATACAATAAACTACATATATGATATATGAATTTTCCTTAAATAACAGTACCCGCACTTTTTTTTGAAAAATCTCCGCTTCCAGTTTCGAAATCGCTAGACGATCGTGTCCAAATCGCCTTGAAATCGCCTCGAAATCGATCTAAAATCGCCTCGAAATCGCGGAAGCTTCGAAAAAAGAAGAAACGGAGAGAAAGGGAAATTTAAAATTCAAACTGGAAAGTATGTAAATTAGTTAATTGGTAGTTGTGGGGACCGCTTACAGTTATGGCAGTTAGTTGGGAATGAATTAAGTGCGGGTACGATGCGGATACTCAACTGTGGGTACTAAAATAATTATTCTAATTTTAAAACTATCTTTATCTCTGTAATAAAGATAACAAAAAATATACCTTTTAGATTACAAAGTTAATTTGGGCTATTTTCTAGGCCCATATATGCTTTCAATGCGAGTAGGAAACAACAGCCGACGCCTTATATATATTTGTACATTTAACTTAAACAGTGAAATCAACCAGCTTTGCCTACTAAAAGGAGTGATACAATCAATCGGGAAGCAGGTACGAGGAGCAAAAATAGAATGAGACGAAAATTTTAAGATATATAATTGTATAATTATTTTAAACAACACATTTTTGTAATTTAAAAAAAAATAATGACAAAGAAAGTATATTTTAAAAATTTCTCTCCCTAATCTCATATGGTACAGCAGGACCAGCATTTTATTCTGAGAGTTTCTTTTTCTTTTTTTATTTGAAGTTAACAGGTGAATTGCCAGTTTATTCCGCGAGTTAAAACCTTAAATTTTTGTGACAGTATAAGAAAAAAAGTATTTACGGAATCAATATTTTATCATAAAACCATTTTACATAAGAAGAAAAAAGGCACTAAACATTTAAATTTTCTTCCTTGAAAAGATAAAAAGAAAGAAAAAGAGACCTACGTAGCGGGTTCTAAACTCAGCGGATGCTGGTATTTATAAAAAGGAAAAATTTGAGCTCTTTCTTTTACTTAAAAGAAAAAAAGAAAAAATATCTCAAAAATAAAGGCATGGTGAAAGTATGAAAAATGAAGGCATTTGAACCCTCCTCATTAAACAATGTTATTCTATACTATATTACACAGTTATATAGCTAAAAGAAACGAGGGAAGTATATATAAGCAATTATAATAAAAATTTTGGTACTCTACATAGCAATCAAATTAAGCACTTAATTAATAACCAATTTAACATCAAGCGCCAAAATTTAACCGCTGATTGTTGGGAACTGTTTGTTCTCTCTCCACTAAACACAAAAGGAGTGAAAATCTATCATTAATTTTGCAATATTATTTAATATTAACTGTTTGACCGAAATTTAAACTTTTTTTAAACTTTATTTGCAATCTGAGAGGTAGAATAAAAAATAACAAGAGAAATAAATTTTAATGCACAACCAGGTTCACCCACATAAATTTCAAGGACCCACAGCCACTTGGTGCGCTAATCTATTTCTCGAAAAGAAAGTGTTATAACTTAAGAATCTATTGTCAATGATCAACAATCGATTTGTGCAAATCTCTTGGTAGACCTATATAGATTAAGAGAAAAGGTTTCTATATCCAACCTTTTGTAATTTTTTTGTACCCACCTTATCCGTTATGCCTTCTAATTCAGTTTGTAACGAATTCTTAACCGTACACTTCATTTCCTTTATAAACTTTATGATATGATTTCTCTCTATTTTGAAAATAAAATTCCAATCTCTCTTCTCTTAACGAAAACCACATCTCTCTCTCTCTCAATCTGTCGATCGATTAAGAATCCATGGCGACGATGCTCCGATCCTCCTCCGCCTCCGTAGAGAGACTCCTCCTCTACCGTGCCACTTTTCCCTCATTCTTTGTCGTTCGATCCCTATTGTTGGTTCCTTTCATCGTCCGATCCCGGCCCAGTCGCTACTCTGACCACGGAGATAGGAATAGACGATCTGAGAGAGACGATCTGAAGGAGCGATCTGGAGGAGAGAGATGAAAGAGAGGAAATTTGGAGAAGAGAGATGAGAGAGGCAATCAGGAGTATAAACCGGGTTGTTTTACAGTATTCACCTTGTGGTTTTACAATATACATATTGTGATTTTACAGTATTCATCTTGTGGCAATCTAGAGGAGAGAGATGAGAGAGAGGCGATCTGGAGTATTCATCTTGTTGTTTTACAGTATTCATCTTGTGATTTTACAATATGCATCTTGTGGTTTTACAATATTCATCTTGTGGCAATCTGGAGGAGAGATGACAGAGGGGCGATCTGGAGTAGATAGGAGGAGACAATCTGAGAGATGCGATCTGGGGGAGAGAGATGATAAAGAGGCGATCTGGAGGAGATAGGAGGAAATGATCTAGAGATCGGAGGAGACGATGTGCAACCGTTTTAAAGTATTTCATATTGCGGTTTACATGATTCAATGAAGAGGTTTACATCCACTTCTTGGCAAAAGGTGTTTCACTCAAAGTTCATAGTCAAACAAGTGGCTAGTCGTCTGATGACACTGGGAGGCAAAATTCACAAGGTTTCCCTTCTTATTTTTCTTTTTAGTACTAATTTACAAGGCGTTGAAAGGATTTAGTGTAGTAATTTTAAAATTTCTTATTAAAATGGCTTAATTTTATTGTCATTTGATTTTTTTTCACTTGATCTGTCAGAGTTTACAGTGTCGATTAGTTAGTTTTACAATATCTATGTAATAGTGTTACAATATGGATTTGATCAGTTTCTTCCTGAAATGGCAAAATTTTAGCACATTTTTATTTGTTTCACTTGATCTGTTTAGGTTTTAAAAGTGTCAATTTATTATGTTTACAGTCTGGATCGGTCAGGGTTACAAATTCGTTGCTTCTGGCTGATCCTGATCTGATCTGGTAACACTTCGAGTCTGATATGATCTAATAGGTTAGCTGTCAATCTGGTCTGATTTTGTAATGTTTTGATGGGGCGATCGTTCATCTTGTTGTTTTGTAGTATTAACCTTGTCGTTTTACAGTATTCACCTTGTCGTTTTACAGTATGCATCTTGTGGTTTTACAGTATCCATCTTGTGGTTTTACAGTGTTCATTTTATATGCAAAACTTATAATTAATCTTAATATTTAAATGTTGTTCTATGTATTTTGCAGCAAAAGGAAGAATTCTATTGGGAAAGTGCAGTCTGATGAGTTGCCTACTAATAGGATCTGATACGTCCTATCTCGGGAGATGAGGCCGTATGGAGGATTGGGCTGACCTGGGTTCGTCCTGCCAAGGGATGGCAGGCCGAGGTGTAGATGTTGAGTATTTTAGATATAGGAATTTGGTACTCTTTTTGCCTTTAAAATTTATAAACCTTCGTACTCAAAGAATAGGTTAGTTGCAAGCGCACAACTTATCGATTGTAGTATTTAGGTGTCGATCCGCAGGGAGAGAGGGAAACACCAATTTTTAATAAAGAAAACTACTTCTAAAACAAAACAATAAAAGTAAAGTGGGGGGGTTTGTTCTTAAAATCCTAAGTTGGGTTCAATACCCGAAAAAGAGGAGTTTCAAACAATAAATGTAAATAAAATAAAGGAAAGAAAGATTGGTTTGTTTTCAAGTTTAAGGAGATCTAGGGGTATTCGGTCTACAATCCCTTGCTAATTCTATTTATTCGGTTTGTTTAAATTCATGTTTGATTTGATGAGGTTTCTAACCTATGTTAGCCTTTGGAACAAATATTAATACAAATACTTTGCGCTTTATGGATTAATGTGCCTCGAATTCTAGGGCTGTCACTAACCTAGAGGGATATTTAATCTCATGCTTCAAAGCATATATCGATATTTGTCCTAAGGTGTCCTAATTAGGATTTGCCTTCGCCTTTCGGTCCTTCACCAAAATCCTAACCTTAATTTCTATAGTTCCGGATTGGATATCAAAGTACGGTCGCTTCTAACCCAACCCTAAGGTGTGTCTTTATGGTTTCAATTAGTAGTCTCCTCATGACCAATGCCGGAATTTAATAAATTTAAAGCGGAAAGACACGATCAACGCGATTTCAAAACTACTTCAATTCAATAAACCCTAACCAGGTGAACTCAAAGGAACGAGTACTAATGAAATTCATAAAGAATAAATCACAGAAATTAACAATCAAATCCGATAACACAATCATAATAAAAACAAATATCCGAATAATCTAGAATTAAACAAGTTCATGCATTGACTTAAACCCCTAGAAAGAGAACTACTCTCTCTTGGAGAGATCCATTACAAAGATTGGCAAAAACAATAAGAAATAAGATAAAGAAATGATTACACCCTTTCTTAGATCTAAAACCTCGATCTTGCCGACTCCTTGCCTGAATCTTCTTCTTCTCCTTCCTTGAAAAGCCTTCTAAAATTTCTGCAGGATCTCTCTCTCTCAATTTGTGGAAAATGGATATAATAATGGATATGTACAATAATGGATCCTGAGAGAGACGAAATTCTTCTCCTTTTATAGCCAAAGGCCTTGCCCAATTTAGAGGATAGAAGTGGAGTTAGTGGGGGCACTTCTCAGACTGCCATGCCTATTATTGGCCTTCTAAAACGGGTTCCTTGGAAGCCAAGAATAGAAAACCTCTTGAAAATGCGAATTTCTGGCTGTCTGCGAGTCCAGTGCGTCCGCACTGGTGGTGAGTGCGTCCGCACTGGGTCGCACCGACTCCAAATCTCCTTTGGTTCCAAGTTTCCTTTTCTGGATTTTCTGCAAATTTTCCTGAGTGCGTCCGCACTGGATCTTAGTGCGTCCGCACTGGGAGACTTTTCAGGCTGATGCGGCCATTGATGCAGCTGTACAAAATTATACATTCCGAATTTGGATCTGGTTCCTTCATGAAAGTTGTAGATCTCTTTGTCCTGGTTCCGTCAAGCTTTGAATCACCCAAATCGGAGTTCGTATGACAAAGATATGGCCAAAATACGAACTGTGTGTCGGCTGAATGCGTCCGCACTCGGGTCAGTGCGTCCGCACTGCGCTCGGACTTTTCTGTTTTCTGTCTGATGGCTGAGTGCGTCCGCACTCTGGGTCAGTGCGTCCGCACTGCGCTCGGTTTCTCCTGTTTTGCTCTGAAATTCAAACGGGCATAACTTATGATCCGTAACTCCGTTTTCGGTGTTCTACCACTTTTCGGAAAGCTTGCGAGAAGATCTACAATTTGCTCCATTTCCTGTAATTTAAATAGACTTCGGCAGTAACTTGATTCTTGGATATATTTCATTATATTCTCTATTAAAATACAAGATATTTGGTGTTATTATGTGATTAAAACTAGATCGAATGTATATATAATTTAGACCTATCAAATACCCCCAAGCTTGAACCTTGCTTGTCCCCAAGCAACATCTAAACTGGGACTACAATTCGATCTCTTTGATACACCTTATATCAAGTTTGTTTTCTCAAGTGAAAAATTTGTATGATCTTGCCAAAAATTAAAACCTTCATGCAAACTTCCCAAATTTTAAGTTTAACCCTCGGATAATTATTACTCAACCCACAATTTGATTACTCTAACTCTTATTTCCTTAAAGGTCTAGAAATTACAAACTTCGTCTACCCAAATTTATTAAAAGAAATGCCATCTTAAACGTGGAATTTTTCAAATTCCCCCAAGCTTGAATCAAACTTAGGTTTAGAAATGTTGCGGACTACTTGTGTTGATACATGCATATTCTCATTTTTGTTGTTGTTGCTTTTGATTTTTCTTGTTTTGATTTTCTTTCATGATTTAGCACTATTTTCCCAATCCTCATTTAAGCACCGGTTAGTTACAAGTAGTTAACTATACCCAACCGTTCTAATTCAAGGGTGCTTTGCATGCTCTTAGTCTAACCCTTTCACTAACACGAATGTCAATTTTATCGGGAGACTAGCGGAGCAAGAGTGCTAAGGGCTCATAACCATAAGTACGTCATGAAGCCGTAACATAGGTCATTGGAGTCACCTTTTATTTTCCAAAATTTTCAATTTTTACCCAATTTCACAACATATATGCATATATCATGAATACACACATCCCTAAGTATTCTTTCATACTTGTGGATATCTCAATCTTTCTAAATTTAAAATTTCCAAATCTAAATAGCTTCTCTAATAAATTTGAATTCCTAATGCCCCAATTTCATACACCTTTATTTCCACAAAGTTTTTCGCCAAATTATGTAGTCATTTCAAATTATTCCAAGGGTTTTACAAAAAATTCGAAAAAATTGTGCATGAATACTCCTAATTATTGTCAATCACCAAAATTTATCAACAAAATGCATGACACAAAACTAGGTAAACATCCTAACAAGTCGGACTGGACCCTATTCATGGTTAGGTAAAACCCTAGTTTTAAACAAAAAATTTAAACATGCTTAAACTAAATGCAAGATACAATTGTGAATTTCAGTTTTTCATTTAACCTCCCCCCAGCTTAAACAAAACATTGTCCTCAATGTGTCAATTCATACTAGAAGAGGAAATTAAAAAGAGAAATAGAAACTCACAAGATGTTGCTCGGTTTAACGTCGGGAGCTCGACTTGTTGAGGCTCAGTTTAAAGGTGGTGGATCATCGAGGGCAATTGCCTCCTTTTCGATGATCGGTTCATCTTGAATGAAATGTTTGAGCCGCTGTTCGTTGACCTTAAATGAACTCATTTTTTCGCTCCATATTTCGAAGGTACCATGGTCGAAAACTCGTGATACTTGATATGGTCCTTCTTGAAAACTTCTTCTGATGCGTTTGTCATGCCAATGCCTCGTCTTTTTTTCTTGGTTCAAGGCGGCATTGATTATGGTGGGATGTATCTCATTTGGGCTAAGAGATTTGTATTTGAGGGTTGTTGGCAATGATTTGAGTTCGACCTTCGGTGGCGTTGTGCATGTTGAAACGGCAAAAACTTGGCTCTGCAAAGTTTCGTGTGGGCTGCCTAAGCCGCACGATTGGTTGTTTTCGTCGTTTTGAGCCGTTTCTTTGTCGATTTCTTCCAGAATTTCATCCAATTTTTCTCCTTCCTTCATCCTATCTAAATGATCATCAATTATAGAGTCTAAAACATCTACCCTGCATATCGAATCATTATCATTAGATGGAAATTGGAGAGATTTAAAAACGTTAAATTCAACCTTTTCATCACCTATTCGGAAAGAAATCTTTCCATCACGCACATCTATAATTGCACCTGCTGTGGTTAGGAAATCTCGTCCTAATAGAAGGGGAGTTTGTGTATCCTCTTCCATCTCCACAACAACAAAATCTACCGGTATGAAAAACCTACCAATTTTGACAATCGCATCCTCCATAATTCCTACCGGGTATCTAACGGATCTATCCGCTAATTGGAGTGACATTTTTGTTGGTTTCAATTCTCCTAGACCTAGCCTTTCATAAACCGCTTTTGGCATTAAACATACGCTAGCACCTAAATCACACAAACAATTATTGAATTCGGTCTCCCCAATTTTGCATGGAATAGTAAAACTACCGGGGTCCTTAAGTTTGGGAGGTAGTTTGGTCAAGAAAAGTGTACTACATTGCGCATTTAGGGAGATGGTTCCGACCTCTTCAAGTTTCTTTTTGTTTGACAACATTTCTTTGAGAAACTTGACATAGGTTGGCATTTGTGCAATTGCCTCGGTGAAAGGTATGGTAATGTTCAGTTTTTTCAATTGTTCAATGAATTTGGCATATTGTTGGTCTAGTTTGTTCTTTACCAACCGTTGTGGAAAAGGTAGGAACCTAAGAGGAGGAACATATTTTTGAGTTTCAGAATTGTGTACCTTTGTTTGGTTAGAATTACCCGTTTTGCGATGCTTTTTCGGAGTTGTTGCAATTGGTGGATCAATTGGTGCGGCTGAAATCGGTTCAGATTGTGTGGATTGAGGGAGTCCTTGTGGTTGGATTGGTTCATCATATTCCTTATCACTCCTCAAAGTCACAGCATTTGCATACTCTCGTGGATTGATGTCGGGTTTGCCCGGAAGTGTGCCTTGTTGGCGAGAGGACGAAGATGCTAGTTGTGCTATTTGTGTCTCTAGCATCTTCGTTTTAGTTTCTAAAAACTCAAACCTATTGTTCAAATTCCTCAAGGAATCCAAAATATCGGTATTGGTGCTTCTTTGTTGGTTCATGAACTCGTTTTGAGATATCACAAGGCCCTCTATCAATTTTTCTAATTTGTTGTTTTGAGAAGGTCCTTCGTACGAGTTTTGGTTTGACCAGTTTTGGTATTGATTGGAATTACCTTGGTATTGATTTGAGTTGTCATTTTCAGTCCTCCACATGAAATTTGGATGGTTCCACCTCGTGTTAGGGTTGTATGTATTCGAATTATCATTTGGCCTAACCTTATTGTAGATCGGGTCGTTCCTCTTATCACCTTGATTGTAGAACATTGCATTGGCTTGTTCGACTTCTTCTCCTTCCATAAGGACTTGGCAATCGGCAGTGATATGAGTCGTCTCTCCACAAATGCCGCATGAAGCCTTCTTTGTCACGGATTTGGCGTTTTGCATTTGTGCCATTTGATGTTGCAAGGCATCTATTTGGGCTTTCAAGGCGGTAACTTCATCGGTTTTCAAGATTCCCGGTGTGGTTTGGGTTCGTCCACCTCTTTCGGCCGTCCATTCCCTTTGGTTGATCGCCATGTCCTCAATCATTAGCATGGCTTGCTCAGGATCCATCTTTGACATATTACCTCCTGCGGCTGAATTCAAATGAGTCTTGGTGGCTATTGTGCAACCTGCAAAGAAGAATTGAAAAAGCAACCACATGTCAAGGCCATGGTTAGGGCACAAGCGTTGAAGCTCGGCCCATCTATCCCATGCCTCGGTCAAAGATTCTCCCTCGGCTTGCTTGAAGGTCGTGATCTTTGTTCGAAAGTGCTGGGTTTTGGATGGAGGAAAGTATTTTCCTAAGAATAACTTCTCCATGTCGTCCCATCTTCTTATGTTGTCACGATTCACGGTCCTTAGCCATGTCCTTGCATTGTCACGGAGGGATAGATGGAAGCATTTGAGCTTGAGGTTGTCTAGCTCTTCTCCTTCTCTAGCGAAAGTGCCGCAAGATTCTTCGAAAACCGCCAAGTGGGCATGTGGATCTTCGTTTAGGGCTCCCCCAAACTGACTTTGGCCAAGCAAGTGGATGAGAGAGGGCTTGATTTCGCGTGGATCTTGGCCTTGAGGAATGAAACCGAAGCGGTGGCCTTGTTGGTTTGGGCTCGCCATGAGAGAAGAAAAGAGATGAAATGTGAAAGAGAGAGAATAGAAATAGAGAATAGTAAAGTGCAGAAAATTAAATAAGGAAAGTAAATATTTTTGGATTTTTCTTAAATAAGGAAAGTAAATTTCAGAAATTGTAAAAAAAAGAAATAAACTATTTTTGGATTTTTAATTTTTCTGAAAAGTAAATAAGGAAACTAAGAATTAAAAGTACTTTCCTAAAATAAAAACTAGTATCTATCCTATTCTCCCCGGCAACGGCGCCAAAAAGCTTGTTGAGTATTTTAGATATAGGAATTTGGTACTCTTTTTGCCTTTAAAATTTATAAACCTTCGTACTCAAAGAATAGGTTAGTTGCAAGCGCACAACTTATCGATTGTAGTATTTAGGTGTCGATCCGCAGGGAGAGAGGGAAACACCAATTTTTAATAAAGAAAACTACTTCTAAAACAAAACAATAAAAGTAAAGTGGGGGGGTTTGTTCTTAAAATCCTAAGTTGGGTTCAATACCCGAAAAAGAGGAGTTTCAAACAATAAATGTAAATAAAATAAAGGAAAGAAAGATTGGTTTGTTTTCAAGTTTAAGGAGATCTAGGGGTATTCGGTCTACAATCCCTTGCTAATTCTATTTATTCGGTTTGTTTAAATTCATGTTTGATTTGATGAGGTTTCTAACCTATGTTAGCCTTTGGAACAAATATTAATACAAATACTTTGCGCTTTATGGATTAATGTGCCTCGAATTCTAGGGCTGTCACTAACCTAGAGGGATATTTAATCTCATGCTTCAAAGCATATATCGATATTTGTCCTAAGGTGTCCTAATTAGGATTTGCCTTCGCCTTTCGGTCCTTCACCAAAATCCTAACCTTAATTTCTATAGTTCCGGATTGGATATCAAAGTACGGTCGCTTCTAACCCAACCCTAAGGTGTGTCTTTATGGTTTCAATTAGTAGTCTCCTCATGACCAATGCCGGAATTTAATAAATTTAAAGCGGAAAGACACGATCAACGCGATTTCAAAACTACTTCAATTCAATAAACCCTAACCAGGTGAACTCAAAGGAACGAGTACTAATGAAATTCATAAAGAATAAATCACAGAAATTAACAATCAAATCCGATAACACAATCATAATAAAAACAAATATCCGAATAATCTAGAATTAAACAAGTTCATGCATTGACTTAAACCCCTAGAAAGAGAACTACTCTCTCTTGGAGAGATCCATTACAAAGATTGGCAAAAACAATAAGAAATAAGATAAAGAAATGATTACACCCTTTCTTAGATCTAAAACCTCGATCTTGCCGACTCCTTGCCTGAATCTTCTTCTTCTCCTTCCTTGAAAAGCCTTCTAAAATTTCTGCAGGATCTCTCTCTCTCAATTTGTGGAAAATGGATATAATAATGGATATGTACAATAATGGATCCTGAGAGAGACGAAATTCTTCTCCTTTTATAGCCAAAGGCCTTGCCCAATTTAGAGGATAGAAGTGGAGTTAGTGGGGGCACTTCTCAGACTGCCATGCCTATTATTGGCCTTCTAAAACGGGTTCCTTGGAAGCCAAGAATAGAAAACCTCTTGAAAATGCGAATTTCTGGCTGTCTGCGAGTCCAGTGCGTCCGCACTGGTGGTGAGTGCGTCCGCACTGGGTCGCACCGACTCCAAATCTCCTTTGGTTCCAAGTTTCCTTTTCTGGATTTTCTGCAAATTTTCCTGAGTGCGTCCGCACTGGATCTTAGTGCGTCCGCACTGGGAGACTTTTCAGGCTGATGCGGCCATTGATGCAGCTGTACAAAATTATACATTCCGAATTTGGATCTGGTTCCTTCATGAAAGTTGTAGATCTCTTTGTCCTGGTTCCGTCAAGCTTTGAATCACCCAAATCGGAGTTCGTATGACAAAGATATGGCCAAAATACGAACTGTGTGTCGGCTGAATGCGTCCGCACTCGGGTCAGTGCGTCCGCACTGCGCTCGGACTTTTCTGTTTTCTGTCTGATGGCTGAGTGCGTCCGCACTCTGGGTCAGTGCGTCCGCACTGCGCTCGGTTTCTCCTGTTTTGCTCTGAAATTCAAACGGGCATAACTTATGATCCGTAACTCCGTTTTCGGTGTTCTACCACTTTTCGGAAAGCTTGCGAGAAGATCTACAATTTGCTCCATTTCCTGTAATTTAAATAGACTTCGGCAGTAACTTGATTCTTGGATATATTTCATTATATTCTCTATTAAAATACAAGATATTTGGTGTTATTATGTGATTAAAACTAGATCGAATGTATATATAATTTAGACCTATCAGTAGACCGAGTTAGGAACTCGGGGTGATTGATGAGAGATTCGGACTCTGACCTGTATGATCTCTCTCTTAGTGAAAATTGCGTCCCCTGTTTCCTGAGGCTTCCTGCCTTATATAGTCCAGCCATAACCGCCATCTCGGGCGTTTATGGGGGAACGTGGGCAGTTATGTCGTCCGTTATTGGGACGTGGGCATTAAACCAGCCGTTTCTGGGACATGGGCATTAAGCTAGCCGTTTCCACGGCTATCCCGTATATCGGTTGGCCTTAACCTCTATTCGGGCCATATATTTTTGAGGCCTCCGAGTTGGGCCTCGGTTTAGTGAATCTTTGGGCTTTTTCATATGACGTCGGGTTGGCCTTGTAAAGGTCCGAATCCCAGTCTTTCATGGCCCAGTTTGGAACAAGTAAAAGGGCCTGTGGAACATGGCCCTATCATTAGCCCCCGAAGTCGGAATGCATCGGCGAGATGCTTTCGACTTGAAGGTGAATAATTCATAAAACATGGTTTCTATTACCGATATTTGTATATTAGTCGTGCTGTAATAACTCGGGTGTGGCATATGTCGGGTACATATCTTGTTATAAACGACAATGTGCTATCATATACCTATCTCAGTATCAATATACTTTTTTTTTTAAACAAAAATGGTCAACGTGGGGGGACAGGTATGTCGCGTAAACGTATGCGTTACCCCGAGGGGTTTTCGATAAATGTTCTCGACATAATAAAATTCATGTTACTGGTGAAACAGTCGTCGTCCCGTAGGACTACATTAATGTGTTGTGTATCTCGGGTGTATTACCCGAGACGAATTTCGTTGCCTTGGAAGGCTTTCGTTCCTCTATCTCGGACCCAAGAATGTAAACACAGTCATAAGTAATATCATATATATATTGATAAAAGCTTAGAACCATACAAAAAATTTGTATCTTGGTCTAAGTGGATACATGAAATAGGAAACAAGGGCTTATCTCGCCCGGATCACATCGAATCTATTGAAAACATAGACAAAAACGACATACATTTAAGTGTAAAATTTCCTTAAGTGGCAAGTATTCCACGGGCGAGTTAGTATGAAACCACTCGGGTCTTCCAACTCGTAAGCGCCTTTACCTCGTGGGCGAATGATCTTAAAAGGACCTTCCCATTGAGGAGCAAGTTTGCTTACATGTTTGCCGGTTGCTTCCACAGTTTTGAGTACCAAGTCACCCGGCTGAAATTCCCGAGGTACCACGTGTTTGTCAA
Organism: Carex myosuroides; assembly: GCA_028015225.1. Lineage (NCBI taxonomy): Eukaryota > Viridiplantae > Streptophyta > Magnoliopsida > Poales > Cyperaceae > Carex > Carex myosuroides. The sequence goes on along the minus strand of CM051486.1, from coordinate 1,178,845 downwards.
ATGCACGTTTAACCCTGCGTTGATACTCCGTGGTCCGAATGCGAGCCCTCTCCCGACCTTCTGTGATGAGGTCGAGTTCAACGGCACGTGTATCGCGATTCTCGTCAGTGGAATATGTCAGTGTACGGAGAGATGGTTCCATCATCTCAATTGGCGTTACTGCTTCCATCCCGAACACTAAAGAGTAAGGTGTTTGTTGTGTGGCTTCGCGAGGTGTTGTGCGGTAGGCCCACAGGATTCCATCGAGAATGTCGGGCCAATTCTTCCTGTTAGCCGCCACTGTCTTGTTGAGACCGTCCAAGATGGTACGGTTAGTGACCTCGGCCAAGCCATTGCTAGCAGGGTGACTGACCGAGGTGAAGTTGTTTTGGATACCCAAGTTGGAGAGGAATGACATGGTGCTGGCTGCATTGAACTGTGTGCCATTGTCTGATATGAGTGCATGGGGTATGCCAAAACGACATATGATGTTCCGCCAGATGAATTTTTCTGCTGCTGCGGCGGTGATATTGGCCAGTGCTTCGGCTTCAACCCATTTAGTAAAATATTCCACGGCTACGATAATCCAGCGGCGTTGCCTGACAGCTTTGGGGAACGGCCCGACGATGTCGATCCCCCATAAGTCGAACGGCCAAGCTCCCGAGATGGATATCTGATCGTATGCCGGGATGTTGCTCAGCTTGCTGTGGAATTGGCAGCGTTCGCATTTTCGGACCAAATTTGCCGCATCTTGCTGCATGGTTGGCCAATAGAAACCAGCTCTGAGAATTCGTTTGGCGAGAGTTTTTGCTCCTTGATGACTTCCGCAGATGCCTTCATGCACCTCGGAAAGCATTCGTAAGGCCACCTCCTCATTGACGCACTTAAGCCAAGGTCGCACGTACCCCCGTTTGTAGAGATGGTTGTTGAATATGGAGTACATTGGGGCAATCCTTTTCAAACGTCGGGCTTCCAGCTGGTCAGTGGGGAGGACCCCGGTGTTAAGGAAATTCCACATCGGGGTGAACCAGGACGTACCGGGTTCCCCGATGGCGAGTACAGCTGTGGTGTCAATGGTGATGCTGGATTCTGGGACATCCATAACAATCACGGGCCGATCTTTGTCAAGGTTGCCCGCGGCGCCAAGTTTGGACAAAGCATCGGCTTGGCAGTTTTTGTTGCGGGAGACATGTTGGATATCAACCTCGTTGAAATGACTCTTGAGTAGGTGGAACTGCTGTCGGTACTTGCGCAACTTCTCGTCCATGACGCGGCATTCATCGTTTATTTGTTTTACCGCTAACTCGGAATCACTGCGAAGAAGAACCTCGCGGGCGCCCAATTCTTTGGCTAGCTTAAGGCCTGCGATCATGGCTTCATATTCCGCGGTGTTGTTCGTTACCGGGAATTGAAAATGGAGAGCATAATTCAGGGTTTCCCCATGTGGACCAGTGAGGGATACCCCGGCCCCCGCCCCCTGTAATGAAGAAGCACCATCGACATGGATTGTCCAACGTCCTTCAGACTCGGGAGGAACACCGGAATACTCGGCGATGAAATCAGCGAAGATCTGTGATTTCAGAGCATTTTGGGGATGGAAAGAAACATCGAACTCGGATAATTCGAGTGCCCAAGCTAGCAATCGCCCGGATGAGTCGAAATTTGCAAATGCCTTCTTGAGTGGGATCCCGGTGTAAACCTTTATGGAATGCGACTGGAAGTAAGGTCTCAATTTCCTTGCGGCGATGACGAGAGCATATGCTGCCTTTTCGATCTGGGAATACCTTGTTTCGGCATCCCGAAGCACATGAGAGACGAAATAAATCGGCTTTTGATCTCGCCCCTCTTCCCGAACAAGGGCAGCACTTACCGCATGATTCGTTGTTGCCAAGTACAATACCAGGACATCGCCCGCGGTCGGCCTGCTAAGACATGGAGGATTGGCGAGGTAAACTTTAACTTTTTCGAAGGCCACGGCACACTCTTCTGTCCACTCAAATTTGGCGGATTTACGCATGGCTTTGAAGAAGGGGAAACACACATCCCCGGATTTCGCAATGAACCTATTGAGGGCGGCCAACTTGCCTGTAAGAGATTGCAGTTCTTTAAGGTTCTGAGGCGGTTTCATATCGAGGATGGCCTGTGATTTGGAAGGATGAATCTCAATGCCTCGCATAGAAACCATGAAACCAAGGAACTTACCCCCGGTTAGGCCGAAAAAACTCTTCTTCGGGTTTAGTTTCATGTTGGCTGAATTTAGTGTTGCGAAGGTTTCCTGGAGATCTCGGACATGATCAAGGTCCGACATGCTCTTGACGAGCAGGTCATCTACATATGCTTCTACATTTCGTCCGATCTGGTTGTGAAATACAGTGTTAACCATGCGCTGGAAAGTGGCTCCAGCATTGCGCAACCCGAAAGGCATGACTCGGTAGCAGTATAGCCCCGAGTTAGTGGTGAAAGCGGTCTTTTCTTCGTCGTCTTGATTCATCCGGATTTGATTGTACCCGGAAAACGCGTCCATAAAACTGAGGTAGGCATGTCCCGAGGTGGAGTCGACCAGTTGATCGATTTTTGGCAAGGGGAATGGATCCATGGGGCATGCCTTATTGAGATCGGTGTAATCGATACACATACGCCAGTCACCGTTGGACTTCTAAACAAGCACGGGGTTGGCTGTCCATTCTGGACACTCGACATTTCTGATGAAACCAGCGTCAAGTAGCTTCTGGATTTCACGCTTTACGGCCTGCTGCCGTTCTTCCCCCATATTACGTTTTCGTTGCCGAACCGGTTTTGAACCCGGTTTGATATGCAGTCGGTGTTCTGCTATTGACCTCGGAATCCCTGGCATGTCGGCGGCTGTCCAGGCAAAAACGGACTGATTTTCTCGGAGGAACTTGATGAGTTCGTCCTTCGCTTGTCCCTGGACTGCCTTTCCGATGTTGAGCGTTCTGCCTCCGCCCAAATCGAGTTGTTCGACTTCATCTGCCGGCTCGAGGGGAGCTGTAATCCCAGCTTTATCAACTGGATCCAGCGCCAGGTTGGTGTTGGGTGGTAGATACGCGGTACTCGAGCGCAACCGCTGTTGGTTGGTTTTTTCTTCCGACTGTTCGACTTGGTGGACAGAGCCTCCTTGACCCTGAATAGAAGTCATGTAGCATTCACGCGCCACCTGCTGTTGGCCACTTTCTTCCCCTATCCCATTATCTGTGTGAAATTTGATTTTTAGGTGGGAAGGGGAGATGATTGCGCTGATTTTGTTCAGAGTTCCTCTTCCTAGGATTGCGTTATATGCCGAGGGGGCATTAACGATGAGGAAATCCACCACGACTTCCACCGTACGAGGGGACGTACCAAATGTCACTTTGAGTGGCATCATACCCCGAGGTCGAAGGGCATCTCCCGTAAAACCTATCAAAGGTGAGATATGCTGTTGGAGGGCGCGGGTGTCGAGGCCCATTTGCGTGAAAGCCGACAAGTACAGGATGTCTGCTGAGCTTCCCGTGTCGACTAACACCCTCTTAACCCGGTGGGTGTTGATTTTGAGGTTCAACACCACGGGATCATCGTGTGGGCTGGAAATCTCTCCTAGATCCTTCTCGGAGAAAGATATCGCTTCTTCCGGGCGAGATCGTTTTTTGTCGGTCTCAACCTGTAAAACGGTGGGATATGGCTTTCGATTGTCGCGAGGCAAGATTTTTCGGATGGTACCATGATGGCCTCCACTGATCACGTTAATGACAGGGCTGCTCTGCCTTTCCGGACGCCTTGTCTCGGGACCATCCCGAGTTAGAGGACTGGCCTCTCCAACCCGAGGTCCCGTATAATCCTGTCTGTAAGGAATAGGTTTCTTAAAAACCTTACCTTTGCCATTGTATTTCCTGGAGAACTTTCTGAAGAAATCGGGGTTGATGAACTCGATCAGCTTACCCTCGCGGGCTAGTCTCTCCAGGATGTCTTTGAGTTGAAGGCAGTCCGCAGTGGAATGCCCGTTGAATCCATGATACTCACACTTCTTGGAGTTATCTTGTTTCGTGAAGATGCCTTCAGGCAATGGTGGGGGCAGGTCGAACATCTCCTCTACGATGTTGTACATCTCGTGTCGTTTCTTCGTGAGAGACGCGTATCTCACGAAATGTTGTCGGTACCCCTCAGTGCCAGATTTGTGTTCTTGCTCGGTTGATCGGTTTGGTTGGTTTCTCCGAGGTTCCCTTTGGTTGCGAAACCTATCCGGAGCCGGCTGTCTGTTTGTTTGATGGCGGGGAGATCGAGATCTCGGTCTCGTGGGACTCCCGTTGTCATCTTCGGCACGGATGTAACCCTCTGCAAAGGTTACAAACTCCCTCAGAGTATTCATTTTCTTCATGTGGGCTTCGTAACGCAAGGTTCCTGGACCCCCTTTGCGGAGTCCTTTCTTGATTGCGGCTAGGGCGAATTCCTCATTGAGGTTCTGGATTCGCCGAGATGCTTGTATGAAACGGTTGACAAACGCACATGTTCTTTCGCGCTGTCCCTGGACTATGTCCAAAAGCATCTCGCACGTGGCTTGCGGTGGTTTGATTATTGTATATCTTTCCAAGAACAGTTTCGCGAAGTCTTCGAATTTGTTGATGGACCTCCGGGGCAGCGTCATGTACCAGTCCCATGCTTCTCCAGTCAAGCAAGTGGTGAAGACTCGGCACATGATGGCATCGGTGGCTCCAAGAAGGCGGAGCCGCTCGAGGAACCCGTACACAAAGTTGTGTGGATCCTACGTATCCCCACTACCTCGGAAGTTGGGAAGGGTTGTTGGGTATTTGAAGTCCGTCATTGATTGGCGGTAGATGTCTCTGGACAGGGGGCCGTCCTCGATTCCCATAGGCCGAGAGTAAGTACCTGCCTTCTGGGATTCGAGTTCGGCTAGTTTGGCCGCGAGTCTGGTTTGGATCAGCTCTTCGACTTGGGCCATGTTGATACCTCGGGTTGGGGTTGGTGATCGCCGGTTCCTTCTTCGGTCATCGCGGCGAACTCTTTCCCGACCTCGGGGTGGGCTTCGTTCGCGCTCTCTATGGGAGCGAGATTGATCTCTGCGAGATGGTCTGGACCCTCTGCCGTGGTTAGCTGATTCTCGCTCGTTGTTAAGGTGGGCTCTGGGACTTTCGGTATGTGGTCCTTCCGCAGGGTGTGGCCCCCTATTCTCATCCTGACCTTCCGGGCGTCTTCCTACATCGGGATGTACCCCTGCAGGCAGGGCATTTTGGTCCCTGCGTTCGGATTGGGCCTGTTGGTCGGGTAGTGATGGGGTATCCGTCTCATTGCCTGTTCGGACCTGTACGAACTCTTGCTCCAGGTTTCTTGGCGAAAGATTTGCCGGTCGACTTTGGATACGGTTTGCAGACAAAGGTCGCGGTACAGCTACGGCGGGTGATACGGTCTGGTGGACAGGTCGCAGTGGTATTTGCTGGGAATACTGTGTTGGACCTGTCATGGGATACGTCCCGTGAGCGCCTCCCGGGCCCCATTGCACAGGTGGTGCGGCATAAGGATACTGGGGGCCCGCGGGAGTGTAAGGTGTGTAAGGAGTCGCACCGTAGTGATACAGCGGCGTTTGCTGAGGTTAATACGGTATGTAGGGTATCTGATATGCACCAGTTACCTGATTGTGCTCGATGTAGAGTGGCCTGGTCGCGTTCCCTTCAGCGAATGAGGGTCGAGTAACGTCGGGGCGAGGTTGAACAGGTTGAGGACCCTGAGGTCGTACCATTGAGCTATTAGGCCTCGGCCCTGGGAATTGACTGTGGGAAGGATTTGCTGTGGGTGATGTTACCACTGGAGGTGGTGTGATTGTTACCCCGGGCAGGGTCGTCACCCCTGGTGGGAGCGGGGTTGATGTGGTCGGACGAGCCATCTAGTTCTGCGTTTGAGCTAGGCGTGGCCCCACGGTGGTTGATACGTCCTATCTCGGGAGATGAGGCCGTATGGAGGATTGGGCTGACCTGGGTTCGTCCTGCCAAGGGATGGCAGGCCGAGGTGTAGACCGAGTTAGAAACTCGGGGTGATTGATGAGAGATTCGGACTCTGACCTGTATGATCTCTCTCTTAGTGAAAATTGCGTCCCCTGTTTCCTGGGGCTTCCTGCCTTATATAGTCCAGCCATAACCGCCATCTCGGGCGTTTATGGGGGAACGTGGGCAGTTATGTCGTCCGTTATTGGGACGTGGGCATTAAACCAGCCGTTTCTGGGACATGGGCATTAAGCTAGCCGTTTCCACGGCTATCCCGTATATCGGTTGGCCTTAACCTCTATTCGGGCCATATATTTTTGAGGCCTCCGAGTTGGGCCTCGGTTTAGTGAATCTTTGGGCTTTTTCATATGACGTCGGGTTGGCCTTGTAAAGGTCCGAATCCCAGTCTTTCATGGCCCAGTTTGGAACAAGTAAAAGGGCCTGTGGAACATGGCCCTATCAGGATCCATCTAATAGATTTACAATATCTATACAATATTTTACAGGATCTATCAAATAGGTTTACACAATCTATCCAGTATTTTACATAATTTATCTAACAGTTTTATAAGATATATACAATAGTTTATAGGATCTATGCAATAGTTTTTTTTCTTTATTTTACATATCTGGATTGATTCATGCAGATTATTGAGTTAGTACTGCAACTGTTACAAAATGAGACACCTATTAAGTATCCGTGGATATATCAAAGAAATATCTTGTTCTAGTGATGAGGTTTTTGACTCATTCTTATAATGTGCATCAAAGAGTTCTTAAGTAACAACTTTTTTATTCTAGTGATGAAACAATATGTTTATGTATTTTTCTATATGTGAATGATGTAATATGTGTTTGGTGAACAATATGTTAGTTAAAACATTATGTTTGGTGAACAGAAATGTTTGTTTTAATTTGTAAGGAATGTTATGTTTGTTGGAAGACATTTATGTTTTTGTTGAACAAAAGTATAGTTATGAACTAGTAACAAATTTTCAAAAGATATGTCATTCTATATATTGTAATATTTGTGTGTTGAATAGTATACTATTGTTGAACAGGTATATTTGTGTGTTGAATATTATTGTTTGTGTATGCTAGTGTTTTTGAACAGTTGTGTTTTGTTGAACAATGTGTTTCTGACCAGTGACAATTTATGTTTGTGAACAGTTATGTTTGTTGAACAATATATTTTATAGTATTCATGTTTTATAGTTTGTATATGTTAGTTTTATTATTTGCATCTGTTAGTTTTACATTATTCATATTTTATAGTTTGCATCTGTTACTTTTACAATATTCATGTTTCATTTTACTTTGCAATATCCATCTTCTGTTTTATAGTATACATAGATTTGTTTTACAGTATCTATAGTGTTATTTTACATGATATAGATGCATATATAAATATTAATATTTGAAAAAAATATATAATTTTGAAAAAAATTCAAAATTTTAATTTCAAAAAAAAAATTTGAAAAAAGAAAAATTAATTTTGGTCATGTGTTATTTCGAAAGAACTACAAGTTTAAAAAGTGGTACTATTTTGAAAACTTCTAGAAGTTGTCCCGTAAAAGTACAACAAGTGGTCCCGGCGAAAGTACAGACAGTTTGACAAGTTGTGCAAGTTGCAAACGGTTAACAACTAACTCGGGACCACTTTCAAGAGTCGCTGGTTATTAGAATTTTGAATTACCTATTATATATGATTTGCTATTGAGGTATACAATATGGAATATTGAGTTTTACAGCATTCGCACTAGTCAAATAACAGATGATTTGAGTAAAAACTGAATACAAGTCACTGGATACAATTAGTCGCTTCCTATGACCAGAATCTCAAGAACTAAAAATGAGGTCTATGGAATAGCAATGTTCTCAAAAAGATAATTTAGCAAGGGAAATGTTCCAAAAGTATCACACCCCGTATCCCGATGTAGCGAAGTCCCGCCGTGTATATACGACTTTTCGTATATACACCAGGCAATTAAAAGGTCAATTATATCAAATAACCACATGAAAAAGCCATAATAGTATAGTATCCGTACAAAATATGATCATAAATGTGTACAGTGATAAAATGTCAATTACAAACTTTCACTCATAATCAATCTGTTCTTGTTCAATTTAAATCAATCTATACACTTTAAATAACTTTCTAACAATTACATTGTTTTCTTCATTTCGAGTAGGATCGGTACATGTGGTTATCACTCATCAGGTGAGGACATTAACACATGTAGTGAAGTTCTAGAGCGAGTAGCTGTGATACGATATACTGATGAGCTTAGTAACAGATGTAGTGACTGCAGTGCTAATATCGAGTGGCATTAGTTTATAACAATTAACAAACTCTCTGCAGTGCTAACAGATCAGTGAGCCCCTCGTTAGTTCATGACTACATTAGTTTACAAAAATTAACAAACTCTCTGAGAGTGCTAATATCGAGTGGTATTGATAAGTTTACTACGAGCTGCTTTGTTTAGATCTTTGAGCAAATATTGAGTTAGGTTTTGCCAAATGGATTGAATTGGGTTTTTTTTCCGGTTCAGCTTGATTGCCCACTTCAGTAAAAAATTCACCTAGGTATGTTTCGTTGTAAAACAAGAATAGTTAGAATAGCTAAATCTCAAAGCCCTTAGGAATAACCTATTCTAATAAGACAAAAAATTTAGATTCACTATTCTAACTATTCTAACTCAACCAAACACCAAATAGACTATTCCGAATAGACTAACCTCAAGAATAGTCTATTCTCAATCCAACCAAACATACCCTAGAACAATATCAATGCTAGAATTAGAATGTACTGTTCACAACATACAAGAATATGTAGGATATAAAGTTGAAGTAAATACTCACCATCCAAGTACTAGATATGATGCATGCAATACATTATACATGTCATTTAATTCAGTAGTTTCAAATGAAATTTAAGAGAAATATCCCACTGAATTACACTTATCATTAGGACTAATGTCTGATCGTGTCGCATTATTATAGCTAAATTAATTTCTCTAAGCTACTCCTCCGTGCAGCTGCCATCTGTATAGCCTTACCATTGAGAAGACAATTTTATAAATGTTGTAAAACAATAACTTAATAATTACATAAAGCATTGCTTAAAATAGTGTTTGTGCATTTAACCAAAAGAATGGAATGCTTAAAAAATATTGTGTCTTGAATAATCATTTATTGAATTGTGCAATAATCAGTACTGACTAATAACTCAGCAGAGCCAATAGGCATCGCAGGATTACTAGAAAACACAGGCAAATAGGGTCCTACAAGGTTTTGTCAAGATGGTTCTTTATGGGGAAGTTCGCATGGGGCTAATTTGTCTTTCAATTTAACCTGGCCAAGCATCTCAGCAACAGTACGGCAACGGCATTGGTTACCAGGTCGGATTACATCCCCGTATACTGCCATCTCAATTATATCAAGCTCCTTGTCTGCAAGAGAAAAATGTAAATATCAGTTTTTGGAGAAGTTTCATATTGATGGTGATTGGTGAAAGTATGCTGTGAAATTTAGATTACTGGACATTAATCACCCTTAATTTTTTTTGTTGCAACTAGCACACATTGTACTCATTTGTTATTATAATATTTTTTGTGTGCCATAGAGTACTTTGTAGGTACCAGTATAGGGCGGTCACATCATCAAAACCGAAATCTGATACTAAAATATTAACAGAGATGCTTACCAGTGAACTTTATATCACAGGAGAAACCCTGAAGCTCAGTTTCATTTACCCACTCCTTGTTAGATTTTAACCTATTCACCCTTGTTTGAAGAATCTGGCAATTATCGGCTGTTGACTCACCACCTACAGAAAAAAGAACAAATATATGAAATAAAGCTAATAAAATAGGCTGAAACTAATACCAACAAAAATGATGCATTATTTTTGGTACTGTAGTTCAGATTCTGTAATGAGAAATGGCCACGAAAACTTGGATAATTTTTGCATTGGACTAGACATTTACTATGCTCATGTTAGTACTGCAGATATTTTCTTAGCATTCCAGACATCACTGATCACTTGTATGCATTCATACTTAGCAACTGTGATGAGCCAATGGGAAGTCAAGAACTGAACTTCCGGTCTCTCGTATCTATTTAAGTCCATGTATTGTACTTGTGCCAATTACGCTTGGGGCCATATGCAATTCGCATATTCTGCTAAGACTAATTGCCAATTCTGTGTCTCTCTCTAAATTTTTTTTTTTTAAAATACAACGGACTTCTACATCCACCTTTATACCTTGATTCTGAATTTCAAAGATTAACCGAACATGGAAGCTACCTTAAACTTAATCTCCTCAGTTCGGCACAGTCGACCTGGTCATCAGAGTAATTAAACAAAAGTTACCTTTAGAAAAAGGGATGATATGGTCGTACTCATAGCAGAGGCAACCATGGCAATTCCAGAACCGCTTGCAAACAACATTGCCAGCTGGATCCTTGCGCCACCTCTCGGGATGTCGACCTGCCACGACCTCAGCCTTCTGCCAGCACTTGGCTCGTGTCTTGACGTCGAACGACCTCGGCCTTCCCCCCTCCCCTTTCTCCCCTTCTCTCTCCTCTAATACCCCCTCCTCTCCCCATGTTTTCTTGTCGGATCGACGCGAACGAGGAGGAGAGGCCATTTTTGAGCTTCTCCTTCGCTTCTCTAGCGGAGCTTTTTTATTCGCAGCAATTCGGATCGGAGTGTGAGTTGTAGTGCGGGTTTGGGTCTCCCGGCTACTTTCCGCACTTAGTCGGGCAAGCGTTAGGTGAGTAGAGATCTTGATGGGTAAAGGAGAGAAGAAATGTAAAGTAAACAGTGCCAAAAGGAATGCGCTCCGGTAACCCGCTAATCCGATCATAAGTTTTATTCGTGTACTGTAATTTGGAATCGGAGGCTGTCTCGTGGAAATCCGATCAAATTTTAACAGGATATCAGACGAACTCCCGCTCCTTATAATTTAGAGAGTCGGGAAACTCAGAGCAATATACCAGGCACAGCAAACTAAAGTCTATAATTTTCATGAGAATAAATTGTTAAAATATTTCATTTAAGATTTTATTAAATTAGATAAACAAATGAGATACTGAAAAGTGAACATTTGATAAAATCTGATTGAAATAGCAAAAAAAAAACTGCCGCTTTGAGAGTCGTAGAAAGCGATTCCCACCGCCCCCTCTCCCACTCCTACACTCACCTACGGAGGAGACGAGGCTCCCTCCTCCCGCCATTCCTTTCCATCACCTTGTCTTTGTTGAGCCGGCGCTTTCACTTTGGATCTGATCGCCGCTCTTCACCACTTCGCCTCCATTCAGTCAGCACTTTCGCCTCGGATCTGGTCCCCAATCACCACCATCTCGTCTCCGTCGAGCCGACGCTTCCACATCGGATCTAGTTGTAGCTTATTCACTCCGCCTCGTTGCTCCGTCATCCCACATCGGGTTGTGCTGCTCGAGTAGCCTTATGAGGCGATCAGGGGGTTTGAGAGTCCACCACTCAATCTCGACTCCTCTGCCCAATCAGGTCAATGCTCGTCGCTCCGCCTTGTCGCTCTTCACCTCATCTCGATACAACATGTTATGATGGGTATTGTAAATGCACTCCACCTCTACTGTAGTATCTACTATATATAAGTTTAAATAAGATATGTTTATAGTTAATGATGATGATACGCTGACGGTGATCCTTTTCTTCCTTCTCCTTCTCCTCCCTCTCTTCTTCTTCTTCTCCTTCCTTCTTTCTATCTCCTTTCTCTGTATTTCCTTTTAAATAATTCACGCACAAATCTCATCTGAGTACAAAGGCTTTTCTGGATACTGCTGTCTTGTTTTGATTATAACAACACCGTTTTGTGCTAACGACAAGAAATTATGCAGGCTTACAACCAACCAATCTGAGCATGAGCGCAGAAAATTCTACAGGCTCACTATCTACTGAACCTTTGGTTCTGCTTTTTTTTCTTTCTGATTTTTCTTGTCTACTTTTGTAAAGACGTTTCAGTTATAATAGTGTAAGTACTGGTACATATACTGTATGTATTGATACGAAACGATGTGTAACTGATTTTGTCCTGATTAGTGAAATGTTGTCTACGGGCTTTCAACAAAAAAAAAAAAAAGTGAACACTTGATCGATCTCGTAAAATCATAAAAAAAAAAGTAGATCTAGTAAACAAAACGTTTACTAATTTTCAGTAATTTGGCTACTATCATAATTGATCTATAACTATGAAATCTGAAATGATTTCATAACACTGTATTACTCTCATATTTAATATCGGATTGAATTGCAAGACAAACTCACATAGCGCTGACATTGATACGAACTTGAACCCAGAGGCGGATTTAGGATTTTCATCATAGTAGGACAAAAAATAACTATGCAGGGTCCGGTAGCTAATCGGATTTAAACCTATTAGCTAATAGAATATTAAATAAAAAATAATTAACATGACAAAAAAAAAATTTCAAATCTAAGCATGACATACATATAAGAAGTTCGCTAATATTATTCGTGTGTAACCGTGTGTTAACCTCTAACATGTATATGAAATAAATAAATGGAAATATAAAATGTAAAGCAGCTAGCAAGAAATGGAGGCATTCAGTAATTGATGACCAGTGAAGAAGAAATAGCAAAAAGAAAGAGAGAAAAAAAGAAAAAACGGGGAGGTGCATATCACAGCTGTTGGCTGTTGCCCACCCCTTCCTCTTTTTTTTTTTTTAAAAATTGGCAGCAGCTGCCAATTGAGAGCCCACCCCTTCCTCTCTCTTATTTAATTTTATTCGGGTCCACATATCCGAGCCAATCAGGGTCATTTATTTCTTTCTTTTTCGAGGTACGTACGGTTTATGAAAACTGAGAAGTGTAAATATCTTGGCTCATGTGTTCCACATTCATGCAGATGAATCGTCCCTTCTTCTCCAGAAAATTATTCAAAAAATTAACAAAAATCACGATAAATGAAAAATCACAGAGGAGAAAAGGGAGAGCACAAAATTGATTGTCAAAACCTAATTATTTGTACATGGGGAATGAGAAACAAAAACTCAACAGGGTAGGGCATTTGTTTTTTCCAGGGTAGAGCAAGAGCCCAAAACTCACTTCCAAAACTAATTTTGAAAATTCAGAGTAGGGCAACTGCCCTACCCTGCAGTATGCTGATTCGCCCCTGCTTGAACCAGAAAAATACTTTCTTCCTTGCTTTTCAACCCTAGTTTTGAGTCTGAAATTTTTTATTATTATCCTCATTTTAAAAAAAAATTACACAAATGCCTTCAATTTTTTTATTTTTTAAAATGCCACAACCCTGCCGTTTTTTTTTCCAAAATGAACCACCAGAATTCTTGGTGGTTCTAGTTTTTCTTTTTTTTTGAAAATTAAGAAATAAAATTATTTATCAATTAATTTTTGTAATGATTAATATCAACCTCACAATATAAAATCCTAACTAAATGATAGAACAAAACAAAAACACTATATTAGTTCAATTAAAAAAATTAGGAGTATCATTCTTTCGGACGGATGTATATGAATGCTCCAACAATTGTATATTGTTTTATTGTATGATATGTGTTTGATAAAAAATACAAATTTTTCATGTCATCGATTTGTGTCTTCCTGTTATAATGCATCTCTGTCTATTTGTTGTAAGTAAGTTCTCTCATTTCTAAACACATGTCAGTTGTACATGTATTTCTCTAAGCAATCTCTCCTAGATAGAATAGGCTAGGGCGACGAATAAGGCCAGAGAGACGATATGGGTGAAGGCGATCTCTGACGAAGAAACTTCAAAAGAGTGTATCTCAGCGCTCGAGTGTCCGATTTCAGCATATGACCACTTTTCGGATTAAGTTGAGCTGAAGTATTCGATTAAGTTTTTTTTCTTTCTAATTTTCTATTTTCTTGTCATTTACCGTACTTTTTTTTTTAAAATATTGTTCATGTAAATGTATGAAGTCTCATATCTAGAGTTTTTGAATATTGTTCATGTAAATTTAGATATGGAAAAAAATCAGTTTTTGAATAATCCAGAATTTTCAAATAAATGGTTTTATACCTCTATAAAAAAGACTAATAACAAATTTTTTAAAAATGTAAAATTTGATCTGCAAATTCATTTTCATATTAAAATCATGTTATGCAATTCAGAAATTGTTTAAATTTTAAAAATAAAAATACAAGTCCATAACGCAGACTACCATGTTATATGCATATTAATATTACCATAGCCTCACTCCTAAACACACTCAATCAGCCGAATTCGAGACTCGTGCTCGCATCATTTCCATCTCATTTCATCAGAGTAAAACAAAAAGATTTATATTATTGGCTTCGATCATTTCTAATTTCAGAAAACTAAAATATTGTAGCAGCAACGTCAACAAATCACAGCACAGCAACCGGCATAAATTAAACAAAAGGGAAGACATAACGCTAATCAATTGTTTAACATAAAAACACCAAGTAGATAGTTTGTTTACAACTCTATTGTCAACCTCAAACAAGCAAGTTTTAGACCAGATACCAGATGAGAAAACAAAAGAAAAACATTAAATAGGAAAAGAGCGGATGGTGGGATATATTATAAAGCCCAGCAATCACTGCCGCTTAGGGTTTGCACCAAGCAAAAGCCACAGCTCAAACCAGGTAAATTTTTTAAAGTTTTCAAATGGCTTCTCTCTACTCTTAGACAGGTAAATTTACTTGGGGCCAATATCCTTCAGTGCACAGATCTGCTCCTCTCCCATGGCAGACATCACAGTCACAACCATATCCTTTCCTTCCTCGAATCCATTCTTGAGCTGTGTTCAAATCAAAATTTATGATCAAAATTAGAGCACAAATTAGTAAAAGTAGATAGTACAAAACAGAAGGGCAAAATTTAAATTCCTACATTAAAGAAGACAGTAAAATAACAGGAGGTACACAAACCTGACCAAGAAGAGCATCATCAGTGGGGAGTTTCAGATCATCCTTGGTGCCACCACTTTCAGTCAGGAGACTCACCTATAACAATATTGCAAAAAGAAGTTAGAAAAATTAATACGTGTGTAAAATTAATATGCATATGTAGAATAGTGAAATGGTAGATGATAACTCACAAATCCATCCTCAGATATGTCAATAAGCTGGAACTCAGTACGGTTCACATGAGGAACCTGAAAATAAATAGTTAAGCAATTATCAGAACATTTCAAAGAATAAAAAATAAAACATTAATACTGAAAAATTCCGAAAGCCCAGTAGTAGAAAAAAAAATACATACAGAAGACTGCTTTATACAAGCAACTGAATAAAAGGGCGAAAAAAACTTAATACTGCAGCGGAGAACAGCATTGTTTCCTTCTAATAAAATATGGTCAGATCAGATGCTAATTGGGTCATCCTGACCACTAATGATCTGGTCTAACCTTGAATAAAAAAAAATACTAAAATATTACTGACCCATCAACCTATGGCCATCTCAAATTACAAAAAATCTGAAGGTTAATTCAACTTCCAACAAATATAACTAGAAAATTCCAAAGGTGTTTTGAAATATTATATTATATTTACAGTATAGCTATTTAGTTCATGAAACAATCAGTACTGCCAGTTCCTATATCTGCAATCGGGACTGACTCTCCTTTTAAAAGTGCCACAAAATATTTGTATTTAAAAGTTGATCAAGAAAAGGCCATACATCACAGTTGTGGGAGGAAGGAACAATATCCTCGAGCTTCTTTCCATTGAAGATATCAATGGCAACAAAGTGGCACTTGGCATGGCCGTGCTTGCCGGTCTTAGAGGTCGACACCTCAACAACCTATTAATGGAAGTTCAAGAAAGATCGACGATTATACAGTCTAATAAAATGGACAAATAACCAAAGAATAAATATTAATTAAGTGAAACTACAGAAACTATTGTCGAGATTACATGTGAAGGATTTGAAATCATGTCATGCTGTTTAGGGTTATGCTAGACCCAAAATAATTTCTCTGCAGCAGATTTAATTGGATCTAATAAGATAAGAGCATTGGCTGCAATTAAATAAGTATATGTCATAATTGTTTCAATTGCAGCCAGAATACTTTGATATTAGATAACATGATAATTTTTTTTTTGATATTTTTCCGTGCCTAATATGCCAACCTTTAGATAGATTTTGAACCAAGCAGATCAAATCACACTAACTACACCAAGAATATAGCATAATCAGGTCAGATCGATCAACCTTGTTAAGAGCTGATTGACCAAACAATAGATTAAGAAAAAGAGCGCATTAAAAAGAAACTACGAAAGCCAGATCAAGTCAAATACCTTGCAAGGTCTCCCCTTGATAACGATGTAACCGTTCTTGCGAATGGTACCAGCTTGCTGCGGATAAGTCTTAGACGCGCCAGCGTCAGCCTTCGACTCAAAATGGTGCTCCTCGTCCGACATGATTTCAAACCCTAGCTTAAAAACCCTAATACAGAGATACGATTTTGAGATCAAAACCAAGATCGATCAATTAAAGTATAATGATGAAACAAAATCAGGAGGAGGAATAGATAGATGATAAATTAAAATTTTGGTTTCTTTGATGATATTATTAATACCTTTTCCGGGAGAGGAGAAAGAGAATAAAGGGGAGGCGGCGGGTGAGAGGAGAGAAAGTAAGAGCGAGCGAGAAAGAGGGTTACATATCAGACCCACAAATAATCCTGTCACGGTTTATATGTGGTATAATCTGTGTAGCAATTCCTGCTGCGTCCTAGTTTCAAGTTTTTGAATAATTAATTTGAGTAGAAGTGTAGAACTAGGGTGTTCCTCAGTTTATCAAACTTCTTTGTGTACTTCAACTCTAAAATTTATCGGATTAGTTTGAAAAATTCAAACTGTTAAAATTCTTTTACCTTATGAGTGATGCGTCTATGTGTGAAAGTTTTAAAGTTTCGAATTAATTTAGTATAAAGTCAAGTGGTCAAAATTAGAATGTTTACAAATTAATTTTAATGCATTCATTTTTTTATGGCTTTTGACTACTTGACGTTCTATACAAAATTAATTTTAAATTTTAAATTGTTTGCATGTAAATGCATCACTCGTAAGGTAGAAGAATTTCAACGGTTTGGATTCATCGTTTGAAGTCAATCTGATAGATTTTAGAGTTGAGTTCACAAAGGGACTTGGTGAACTTAGAAACACACTAGTTTTACTCAATTAATTTGCAATAAATAGTATTTGAGTTTTTGTGTAATTAAATTCAGCTTTGCCGATGTAACACGTAACTGTAATTAGAGCATCCACATCACTGGTATTATTAGAGTTTCTAATTTGAGGTGGCAATTCTAATCCAGTTTGAGAGATGTGGGAGAGTTTATTATTTAGAAACTATGCAGGAAAGTTTCTTATTAAAAAACTATTTATAAACTCCACACTGACTAAATGATTGGCTCAAATTATTTCTCCTTTTTTAATTTATTGATGACGTGGCTTAATAGAAACTCTAAAATTAATTTCAAGGATGTGAGAGTTTAGAAACTTTAAAGACCTTAATTTCTAAAAAGTTGTTAACAGTTATTTAGAAACTCATTTGAGTTGTTGAGATATAGATGCTTTTAGATTCAGCGTTGCAATTATTTACGGTATCTAAATTTAATTACGGGCAATTTTCTGTTAAAATAATATATTTCAATTGTAGTAATAATAGAAAATAGGCTTATTTTCAGCTTTTTTTTTTCTTCTAGTTTTTAAGTTTTTATTATAGCAAATATATGTTTCTAACTTTTTTAAACTTTTTTATTTGCCCATATAACTCTCCAGCTTTGAAATTGAGTCATCAAAATTTGTAATACCCATGTTACCCCTCCCTGTCCACCCCGTTTGTATTTTCTCATTTGTTAATT
Organism: Carex myosuroides; assembly: GCA_028015225.1. Lineage (NCBI taxonomy): Eukaryota > Viridiplantae > Streptophyta > Magnoliopsida > Poales > Cyperaceae > Carex > Carex myosuroides. Next base: position 1,160,993 of record CM051486.1, on the reverse strand, counting down.
TGTCAATATAAATAGAAATAAAAAAAATCTATCACAGGAAGTTTCATCAAATTCACAACTTGTTTAACCCTTATAATCCACAAAATCCGCATCTAAAAAAATAGGATGGGTTCAGTGGGTTTACGGGTGAGTGAACTTGAAAAAAATTACCATCCGTTGTATAGTCGGGTTGAATTTAAATTTTAACAATTTCATTAATCCGACAACGTTCGTTTGGATGGGTGAAGAATAGTCACTAACCCGAATTAGCACTATTTTGAACTACTATTCTCCATTTGAATGTGTTTAGATTAATAAATATGGACTATATTTTGGAGTGTGGCTAAATTGCTGCTGGCAGCATTTCAGCCAAGTGCTGCCAGGGCTATATTTGATTATGTGATGTTTAAACAACAAATTCAAACTGTTAGATGTTCAATCTATATTAAAATCTACTTGGAGACCAAATTTTACATTTTTTTGATTTTTTTTACTATTTATTAAGCTGGTTTGAAAACCGCTGTTTTCAATGCTGCAGAAATTTACTGAAAACAGCGGTTTTCAAACCAGCTTAATAAATAGTAAAAAAATTCAAAAAAATGTAAAATTTGGTCTCCAAGTAGATTTTAATATAGATTGAACATCTAACGGTTTAAATTTGTTGTTTGAACATCACATAATTAAATATAGCCCCGACAACATTTCAGCCAAAATGCTGCCAGCAGCAATTTAGCCACTCTGTTGTAGATTTTCTCACTATTTTATTAACTCAACAAATATTAGCCACTATTCGTTAGCTCTATTCTTGTTCTATTTTTTGTTTCATCCAAACATCGCCTAAATGATACTGTGGGAATTTGATATTAATTGTTCCTCAAATGATTACGAGCTTTTAATAAATTAGGAACTATGATGTTGTTCAACAATTTTATTGAACCATATGCGATACATATGCTACAACTCGGGTGAATTGGGTCCGATAAATGTTCAAAATGACTGTAAGAGCATCTCCAACCCAGCAATCCGTAAAAAATTAAAAACAACTGTAAAGTACTATTTAAAAATTAAGTTTTTTTAAATTTCTTAACCACTCCATCTCAGAAATTGAATCAGAGCCAATAGGAAAGAGAACAAATGAGTCATAGCCAATAGGAAAGAGAAAGAGTATTAGCATGTTCAAAAGAAATCGTTTGCTTTATAAGCAAATTTGTTTTTTTAGCAATTAGTCTACAACCCAATAATTATATTAGCAATTGACACATCAGATTAGCAATTTAAAAACAATTACCATTGTAGATGCTCTAATAATTAAAAACTGGCTGCAAACTCGTTTTGACGGATACATATGCAATAATTGATCACGTGCACATTTCTAATGACAATTCTAATGGTCTCTGCAACGTTTGATCTTAATAGGACTTGTACTGCGTGAGTGGACAAGGAGAATAAATTACGTGGTTGGTTAGAAGAAACTGTTAAAAAAGAGGAAGCTGCAGTTTCTCCATCACTTTTGGAGTTGCTTGAAACAAAAATCAGAGACATCATTTATGATCAATGATATAACCAAACCACACAGAAGCCAGCGTAAATAAAAAAATGCAGTTATGACACTCTAATCAATTCTTTTAAGTAGCATGAAAACACCACCCTGATAACTTGCTTACAACTCTAATGTTGGGACCAAATAAGTATGTTTTAGACCCGACAAGACAAGCACACACCAAAAAAAAAAAAACACAGAACCCCGTTATTCAATAGATAATGCTAAATGGATGGATATGATAAAAGCCCCACAATGACTGCCACTTCGGGTTTGCGCAAAGCAAAAGCCACAGCTCAAGCTAAGTAAAGAGAAACACCTTAATAAACAACATCCTCATGATATCTATGCCATATAATTTTTCAAAAGTTCGCAAACGGCTTCTCTTTTACTGTCACACGGGTAATTTACTTGGGGCCAATGTCCTTCAGTGCACAGATCTGCTCCTCTCCCATGGCGGACATCACAGTCACAACCATATCCTTTCCTTCCTCAAATCCATTCTTGAGCTGTGTTCAAATCAAAATTTATGATCAAATTATAGCACAAATTACTAAAAAGTAGATAGTACAAAACAGAAGGGCAAAATTTAAATTCCTACATTAAAGAAGACAGTAAAATAACAGGAGGTTAAACAAACCTGACCAAGAAGAGCATCATCAGTGGGGAGTTTCAGATCATCCTTGGTGCCACCACTTTCAGTCAGGAGACTCACCTATAACAATATTACAAAAAGAAGTTAGAAAAATTAATATGCATATGTAGAATAGTGAAAAGGTAGATGATAACTCACAAATCCATCCTCAGAGATGTCAATGAGCTGGAAATCAGTACGGTTCACATGAGGAACCTGAAAATAAATAGTTAAGCAATTATAAGGACATTTCAAAGAATAAGAAACAAAAAATTAATACCGAAACAATTATGAAAGCCCAGTAATAAAAAATGACCAGAATATAGTACAAGGAACTGAACAAAAGAACAAAACAAAATACTTCAGCTGAGAACAGCATTTTTCCCTTCAAATACAATGAAATTCAGAATAATAAAAATATTACTGACCCATTAGCCCATAGGCTCAATTTTCAAAGATACTTTTAGTAATTAAAAATAAATTTGAAGGTTATTTAATATTTACAGTATAGCTACATAGTTCATGAAACAATTAAGTGGGAAAGAAAAATATACAGACTCAAGTCTAAACATTGTACTGGTCAGGTCCTATATCTGCAAATCAGGACCATTACTCCTCTAAAATTCCAACAATTCTTATTTATATGTCGATTTAGAAAAAATGAACATACATCACAGTTATGGGAGGAAGGAACAATATCCTCAAGCTTCTTCCCATTGAAGATATCAATGGCAACAAAGTGACACTTGGCATGGCCATGCTTGCCAGTCTTAGAGGTCGACACCTCAACAACCTATTAATGGAAGTTCAAACAAAGATCAATGATTAGATAGCCTGAAAAAAAAAAATAGACAGATAACCAAAGAATAGATGAAAATGATTAATTAAGCACAATTAGAGAAGCTATGTTGAGATTACATATTAAGGATAGGCAGCTCATTAAATCATCTGGAAAAAAACAAACTTCTCAAAAGATAATTGTTACTGAAAGACTTTTTAATCTGAATTTAATGCTACAATAGCCTACGCAAGTCCCAATGATTTAACACCAACTTAAAAAGGACCTTAAAAATAAACAAAATCTTTGCTGCAGATTTATGTTTATATCATTCTATCCTGGTTACATTAGACCAAATTGATTTTTCCTAGACAAATTTAATTAGATCTAACAAAAGATTATTTGAATTAGCTGAAACTAAATAAGTATACGAGTATGAGATTAGATGCATGAGTATGGAAAACAAAACAAAAAGAGATCATGTTTAAAGCGTAAGTATGTCAAATCACACTAACTACATCAAGAATATATTATCAGGTCAGATCGATCGACCTTGTTAAGAACTGATTGACCGAACAAGATTAAGAAAAAAAATCCATACAAAAAAAACTACGAGAAACAGATCAAGTCAAATACCTTGCAAGGTCTCCCCTTGATAACGAGGTAACCGTTCTTACGAATGGTACCAGCTTGCTGTGGGAAGGTCTTAGACGCGCCGGCGTCAGCCTTCGACTCGAAATGGTGCTCCTCGTCCGACATGATTTCAAATCCTAGCTCAAAAACCCTAATACGAAGGTAAGATTTTGAGATCAAAATCAAGATCGATGGATTAAATTATTATGAAATATCTGGAGGGAGAATCATTGATAAATTATTATACCTTTAATCAGAGAGAGGAGAAGAGAATGGGGAGGCGGCGCGTGAGAGGGGAGAAAGAGGGTTATTAGATATGAAACCCAAAAATTTCCTGTCGCAGTTGGTCTGTGTAACAATCTGTGTGTCAACTCCTGCTGCGTCCCAATTTATAACTTTGTATGTTTGGTTGGGCTTGGAAATTGGAATAGCTACTAATCTGGGGATTAGCGTGCTATTATTTTCTTAATTTTGTATTTGAATTAGCATGCTATATTCTGAGTTAGCGAGTTATTCTTTTTTTTTTTTATTAATCCGTTCAAAATATGAAATAGTTGTTGTTCTAAATTAGCGTGAGTTTCATTCAAACAGAGAAATTATATTCAACTATGCTGATGTAACACAACGATTGGACTATTATGTATCTATCAATTAAAGAGCGAGGTTGTGGTAATATGTATTATTATTATTGATCTGTACTATGAATTTATATTTTTATTTTCAAAGTTCGAACAATTGATCCGAATCTTTAACATGATCTCTGTATTAAAATGTATTTGAAGACCAAATTTATAATTTTTGAATTTCTTTTTACTATTTGTTTAGATATGTAGAAATCATTGTTTTCAGATTGTCCAAAAAATTTAATAGAGTAAGGCTATGGTAATATACATATTACGGATCAACCCGTGCTATGGATCCAGTCTCTATTTTCAAAGTTCAAACAATCAATCAAAATCATTAAACATGATCTCTATATTAAAATATATTCGCAGAAAATATTTTAATTATTAGAATATTTTTACTATTTTTTAATAATAAAAAACCACTGTTTTTGAATGGTCCAGTATTATTTTCTACCTATCTAATTAGATACGTTTGGATGAAGTCTTGAGTTAGTGAGAATAGTGAGCTAACTCAACTTTTAATTGGCTTAGTAGAATAACTTGCTAATCCACAAAAGACAAACAAAAAACAGTCCTTTTTTGCTAATCTAAACACATCAAAACATAGAATGGAAGTTCAGAATAGTCGCTAATCCGGATTAGCACTATTCTTTGTCTCATCTAGACTGACTCTAAAGAATAGTAAAATAAAAATGTAAAATGTAAAATTTGGTATGCAAGTATAATTTCATATGTAGATTATGTTGAACGGTTCAGATTGACTATTTGAACTTTAAAAATAGATATACGAGTCCATAATACGTGTCACTGTATAGTATGTATATTACCGTAGACTCGATCATTTTAATATAGTCACACGATACTGCTCGAAAATTTATATGGTACAATATAGAAGCCCTCCAAATTGCCATAGTGACATAATTCGCGTATTATACGCGTATAATTCACGTATAATTCATTTTTTCGACGTAACCGAACCGAACTCCGAATAAAACGCAAAAAAAAGTATAATATGTCTTTTTCGCGAATAAAACGCGTATAAAACGCGAGTTGACGAATTATTTGCGATAAAAACGCGACAAAATTTCAATTTTTTTTTTGCTTCCTTGTTGTACCAAATCATTTCCGAATTATACCCGAATCACGAATTTTTGACCTCGCCGAACCGAACCCGAACTTTTGATTTGTCACTATGTATATTGCTGGTTAGATCAAATAGTAATTGACCCCACGAATGGTCATAGGGTGCGCAAACTATGCAATCCCAACATAGTCTAGAGTCTAGACATCTTTGAAGGGATTAACAAAGAAAAACTATCGAATATACCGGATAAGGAGCAATCAAGTACCTTTCTTTGTTGGAGAGATAAATGTCCTATTACAAAAGGATAAATAAAAATCCACTTTTATTCCAACAATTCAATAAAAAACCTCTTATTTTGTTTTAATCGGTTCACATTTCTTTAATCATCGTTCGTAAGTAGAATTTGTTACTTATATAAATTCATAAATTATTTTCAAATAATATAAACTTGTAAAAAATTTATCAATTTTTTTTATCTAAAAATATAAACTTATAAATCGCACCGTACTACGCCACATAAAACTTGTCTAATATCCTAAAGTAACTATTTTTTTTTTATTGTTTCTACGGAATCGAAACATAGGTGCAGTTCATCTAATATCTTAATCATTTTATAATAATTTTATATATAAAAAATTGTGTTCGTAAGCAGCAATACAAAATAGAATTATAAATTTTCATGTACTTGTTCTTCCTTCGCCTGGAAGCAAGTAGAAATCTTTACTTGAAGATTCCCTTCAAGTGGAAGCATCATTTATACAGCTTGAAAGAGAAGTTTTGTGCAGCAGTGCAAGATGATTTTAATATATATTCCTTTGTTGACAATTAGTTATTGGCAAAAATCACATTCTGACAAACTATAGCTCCATTTTATTGGAGCTGTGCATCTGACTTAATATCCCATTAAGCTAAGTATTCAGGACAACATCCGTACCCTTCTTGCGAAGTAATTAAAAGGCCAATAGTCCGTACAAAACGAAAAAAAGGAAAACGCTCATAGTTCCTACAAAAAAAACGAATTCGTATTCTCTGAGCACTTCAGAGTACATCGGACCTACTATGGTTCGATGGGTTTAATCACCGTCGATTTGCTTTAAGATTCGTGCAGAATGCTTTAAAATCCGTACGTGTATGTTTCAATTTTCGTGCGCACAAATATTAAATTAGATCGGACGGTCATCATGCTCGTTGAACCTAAAAGTAGGTCTGATGGGCATGTGACCTACTCCGTTCTCTTCTCTGAGATATCTCAAACTCTGAGTGTTTTTTTTTTGGAAAATCTCAACCGTTCATATACATTTTGCACGAATCTCAAAGCAAAAAAAATATTGCCCCCATGTGCTATCCACGATGTACACGTTGGTCACGCAAAAGTTGAGTTATCTCAGAGAATATGCACTCACAAAAATTTCGAAGAACGGCATGTTTAAATACGACACATCTTGATAAGAATAAGGGGAAGCACCCCGTGACACTAGAGGCAGATCAATAATTTCTGTGAAGGTAGGGAAAAAATAATCGAATACTAGATAAAAAATAATCAAACTTAAAATTTGAGTTCAAATTAGAGGTTCCAAGTATATTAGAGTTCTATAAAATTCAATCCTAAAAGACAATCCTAACAAAGCAATTCACAAAAAAAAAAAATTAGGGTGTAACCACGGGTGATGGGCCCAACAGATGGAGTCATACTATCGCTTTTCAGAGTCGGAGAGCGTTGGGTGAGAGCTTAGAGAGAATATCACATGAATAAAATCGCTTTGAATTCTCACACGAGTCGCATCTGGGGTTTGGGGGAGGAATTCACATCACCTCCGGCACTGTAATAGGGAATCTTTTACAATTACTTGATCTGGACCGTTCTTTTTAACTTGACACGAATCTCAAAGCCCATAAATACTGCCTCCTCTGTCAGCCCGAATCCTAAACCGGCTGGGAGTTAATCTCAAACCGTAAAGTGAAGGAAATCTTTTACGGTACCGGGGAGGATATGGATCCTTAGGGGAGGGGTGTTTGCTCGGCACTATGGGTTGCGCAAAGAGAATGGCTCAACAAAAATAAAAATCGAGAATTGTGAACTTGATAAAAATAAAACCTAAAAATTGTGATTCAATATGATATGGGATTTATTTTTTCATGATGAGGTTAGAATTAGAAAATCACTATCCTGAAAATTATTTTTTAAAATCTAGGATAGAGCAGTTGCTCACTCCTAGTGCCACGTGGGTCCACCCTTGCTTGACACGTAATCGACGTGTCTTGACATAGATGAAAAAAAATGACACTCAACTGCACTCAACCATTTCAAAAATCAGCCAATGACATGGAGTAAACTCCTTACTCCACTTTTAAGTAGTCAAACAAGAAGCAAATTTGAAGAATTAAAATAAAGTAACATTTGAGTTAATTCGAAGTAAGTTACTCCACCTCACTTGATGAGATGATTAATATACCATCTGACAGCTTCTGCCACGATTCTTAAAAAAAAAAAAAGTTACTCCACCTCTCTAGGTGGAGTAGCTTACTCCATCTGTGAATCCCGTAGTTAGAATAACATTAATTTATAGTTTTCTCTCTTCATCAACTTATTCCACCAAACACAACCAAACATAATTAATTCAATATATCTTAATTTGAAGTAAGCAATTTAGTTTAGCACGACACAACAACTCACTGCACGACACGGCACGTCATGTTTGCATTTTAGTGCTCAGTACAATCCGATACACGGAGCATGCTCGCTGTGAATATGTATGCTAAAATTATTTCAAACCTCCTCATTTTTGTTGATGTCCACCAATAAGCACGGAAGCCGACCGCTCTTCTTTATTAAAACCTGAAGACCACACGTCAAAAAGCTAACTAACGCGTACAAACGACGCAAAAGAAAAAAAAAAGAAAAAAGGAATACATAGCAGCGCCTTTCAACAGCTAGGAATATAGAGCCTACAATCAAAACAAGAACCCTTCAAGTTCTGAATTTGTATCCTAGTGAATCCGAACCGTCCGATCTGTGTTGGCACGAATATTACAAATACCGCGCGTTTCACCTCAGACCGAATTATCTCAGATCCTGATCAGACAGCCAAGATGCATTAACTCAAAAATTGAGTTAATGCAGAAGATGCGGACTCTCAAGAAGAATAATATGATATCTTGTTAGTATAAAGCGGCGTTTTCAACGTGTTTCTGCCAAAAGAAAGACGAGTATGTATTATCAAATCGATCTTCAAGTGATTCGGCCGAAAATACAAAAAAAAAAAAAAAAAAAAAACATTACCCCGGGACTATCTCGAGCCAAAAAACAAATACATAAAAAGTAACAATACTAATTTCAAGTGATTCGGCCGAAAATGTACTCCACTAGAAGGTCACGAACCAACAAACTTCACTATTCAACGGAGGATATACAAGATTTAGCATACAATTTGCTAAATCCAAACAATCACAACCTTTATGATGAGAGGAATAATATATGGCTGTATCTTATACCCAGCTCCCATGGCTTTTCTGAGCCGAGTTGGGCCTATAAACCCATCAATTACCGATCCTAAAAGGCACAAAATAATCCGATGTCTTCCCAGACACCTTGTGTGCTTAGGAGTTAGGAGCAAATATTTTGTGAAAGATCTTACAAATCAAATAGTTACAACAGAAACGGTAAAATACTCCTGCATGTATCGTCTTACACATTTGATCTCCTTGTGTTTGTATCCACCAAAAAAGAAAAAGAAAAAAATGACAGAAAACAATCTCTCACTAAAAAGCAAACGGCCAACAATGCTTCTTTTGTTGGGTTATTTATTTCAAGTTCAAACAGGCAACGAGCCAAATTAGAGATTTCTTGTTGAAATAAAGTCAAAAGATATTCCATTTTCTTCAAGCCTTTTCTGAAGATCAGTTGGCCCAAAAGCTGCACCCGCAGTATAAACCCCTCCTTTTGGCAAATTGCCTCTCTGCCCTAACACAATCAGGGCGCACTGTATAAGTGTAATAGGGGTAGTAACATACCCGATCTCAGGACCCGACACCCTTGTAATTATCTCTTTATCAGGTTTCTTACCAGGTTGAGAAGCAAGCTTTTCATCACTGTACCCGTGCCCAACAAACCACATGTTAAAAGTAGCACTCCTCACCTCCTCCTCTGTGGGGCCCTTTTTGCGAAAACACCCAGCAGAGAAAAATGAAGGGAACTTTAGCAAAAGGGATCTCCCCAATGCGAATTTACCAAAAACACCAATGAAGAACCCAGTAATTATGGTCCCAAACAAACCAAAGATAGATTTCGTCCCCAGTTTAACCGCAAAATAGGCAGGTTTGATTGATGGCCAGAATGTTATGCGAGTCTCCGTAAACTCAGGGCTCTCAGCCACTCCTGCGAGGCCATGTGGATGCTCAGTTAAGGTTATGAGGGTACGGCGTACCACTGTTGCATCGGCTGAGGGGAGCTTTATGGCCCATAGCCCGAAATCCTTTTTGTGCTCTATCAAGGGCCCCTTTGGCGGTCGCGGACCCACAATCTGACAAAAATAATTAACAAAAATAGTTAATTTTACAAATACTACCTTGGATGCACATTAAGTGAAAAATAGTTCTTTTACAATATTAGTTTAAAACTTTAAATACACTATAATTGAAGAGTCAAGAGAAGCTGTAAACTGCCACTGAGAGACTATAACTGCTCTACTTTGTTTTTCTCTTTTTCTTTCCTTTTTTGAGCTGGAAGTTGATGCCAGAGGCTCAATTAAGCAATCAAATAAGAAAAATCTGAGAAAAAGAAAAATTCAGCACCAACTAGAATAGGTCCTGAACCACCTGACAACTACCGGCATATATCACTACCTAACCAACCAGTTCATCATCAGTATCTGTAAAATGTTACTGGGCTTGTTAGGTGCACAAATATGTTTGTAACAGATAAACTAATTTTAATTAATTGCGGATCGCAATCTGATTTCGAAGTCATTAAAACTAGACATTCTCATGCACGACAACAGTGTACAATCTATAATCATAAAAGCAGCTTATTTAAAAAACATTGATACTTTGGGTCTATCCCATCTTTAATCTGCAACTCCTGCTCCAGAATCCTCATCCTTCTCAGAGTGTGAGCTTTTAATGCAATTGTCCTGTGTACACCCCACCTCTTCTAATCAAAACCACATGAGCTAACAACTAAGTTACTCAAAAGTTTTGATCATCACCTTTCCAAGTAAAAAGAGTAAATAGGAGAGGAGAGTAGGGTGGAGAGAGAAAGGTCGTCTTCATTGCCTCCCTTGCCTGCTCATGCCTTTGGTCTCTCAGACATTGCAAATTAGTTTTTCGCCTTTTCGACCTTGTTATCCCTTCTCATTAGAGGTCGAAAAATAGAATGGAAAGGAGAAGACAAGGAAGGTAATAACTGTGGTAACCCGAGCAACTTAGCAAAACCAAGGGAGGCAATGAACCATGTGAGACCAACAACTTTGGTCCTCAGATGACAGGGAAGGAACACTCATAGGGCTTTGAGATTGTTCATTAGTGCCGATATTTTGTACATCTGTCATTTTTAATTTGTTTGATGGCAATTTTCCTTGGTGCCTTGACTGTTTGTGTATAGACATGCTAATTTATATAACTGTCAGTTGTCCAGCATATTGTTGGAACCAACAGGGAACAAAAGAAAATACAAAACCACCACACAAGTTGTAATTGTTCACTAAGTACTATGTTGTACTAATTTCTTAGTTAATTTTATATTTGCTATATTGTTACTTGTAAACATTAAAAACATAACCCAGTTAATTTCTGTGATTTTTTTTCTCTTTAGAATGTTTAGCTTGAGTAGAAGGCTGAGGTAATTCTTAGAGCAGAGTAACAACCATGCAGTCGGCATTCAGTAGAGGAATACTACTTCTAGCTTTCTGCATGATGTGATTATTAAAGGATCATACCTTTTCAAATTGAACTTACTTCTGATTTTTGAAGTGATTATTTTACCTATTCTCAATACTATAACGTAGGGACCTGAGGTGATTATTTTGAAGTGATCATACCTTTTAAACATATCCCAGTTAAGATCAACATCTGCAACTGGGTCGAAAAGGTTGAGAAACATTGCTGGTTTGTTTGTTTTCTCAGTGAGAATTTGATCAGTTTTCAACCTTTGCCAGTTCTAAATAAATATTAAATCATTAATCAAAGTATAGTAAGAATTATATAAGAAGAATTGATGTATTCTTTACTTCAAATAATACTAAATGCATCAAATCCAGGTCAGTTAGGCCTCTGTTTCTTCTTTTACTGAATAATATTTTGCTTTTTTCGAGCACAGTTGAGGGCCAAACAAGCTGTTATTTGACAGCTTAGCAACTGAGTTACTTTACTGGGAAGGCAGTTAAATCAACTCCATCAGCATTCAGCAGAAAGCAAAAGGCAAGGAATGTAAGCTTCTTTGTTTTAAAATTTTATTTTTATTTATTTTATTATTTTGCTGAAACTGCATGTAGGCATGATTGCAATTACCAATTCAACGTTCAACAGTAAGGACTAAGGACAAAATCAGGAGGAAACAAAAAGCAAAAATACACAACTAAAGATATCAGAAGATTCGGAGAACCTGACAGCAGAATTGAAAACCAACTGAGAGAAAGCAAGAAAGGGGAAAAGGACAAGTTCTACGAGATTTGTCATCACCAGGATAATAACTGTCCAAAGAAGGGAAATCTCGGAATAAGAGCAGAGATTAAGGTGGCTTCAATGTTGGATAAGTGTAACCAGCATGCTTCTATGTTTGCTTTAATGACAAGAATGCCCTCCAACAAAATAATAGTTTCAGTCTAAAGCTCTTGAAACATGTTAGACCAGACAAGCTCTCAATAATTGCAAAGAGATGAATAACAGGAGGGAAAGAAGTGGAAGTGTCTTTTGACTCTTGTTGCAAGAATATCACTTCGTCACTTCGTGGTCGTCTCCACATCCCAGCCCATAAAACCGATCACAGCTTTCTGACATTATTGTGTGTCAAAACTTATGATCAAAATCGAACGATTGAAACAGCACCCCCCACCCCCACCCCCTCCTCTCCCCCTCCCCTCATATTTCAAGATGTAATCTAGGCTGTTTTGATAATGATTACAAAGGATAGAAATATGTTAGCAGATGCAGGCTCCTTGGTGCCCATCCTCCCAACTCCACTGGATCCATTAGGCACGCCTTTGACTAGTAACATGAATGTATCTAAGAAATTCCCTAGAGATCAAACAGTCAACTCTCAAAATTGATCAAGACTTGGTCCATGTATGGAATTATTTTACGAACAAAAGCACAGAAAAGAAAAAAAAAAAAAATTATACCTTGGGTTGAGGCCTTCTAGGTCGAGACTTCCTGAATTCTTGCAACTTATCCGCATTCGCAACACCTAACACAGCTGACTCATAGGTACCAATATTGCCAACAATTTTTTTATCCGACTCCAAGCTCAGGTATGCTTCGATCGTATTTACCACTGACGGTGGGTCCCATTTTCTACAGTGAAACATCATCCCAAATTCAGCTGGGATCGAGTCAAACCCACAAGCCGACACTATCAGTGCCCCTGTATCAGCAGCCTTCTCATGGAACTCAACCTCTGTTCGCTCAATGAACTCCGGCTCACCCGATATGTCAAGATAATCTGTACCGGCCTCGCAACAGGCTGACGCCACGGGTCTTCCATGAAGACGATAGGGACCCACACAGGAGATGAGCAAGCGAGCCTGACGTGCAAGGGCTAGAAGGGAGTCAGGACTGGAGGTGTCCGCTTGGAGGATGGGAATGGAGGGGGGTTGAGAGGGAGCAGTGGCCCAGTGAAGAGTGGATTTGAGCTTGGATGGGTTGCGACCAGCTATGGCAAGAGAGCGAAGAGGGGAAGGGGAGGAAGGAGTGGAGAGGAATTTTAGGGCTTCGCGTAGTACGTATTGACCTGTGAAGCCAGATGCTCCAAGGATGATGAGGTCGTAGGTTGGATCGGAGTTAGGGGCTTCAGTCGCCATTGATGGAATCGGAGCAGAGAGCCTCCGAGGGTTTTAAACACGTTGTTCCTGTTATGCAACTACAAGTTCCATTAAAATAGAGTAGGGTTAAATTTTCTAATTGGATGCCTCATATTTTATGTTTTCCCGTTTCGTGTGAATTTTTTTAAGCAAAAGTTGAAGGTTAAAGTTATTTAATATTTATAAAAATTTGTTTTTTAATTTTAAATCTGCAACATCTTATACAGAGAGCGTTGTCTTTGTTACTATACTAGTTCTCAGATTTCATGTGAACTTAACTTCAAAATTTATTAGATAAATTTCAAATGCGAATTTAAACCATAAAATCAATCTAGTTTATGAGTGACATATTTACATGTAAAATTTTAAAAATATCAAATTAAATTAGTGTAAATTCAAGCGATTAACAAAGAAAGATTGATAAATTATTTTTTTTACCACTTGACTTTATATTAAATTAATTTAAAAGTTTTTAAATTTTAAACGATTTGGATTCGTCATTTGAAGTCAATTCGATAGATTTTGAAAATACACTTATTAAAAGACTTTGCAGGTTTTAAAACACTCTAGTTCTACTCTATTTTTATATTTGTTTTCAAAGTCTAAATAGTTTTAACGTAATTTTATATAAAATATATTTAATATACAATTGTTATATTAAAACATGTTTGGAGAGCAAATATTTATATGTTTTTACTGTTTACTGTACAGACAGGGACTTTAAAAACGGAGATAATGTCAATGTTGATGGAATTGAAATCGGCTGAAATCCATCATTTGTGAACAGTGTTTTTGAAATTCTTGAAATTTCAAATTCAGCCGTCGAACTTTTTCTATGCACATATCTTGAAACAGTTGATTTTTTTGTGCACGCATATAAAAACAGCTTGACAGCTAGATTTAGAAAAGCAGATATTTCAGAAACACTATTCACCAGTGAGAATTTCAGCATATTTGTTTCCATGTTGATGACATCTTCTGCGAAAATATTAAAGAGAAATAAAATGATAGAAAAGAAAATGAAATGGCAGGAAAAAGTATTGACATGTTTAGATCATATGTTTCATTAATCTCTCACTGCGTTATCACCTTTAACACCTTGTTTGGATGGAGAGTAGAGGAATGGAGGGAATGGAAAGAAAAGAAAACTTTCCGTCGAATCGTGTTTGGTTGACAAAATTATGTCGGAGGTGAAGGGTACAGGAGGTGAAAGGTTTAACCTTGTATCATTATAATCAATAGAATCGGTTTCCCTCCCGATTTGGGGTGTAACGGATGGAAAAAAAAATTTGTTGCGAATATTTTTAGAACAAAAAACACAAATGTCCAATCCTATATCTTACCTATATAATTCTCATACAAGTTTTTTATCACAAATCTACAACAACCACCGAATTTCTCATTAACCTTCTAAATTTTAATCAACCAAACAAGAAATAAGACAGAAAGGAAAGTTAAATTTATTTTTCCTCATTAATCATCCAAACACAAAGAAGTTAAATATGTTAATCTTCATTTCCATTCCATTCCATTCCCTTTTATTCTTCACCTCCCCTTCCTTTCTCTACTCTCGATCCAAACAAGGTGTAACAGTACAGCCACCATCCCAAATTAATACAATCCTATAAGATAGATCTGGTCCATTCATCTATATCGTTGATATCGAGAATAACAAAAAAAAAGTAGAATTGTGATTCTACACTTCCAAAAACATGGGGAAACTAATAAATACAAAAGATTCTATATTTACAAAAACCTATAGAAAATAATAAATGGAACTATATAGTATGAGGGGCCCAATTTGATAATATAAAATATAAAATATAGAGTATGAATAACTCAAAATAAAGAATCAAAACATATTTAATATATAGTATGAATAAAATCTAGGTTAATTATATCTTCCCCCATCTATCCATCCCCCATTTCATCCCCCAACTAACTAACTACCTTTTCTAACTATAATTCAAAATTCTAACTACCTAATGACCCTACAAATTAATTACTCAATTTTCTCCATTTATTTATTTCCTCTTTCTCCCTCCCTCTCCCACCTCTCCCACTTCTCCCTCTCCCACCTCTCCCACCTCTCCCACTTCTCCCTCTTCACCTCCGCCTCCACCTCCGCCCGCCTCTCCCACCTCTCCCTCTGCGCCTCCGCCCGCCTCTCCCACCTCTCCCTCTCGGCCTCCCTCTCCCACCTCCACCTCAGTCTCTCACCTCCGTCTCTCACCTCCACCTCCTCTCTCTCCCACCTCCGCCTCCGCCGGAGTAGATCCATCACTGTCGACCGCCGGGTCAGATCCGCCTCCGCCGGGTCAGATCCGAGTTATTTGCAAAGAACAAAGCTTCATTAATGGTGAATTAGAACAGTGCGTACTAAGTACATATAGATGAATACTTAATGTTTTAGATATGAATACTTCAACGTTTATGGATGAATACTTAATATCTTAGGCATAAATACTTTAACTTATATGTATGAATACTTGATATCTTATGGATGAATACTTTTTATTTGTTTGGTATGCACATATGTTTGTAATACTTTTGGTACATTAACTATTTACACTTACACGATGAGGATGAATACTTGCTTAATGCGGGATGAATACTTGTATGACGAGATGTGAATACTTGTGCAACGGACAACTCGAAAGTATGTCATCATGGATCTCATTTGAAAGAGAAATTGTGTAGAAGACATTCGTGGTTTTAGATTTGCAAAATTTCTCACAGATCGTCAGAAATATTGGTTAGATTGAACGGAAAAAAAAACCCATCTCTAAAAACATGTAATACTCTTGTTACATTAACTATTTACACTTACACGATGAGGATGAATACTTGCTTAATGCGGGATGAATACTTGCATGACGAGGTGTGAATACTTGTGTAACGGACAACTCGAAAGTATGTCATCATGGATCTCATTTGAAAGAGAAAATTGTGTAGAAGACATTCGTGGTTTTAGATTTGCAAAATTCCTCACAAATCGTCAGAAATATTGGTTAGATTGAACGGAGAAAAAAAAACCCATCTCTAAAAACGTGTAAAAGATGAGTGATTGATGTGTCCAAATATGCTTCTATTGCAAAGATGAATACATTTATATAGATGGATGAATACTGGGTGATGATACTAACACAATCAATTATTATATTAACACAATAATTTCAAACTTTTTACTTATATGAACAAATTTATCCTTGCTTTAACTTCTCTCTGGATGCCATATTTTTTTAAGATTCACTTTCTTTATATAAATATATAATGATCATTGATTATTTATTTTATTTCTATTACTAAAGCATCTAGTAAAATATTTAAGAACTTACTAGAAATATTTCATTTTTTTTTTCCAAATTTGACAAGTATAGTAGCTACCTAGAGGAATGACGTAAATTATAATTTTATTCTTACTATGTTATTAAAGCATATACAAATTAAAAATAACATAACACCTCTTAAAAAAAACTACCATAAAAGCTTAAGATTTGTGGAGCATAATAATCATATGTTTTTATTGCTGTTTTTTTGTTTCAAATGGGGTTATATTGAATTTGTATATGCTCGAGTTATAACATAGTAAGAATAAACTAATTAAGTTGAATTTGTTAACAAAATGATAATATTATAAATTTATTTTATATATTTGTATACTAACTATATATATTCAAACAACAAATGATCGAAATAAATATTTATGAAAGCTAAAATCATTGATGTAAAACTAGAGATGCATGGGTTGATTTTTTTATTCAAATTAGTTAAAAATCTAATAACGAATAATATATAGTAACGAATAATAACGAAGAATGTATAATAGTAACTAATAAATGGTCCTTAAGCATAACATTGCATAATCTCCGGATGAAGAAAAATGGCAGTTGAAAGAACTATGTACAGAGGGGTAAAACTGTCCATAAAATTTAAAAATTAGAAGTTGTTGTGTTAAAATAAAAAAATATTGTGCTAATATCACCACCCATGAATGCTAGTTGTGTTACAGATGAATATTTTTTTTGCAAATTTCTAAAATGAGCTGAAGGTAGTTAGAAGTCCCCTACTTAATTAATGCGCTGACGGTTATGCGGTCCCCCACTTAATTAATGCTCTGATAGTTGTGCGGTCCCCCACACATGTTGTTTGTCCCCTACTTTCTTATTGTAATATATCCAAATATGTTTCTATTGCAAATGTGAATACCTTCATATAGATGGATGAATACTAGTTGTGCTACATATGAATACTTCTGCAAATTCCTAAAATACACTGACAGTTATAAATTCTAACTAACTAACTACCTTAATTAATGCAACTGACGGGAGATGAAACGGGAGATTGTTCACGGGGGAGAGCTAGGCGGACCCTAAAAACTATAAGAAATAAAATACAAAAAGTGCTTTTGACATACTCGCCAACTCGGGGAGGTTCATTTCTGTATCGCTGACATGGATTAAAATATTATGTCATATATTTGTGAAGTTTCTGATTAATATTAAGTTATTTCGCAAACACATCACAACAAATCTTATATTTATCTATTTTTTTTACCGTTTTAAATAGCAATGTTAATAGGACTACAATGAAAATTTTAAAAATTAGGAACCAAGCCATACAAAGAGATATATACTTCAAGAACTTTATATATATACACAAATTTGATTAAAAATATTTTTCCAATGAATACGGGATGGAAGGGGTCTGGAGTTGGGAAGTTATTTTATTTATTTATTTATTTTGGGATAATTGATACAGGATATGGAAAGCCGAAATTTTTATTAATAGAAAATAAAATAAATAAATATCGACATTGAAGAACGATTTGGCGGAAATTCAAGATCTAACAAAGACGTTGTCGTCCATAACGTCCAAGGCACTGTAGCTGGACGTTATGGTCCATAACGTCCAGTTAATCTGATCACTAATGATCTCTAATTAACAAAAAACACTGTAACTGGACGTTATGGACCATAATGTCCAGCTACAGTGTTTTTTTTTATTTGCTTGCGATTTTTTTTAAAAAAATCACTGTAGTTCGACGTTATGGACCATAACAGCCTGATTTTTCTTTTTTTTTCAGCGCGTCCCTGGTCGTTATGGACCATAACGGCCCATATTTTTGTTATACTAACGCATGTAGTTAGGTGCTAATCTGGCCGTGATGGATCATAACGTCTTTGTTAGATCTCGAATTCCCGCTAAATCGTTCTTCAATGTTGATATTTATTTATTTTATTTTCTATTAATAAAAATTTCGGTATGGAAAGGGGTCCCTACCTTGTATGGGAGTACGTTTCAACGCATATTCAATCCGTTCGATAGCTTCAAAATTCATGCAACTTCGATCTTAAAATTTATCCTAAATATTTATCCATCCTTTTGTGTGCCGTTCGCATTCATTATTCTCAAGTATGCAAAAAGGAGAGCGAAATGAGACGAAGAGTATTAGTCTTCTGATTTTTTTTTTGTTTGCAATCAAATAAAATAGACATCTCCATTTTGAAAAATAAAGAAAAAGATGAATTATGGGTTAAATAAAGAAAAAGATATAGGAAAAAAAAAGATGATAAGTTTTGACGGAGAAATAATATATTATGATGTTTTGATGGGATATTGAAAATTTTAGAAATTTTAATAAAAACACGACAATATTTTTTTTTTTTCATTTTTAAGCCACAGAATTTAGTAGATATTTGGGTGGAAAAAAAAACTAATATGCATCGAGAATATGGTACCAAAGATCAAATTATACAGTTTATGAAAACAACAAATTGGATCTTGCATTCCGACAAGCGGGGCCGAGGACATCCTCTCGCATGGACTCAGATTAACTTGGTTTAAATGTGATCACTTATGATACTATGGAACGTGGGCTGGGCGGCAGGAGCTTGGGCACTGTGGCGTGAAAGGAATAGAAGACTATTATCAAATAATCAAAGGGTGGTGCATCGTCTCATAGGAGACACGGCGCTTGAAATTGAAAAATGAAAATTATGCGTTTAGAAAGGAGGCAGGAGCTACTGCCTATCAAGTAAGGTGGGTGGGAGGATAATAAGACAAAGGTAGACTCCGTGTATAGTGTATGAGGGAGAGCCTTTGGCTCCATTGGAGCATGTAAATTTTTTCAAAACAATTTCTGTAATTAACTTTTTTTATCAATATATCCGTTGGCGGCAACCATAAAAAAAAAAAACAAATTAGATCTTGAAAAATCCAGCTTGGCAACTTGCCAATATGGATATCTTCTTTCTTCATTTCGTCATTTTAAAGATCTGGGATTTTGTACTTCCTGACTTCATGTAGAGTTGGATATATTTTTTTGTCTTATTTATTTATTAATCTATCGATCAATTTGTAGCAGTTAGTATAATGCGCAAGTAGGTTGTTCTTTATTAAGACCACTAATTTCTTTTTTCTTTTCTTAATTTAATTGACCTTTTCATCATTCAACTTAGTTCAATCCGCCCCATTCAGATTTATTTTCTCTCTCTTCGAAATTCCATTCTTATTTTTCTCGTACCGAAATCAATGAGTCGAGACGAGTCGAGTAAGACAAAATTTGAAGTTAACACATGTCACAACAAATTAACTGAGCTGAGTTTGATTTTTGCCGAGTCAATCACGAGTTGAGCTTAGCAACTCGTTAACAATGCGAACCATGCCTTTATAATTTTCTTATCAATTTAGCGTGAACCGTACATATAGGTGAAAATTTTGAATCATATACAGATCCTATAGGATAAAATCATATCCTTATCTATTTTTATTTTTCGGATATAGATATAATTCAAAATACTTCATTTAAATATTGCAACAAAATTAACATATTATTAAATAAATTATTTTTCATTAAAAAAATAAATATTACATAAAATGCTAAAATACGGATGTAATTCAGACATTTAATTATTATAGTGAACAAAAAAAATTCTCATTCAAAATGACATATCTTCATAAAAAAATAGACCAATGAAAAAAATAATTATTCAACCATATCCATGAATGATATTAGAATATATTGGTTCTAAATCCAAATAATACATAAAAAAAGTCAATTAATATAATAAAGTCCGATAAAAAATAAAGTTGACTTGATACAAATTGAAGATATTATACACCTTGTATATGTCAAAGGAATGGTATTTGTCATTTAATGAACTCATTTAAATAAATATGATTCTATTCTCTATTTAGATACATGCATATAAATCAAATGTTTAAATAATGTTTATCGCGTCATAGCGGAACAGCTAAAAAAACGACGCTATCTATAGCACTGCTATAGCGCGCTATTTAGAACCCTGATATAAATCCTAAGGAGGGATAACCCTTGTAATAATAACAAGAGCCATAATATGACAACATAAGGTGTCGTAATATGACAACAACAAATAATATAACTTATTTTGATGATTTTTTTTTTCTTGTTCCGTTAAACAACATAAAAAAAAAAAGCTTGTTTCGAGGTGTTATTATTTGAATAAGAACTTCAAATTCGGTTTCCGACAATCAAAGAAAGGAGTATAGGAAAATGACAAATTCAGTTTCCTTAAATGAATAAAAAATGAATATATGATCAATCAATAAAAAGTTTCCTTAAATAACATTTTAAAAATACAAAGTAATTAGGACCAATCAGAAAATCAAGTATTTGACAATTGTGTGACAGTTATGTGTCTAAATAAATTAAGATGACAACACGTAAAAAACATCAAAAAGATGCATAGAATAAAAAAACTATTTGATTGGAGGGCTGATATTCAATCTGAAATTTTATCTTTTAATCATAGCCGTTGGCGAGTCATGATATCTACATGCTTAATAAGAGAGAAGGGATATCTTATTAACAAAAATTAATCACAAAACAACTATATTTTTAATTAAAAGATACCAAAAAAAATATTGCTCTCTAAACCTTTATGATTTTTAAACAAACGGATAAAAAAATACAAATATATATAATTATCTGTATTCACAGAAATGGATGTCCAAAAAATTAAAATTACACATATACGGATAGTTATCCGTATTCGTATTCGTATCCATATTTGCTTAAATCATATATGTATCCGTATTCACAAACTATCCATATCCGAATATCCAAATTCACAAACTATCCATATCCGAATATCCAAATTCGCAAAAATTCAAATATAGATCCGTATGCGGATGGATAATATCCGATCTGTTTTCTTGCAACAAGTGTTATCCTTTCATGATGAACAATAAGTGGAATAGTACAAGAGTTACAAAATAACTTCATCTTCTTCTTACAACACGTTGATAAAACGAGCCAAGCCAATACGAACTAAGTTGAATCAAATTTGAATTTGTTAATAACAAACTAAGTGAGAATTGAGCGAGCTAATTATGAATTTTTTGTCTAACCGATTTCAAACGAGCCTTGGTCTATTATTTCTTAGGTCGAAGTCTGTTGGGCCTTGGGCCTATTATTTTCATCAACAGAGAAAACAATACGACAGTGGATATTTTTTGTCTAACCGATTTCAAACGAGCCTTGGTCTATTATTTCTTAGGCCGAAGTCTGTTGGGCCTTGGGCCTATTATTTTCATCAACAGAGAAAACAATACGACAGTGGATATTTTTTGTCTAACCGATTTCAAACGAGCCTTGGTCTATTATTTCTTAGGCCGAAGTCTGTTGGGCCTTGGGCCTATTATTTTCATCAACAGAGAAAACAATACGACAGTGGATATTTTTTGTTCGTTGTTCTTTCTTCGGACCGGGATAATTAATTTAGATATATGCCCATCAAAACTGTATAATTTAAATATTTTTCCATCAAAAGCTAAAAATTAACTATTTATCTATCTAAACTCACCTATTTTATGCATATCTCCATTTCTTGGTTTAATCAATTAAAAAAACTTATTAATATTAATAGAAATAAAATTATATTTTTACCGACTTCAGAACTTTTGCATAATATCCTTTAATTTAACGCTAAAAAAACTGGACTCAAGTTAGTCTTGGTTAAAATCTAAATAAGACAGAGTAAGCAATTTAATTCTCATTAGCTTTACTCCACAATCAAACATAACCAATAATCATTGGATTCAGGCTTCAGCCTCACTGGATGGAGTTAAAAAGATTTGTATTAAAATTTTTGATCCTAAGGCCAGCTTCTCCTCAAACAAACACTTATCCTTAGTTTTGAAATAAATTTACACGTTGCTCAGTACCATTTTAATGGATCGAGTATCTAATTTCATGCCACAGGATATCTACAAATTAAGAGATAAAAAAGAAGAAGCAACGGAGCAAAATATTAACAAAATAAAAAAAATATCACAAGCGCATGATCCTACCGTATAGTATGATTGGGGTTTCGATCCACAAAGGTAGTGTATTAGATTTTAAACACTTTTCACTAGTCTAGGTTATCGGGAATTTTTAAAAGTTTGATGCAGTGGCGCTAATTGAGTCAAGGTTGATGTTAAACAGTAAATAGAGAGCCTCTAGAGTTTAGGTTCTATCATTCTTAATTATGCAAAATATAAATTTCGACGTCCCTCTATGTCGCATGCGGCACTGTCACTGTCGCATGCGGCCTAGATTGTCCCACAACTACCTCGCATGCAGTACTGTCACTACCCGCAGAGCATGCTGGGTGTTTGTTTATGTGATTTGAAATATTTTTCGATCTTGCGATCAACTTTTGGGCTACCAAGACTGAAGTATTTTAGGTACGCAATTATTATCAAGAACAAAATATTTTGATCCGAATGCTCTAAATTAAGAAATATTAGGTTTATATTCTTTCTACAATTCATATGGTATTTTCTTTATAATTGGTCTAATATTTACTCGGTTAACTATATAACATGCCGTATTAAAGGCTTCGGTCTAAAGATAATAGGGTAAGGGATATTCATGTAACATGGTTCGGGCAAGTTCTAATAATGTTCGGTTTTTCCTTTCGGCCACTCTATTTTGTTGAGGTGTTCGAGGAGCCGAATATTCTTGAGTGTATCTCCTTTGAGAACAAAAATCATCAAATTGTGCATTTTCAAATTCCCCACCATGATCACTTCTAATTATTTTTAATTTTAATCCCTTTTCATTTTCAACACGATTAAAAAATATAACAAAGTTATCAAATGCTTCATTCTTATTTTGCAAAAACATTACCCAAGTGTACAGACTATAATCATCAACAATTACAAATGCATACTTCTTTTTGGTTAAGCTTGGTGTACTAACCGGTCTAACTAAATCCATGTGAATTAATTGTAAAGGTTGAGTGGTTGAGACCGTATCTTTGGACTTGAAGCTATTTTTAAATTGTTTACCTTTAACACATGCATCACACAAACCTTCGGTCTCAATTTTATGAATTGGTAAACCACGAACAAGGTCTAGTTTAACTAATTTCTTAATTGAGTCAATAGCTATATGACCTAGTCTACGATGCCATAACCATGAATCTGTAATTGTGGCGTTCAAGCATGTTTCACCATTCTCAAAATGAGTAAAATATAAATGATAAACATTAGTGTAGACTATCGTGTCATCTGAAGATCTAACTAAATAGCAAACATTAGTGTCAAATTTAATATGGTGACCGGCATCGCATAACTTACTTATACTAAGTTGAAATTCAGGCTATCTACTAGATATACATCTTTAATGGTCAAGTTTTGGTTTCCAATCGTACCTAATCCTATGATCTTGCCTCTTCGCTTATGGCTACCAAAGGTAACCAATCCACCATCATATGATTCTAAAGTTTTAAAATTAGATTTGTCACCGATAATATGGTGAAAACATCAACTATCAATGATGCAAGCATTTTCTTTGTGAGAATAAATCAAACACACCTACAAGAGTACATATTAGTTAATAGAAAGAGTTAGTAACTAATACATACCTTGATTTCATCTCCCCCTAAATTATTTTGAAGTTTTAAGTTTTAGGGGGCAGATATTCTCCTAACTTCTTATTCTTTTCTAGATTTAGAAACTCAAACAACATTCAACATGCTGCTTCTCTTCCTAAACCTACACTCTAAGGATGTGTATCCAACTTTACAACAATAATTGCAAATGCAAAAGCAAAGAGATGGTTTATGAGATGTTGGAAGGTCAATTGATTCCAAATTTGGTCATTGCTTGAAATTGTAGTGGAAAGACCTTTTGGATTCTTAGGTTTGAATCTTTGTATTCCAATTTGACTTATGCACAACTTTATATTTCACATTTTCACTCTTGTTCCTAGTTAAATCAAATCTTTTAGGATGTTGAGGAACACCTCTTGTTGACCCATTACTTTGAGTCTTATGATTACAACACTCTTCAACATTATTATAGTACCATACTCCATTTTGATTTCTAAAATAATTTTTAGTTGGTTCTTTTGGATCGAAAGTTGTGTTCTTATTTGATTGAAAAGTAATGTACTTTTTGTTGTCAAATTTAAGTTTTGTAAATTTTTTATCATTAAACATTTGAGTTTGTTCCCCTTTATTTTTATAGCTTTGCGAGTGATTGGATTACAATGAGGATTGACCCTTCTCATATCCAAGACCGAGTTTTCTGAATTCTCGATCTTCTAGTTGATCTCTCGCTTGAAAATATAGATCTAGCCTAATGACACTTCTTGATTCATTAGGTGACCTTAAAGTCTTATTTTCGGTCTCTAGTGTTTGTATCCTAACTTTTAAAATCTCATTCTCACCTATATGTGTTTGACAATTATTGACACTATTAAACATTTGTAATTCATTTACTTTAAGTTCACAACTTTTAAGTTTATCTTCTAAAAATGAATATGACACTTTTAAATTCCTATTTTCTTCTAATATATTATTAGCTTCTAGTCTAATAGACTCCAAATCTTCTAGATGTGACTTACAAGTATGTGACTCTAATTCTTTTGCCTTGGGTTCAAGCTCAAGAATCTTAACCTCAACTTTTGTATAGTTTCTTCTTTATCAAGCAAATCCGAATTTGGCTCATCTAGGAGTTTTCTCAACCTATTTTTATTTTTGGATGTTAGATTCTTCTTACAGAAAATGCTTGTTCCATTTGTGAATGTATGATCATTTGACAAGTTGGTTTGAGTCTCTTTGGTTTCTAATGAGTTACTAGTGGATTCACTTTCGGACTCTTACCCATTTAATCTAAAATTTAAATGTACCTTATTCGAGGTGCTAGATGACTCGTCACTTGAATCATTTCTTTTGTTCCTAGACTTGGCCACTTCTCTAAGAATTTCGATAGCAAACTTGTCGGTGATAATTTCCTCCATGTCTACATCGGAATCTTCATCGTAATTAGCCATCAAGGCTAAGTTGACTTCTTGCTCTTCATTTCCCTCAATGTCGAATTCTTTATCACTACTCACATCGGAGTATTCATTCAACATAGCTTGCAAAGCTTTTAACATTTTCTTACCTTGATATTTATCATTGGTCGGCCTTGATTGTCGATCTTGTCTTGCTCCTTCATCTTTACTCCGAGGGAAGAGTTTGAAGCAAGTTTGCATAGAGTGTCCTTCCTTGTGGCAAATGATACACATAGCTCTCTTGTTTCTCTCTTCATGTTTCTTGTTATATTTTTGTTCAAATTCTAACATACCTTGGAGTATTTTTGATAGAAGGAAGGAATATTTTGAGGCTTCTTGGTTTATTTTATTTAGAAAATGATCATTTGAGGATGTGTAGGTTTGTTTTTTGTAGGGTTTTTGTTTTTGTGGGGGGAGAGCTATGGTTTTGGATGTTTGTTCATTTCCTCCGGCTTGTCGAAGTTTCTCTTCACAATTTCTAAGATGTGCAAATAACTATATCCGGAGTAAATGGTTGAACTCCTGAGAGAAATTCAAGAGCGCTTATCATTGATTCCCATTTTGGTCTCCTAAGCATCACACGTAAAATCTTTTCTAAAACTTTATTGTTAGAAAGTGGTTGTCCAAGTTCGATAAATTCATTTTTGAATTTGAAAAAGTCTATTATATGTGTCTTCTACGGACTCACCATTTTCTACACTAAAAGTTTCAAATTTGATTTCTAGCCCTGTGAGTTTGGTTCTTTTGATTTGCTAATTTCCCTCATATTTGTTTACAAGGGCTTCCCACATTTCTTTAGCATTTGTAGCATTTGAGAAGACTAAAGCTACCGATTCATGTACCGAACCTAGTATTGCATTAATTCAAGATCATTTACCTTTTTCGTAAGTTTTGATTCAGTGGTTAACTTATTGGTAGTTGATTCGGTGTTCGAACTATCAGTAGTTTTCTCATACTCTGGAGTATACCCCTTTTCTATGGCCTCCCAGACATTAATTAAGTTTAGATAGTTGGTCATTAACTTTTTCTAGTGATAAAAGTTTTGGTAGTGTGAGTTAGCATTGGAGGTTCTCTAACATGTATTGATGCCATTACTAGATCTAATATAAAGATTCAAATTAAGTGTGTCTTAATTTGAAACGACCTGCTCTGATATCACTTGTTGGTCCCTAAGACACCTAAAGGGGGGGGGGTGAACATGGGGCCTTTTAAAATTTAAAGCTAAGTACTTTTAACTATCGTGTGTATAAGTTATTCTTGGCGGAAACTCAAATAACATTAAACTAAGCAAGTATGCGTAAAGTAAATAGAAGAGTTAAGAGACACTTGATACGAGAGTTGTTTACGGAGTTTGGCACTAATGCCTACATCTCTGGGGCTTCTCGGCCTTCGAGATGATGCGCCTTTCTTTACAAGAGATTGGAGTACAAGGTGGAACCGGTGAGCCCTTACAAAGCTTGAGAAGTCACACGGCTGAGCACGAAAATGGCTCACGAGCACAAAGGCTCAAATGTATGAATCAAACAAGAAGATCACCAAAGGATCACTCTACTTCTTACAAGAGATTGATTGTGGTTGAGTATGCTTGAGATTGTTGTATGAATATTGAAGTTGTGTGCACAAGCAACAATGACTTTTTTTAGATCTGAAATGAATTTAGAATATTGCAATTGTGAGTGACTAGAGTCATTATCCAAACCTAGATTTTGCTTCTATTTATAGATAGCTGAGCAAAATAAGGTATCTGGCCTTAACCGTTGCAACGGTTAACCCCTAGACGACAGGTTTGGCTGTGCTGGGAAATCCTAACGACTATTAACCATTGCAACGGTTGTCGCAAGGGTTATTCTATAGAAATTCTGGTCTACTGTTGTAATGGCTATCACAACAGAATAAATCGATTTGGCTGTGATTGATTTATTCTGTTGTAACGGTTAAGGTAAATTACCTCAATCTCAAGCATGCTTTACCAATTTTACAGATTTCTAAACCTAATCTTGAGATGATGCTTCTAGCTCCAATGCTTGGTTCTTCATGACTCATCCTTGATTAATATTGCAATTTATATCATCATGAATATGCACAATATCTCAAGACACGAGCTAGTCAAACAGACAAGTAGATTATGGCACAATCCAACAATTCCAAGACAACAAAGACAATTTAATTTTTTTGACTCATTTGATAACTAATTTTTCTCCATTAATACTTGATGAAACTGCCCAATACATCATCCAAGTCAACACCTGGTAGCACCCGGCAGTGTGTCGCCGACTGCTTCCTTGATCTTGGTCAGGAGTTCACCATCCAAGTGAACACTTGTTGTTGCGACCACCGCCTCGGCATGACCTTGTGTCAGCGGATTGAAGGTCTTGAGGTATTTCATTGACAGCTTGGTTGTAGCCTTTGATTTTGCTTTGGCTCTCTGCATCAATTGGCACACATTGATGAAGCCCTGCGTTGCTCTGGCTCTTTCATTGGCGGACATGTAGCGACCCCCATGTTTGTTCTGTAGGCGGGGAAGATGAAGGTCAACCCTCCAATTCCATACCCTTGTTATTACACAAAATATTTCTTTCATCCGAATTTCGAACTAATAACCTTTCATATAGAGAACATGTGTCTTTGACAATAGACCAAAAGTTAGTTTTTTTGAAGAAAAATAAAATCTCTTTTTGAAACAGAAAACATCGAGATGGGATGCGACACAGGTATGAAGATAAGTGTAGGAATGTCATTTTATCTTATTAATTTTATTAATAAATATTTAAAATTGATTAATTCATAACATGGATATATTAATAAAAAAATAAGTTTAGATGGAGAAATAACTAATTTTAATATTTTGATGAAAAATTTTAATTATCTAAACCACCAAGTTGCGATGGTATATATCTAAATTTTTCATAATTAGATTGCATCATATTCTGTGATATATTGGGAAATAGAAGGAAAATTAGTTGCCAAAATTAATTAGAAGAAGGGCACATAATTTCTGAATTTTTGTATCTTGATAATCTTCTTATATTGGTGGTTGCATAATAAAACATAAAAGTGTTTTAAACCCTACGGCCGGAGGAAATTGAGGACGGTTTGATAGACATCAAACTAAATTGTTTGATCGGAACCGTTCAATTCACATCAATATTCGGACGGACAACTTTAAAATTTGTTTAAATTAAGTGTACATAAATTTTGTTGCAAATTAAATGATTCTGACCGAGCATCTTCTCTTATTTAATACGATGTCCATCAAACTATTTCCACCGGTAGAAGGAGAATTG
The DNA here is from genome assembly GCA_028015225.1 of Carex myosuroides. Taxonomy (NCBI): domain Eukaryota; kingdom Viridiplantae; phylum Streptophyta; class Magnoliopsida; order Poales; family Cyperaceae; genus Carex; species Carex myosuroides. Next base: position 1,132,110 of record CM051486.1, on the reverse strand, counting down.
GAGATCTTCACGGAATATAAAGAAATGGAGAGGGAAAGAACACCTATAGTTGGAGATAGAAGGTTTAATTAGCGACAACGGAGTAGGTTCGATGCCCATCGGACCTACTTTTAGGTTCAACGAGCATGATTACCGTCCGATCTAATTTAAGATTTGTGCGCATGAAAATTGAAACAGACGCGCACAAAATTTAAAGCGTTCCGCACAAATTTTAAAGCAAATTATTGACGGTGATTAAATTTATCGAACCAGAGTAGGTCCGATGCCCATCGGACCTACTCTCAAGTGTTAATTAGCACATGTAAATTATGTGCTTCAATCATCGTGTCCCTAATTTACAAAGAAATAATACTAATTATTTCATAGAGTCAGGCCAAACTAAAAATATTAGATAGAGGGTTAGAAACTTAAAATGTATAATTTGTAGTTAGTGAGATTTGAACTCAAAATTTTACAATTACAGAATATATTTCTAACCACTAGATTACAACTATACATCTAATATTTTATGATGAGGTTGAACTATATAAAAACTTTAAAATGAAAATCAAATTAAATTTTAATGTACATTATTAAAAAATTTTAAATCATGAAGTGGCTAAGCCACTCCTGAACAAATTGTAAATCCATCCCTAAATAGAGTAGGATTAAAATGTCCCACTGTTTTTGTGTTCTAATTATACTTTACATATTTCTTTTCGTTTTTTTAAGAAAAAAATATGGATCATGCCCATATTTAATTGATAATTGAGCTTTTAAAAAAATACAAATTAAATGCTAAGTAAAATCCAGAGGTAGGCTCTGATTGGAAAAATGTGAAAGCAAAGCAAGTTGAAAAAATTGGACTGGTATCAATATGCTTCTCTGCTGTCCTCCTGGCGTACCAGCAGATAACAGTATCAGTCCGGTACGCATCTTTATTTTCGTTGTATGAAGAAAATAATGCAGGGGAGAAACAGAGGTCACATCTTCTATTTAGGTTAAAATAAGCAATCAATATCAAATCAGTTGGTGCCATTAGAAAATACAAAATATAAAATAAATGAAATGAACTAAGCACAATTTGTCCATCTTGGACCAAATGTGGCATGAGGAATTTGACCATATTGCACGATAAATTTATAGAACATTATTTTTTTAGTGCAACTGCATTGATTTTTTTTTTTTGGAAAAGTAATCTCATAACTAATATTTTTTTCAATAGCCTTTGTAGCCTTAATTGTTAATAGTGTCACTAAATATTTAGAGAGCTTGATGTATAAGCATGAACAGAAAATTGAGGATAGACATTTTTCTTTCTAATTATTAGATATTCAAAACTAGAAAAATTTAATATCTAATATATTAAATCTATTAACTCTAAAAAAAATAAAATAATTACTAATAATGAATCTCGTCTCAATCTGTAACCGTCCAATTAATGGAACCGCATTTATTAAATATAATAATTGAATATACCTTGTTAATCAGATGACTATGACATTTATGAGACTAATTTTTTTGTCTCATTTATAGTAATCAACATTCATAAAAAAAAATATATACATAGTAATCAAGGCCCACGTGGCATAGAACTCAGAAGGGGATAAGGCTCTGCTGCTTTCTAAGAAAAGCAGTATCTTGCTTTTCGGATTTCAACTATTCAAAATTTTTTATTCACGTATCTTGATAAAAGAACTTTTTTCATGCAGGATTATGTTTTTCACAGATTTCAACGATTTTGAATGGTTGAGACAGATTTCAACGATTTTGAATGGTTGAGACAGGAAAAGCAGAATCTCCGAAAAGTCAGAAGGAAGGTTTATACGATGTAAGGTTTGAATTGACCGGAGCTGTGTACATCTTGAGTGATTCTTGACCAATCTGTTATCCAATTTCACACGTTTTTGGAGATTTTTATCCCACTTTGAATTTTGAATCCTCCCGCACGTAGAAAACGACCCGCAAACGAAATAATCAACAAATGACAACTAATTAGTCGTAATTTACTTAGAAAAAACCAACCACATGTCCTTTTCATCTCAAAAATTTCTTGTATACTGAAAATGGAAGGAAAGGAAACTAAGCAAATACACTTTCAAATTCCTAAGCTCCTAAACAAAATAATTTCTTTTATGCTCTTTATTCCTGTTCAAATCTAGACTAAACTACATTTCTTGGCCATTTTATTATGTACACCGTGTAAACAACAAACTTGCTTCTACAAAAAAAAAAAAATTACACTATACACCACAGCAAGAAGAACAATCACCAGAATTTTTTGTACCGGCATCCTGACTGTCATTGTACCTGTCTCTCTGCACCAAAATGCCATGTAACATATTGTTTACCTCCTTCATGTCAGGTCTCTCTTGCGGCGCCTCCTCCGTGCATCTCAGCGCAATCGTCAGCAACTTCTGCACCACAAATATTTTGATTTCACTATCTGCTATTGTGTTCACCAACTCCGACGCCACTTTCCATCCCTCCTTCCGAATTCTCTGTCCCCAGTCGATCAAGCACTCATCATTTCCATCCACTGCCCTCCTTCCGGTAGCCAATTCCATTAGTAACACGCCGAAACTATACACGTCTCCTTTTGTTGTCACCCTCCATGTGTGGCAATACTCTGGTGCCACATAGCCCACTGTTCCTGCTATAATTGTGCTGACATGGCTCTCTCCTGACCCCACTAATCTCGCTAACCCAAAATCTGTTACCTTTGCTCGACCATCCCGGTCCAATAGGACATTGCTAGCTTTGACATCTCGGTGAACAACTGCCGGGTCACATTCGTGGTGCAAGAAAACCAACGCACGTGCTACACCAATGGCTGTCTCAAGCCGTCGGTCCAACCCGTATCGGGTCCAGTCCGTTATCACGTCCTCCAAATTACCCCCTTCCAAGTACTCATATACTAACAATTTTGTCGAGCCAAATAGGCACCACCCATAAAGAGATACAAGATTCGGGTGAGGCCAACCCGAGCCGGATCGACCAGCTAGAACCTCCATCTCGGCTCGAAATTCCTTCTCCATTTCTCCCTCTACATCCCCACTTATCCTTGACAGCTTCTTAACGGCCACATGTCGCCCATCCGGAAGTACCCCACGATAGACAATTCCATATCCACCTCGCCCGACCACTAGATCTTCTGAAAAGTTGCCGGTTGCAGTGACAATATCTCCGTAGGTAAATGCCGTGCGATCCAACCGAAAAACCTTAACCCAATCAAGTGATAATGAAATCCCATTTGACGACGATGAAGACGTGGATGCTGACAAAGTACCCCCCTTTTTAATCCCATCAAATGGCAAATCATCGGCTGTCTCCGAATCTGTATATGGATCTACTGGGCTTGATCCCTGACAACAAATGAACATAGTAACAAATCCACAAATGAGAAAAGCCAGCATAATAGCAGTGAATATCCAAAATGCCGCTGTTCTTGCTTGAACTCTTTTGTGCTGTGTGGAGCCACTACTTGCTGATGATTCTTGGATTGGAGATGGGAAAATAATATATGGATCACCGATGTATGACGTGTTACCGAAATTAGCTATAGCACCAGTTAATGGGATGTTACCAACCAATAAATTATTGTATGACACATTGAAATTTTCAAGCTGGTTTAGTCGGTTCAAACTCGAAGGAAGCTCGCCAGAGAAATTGTTACAGGACAAGTCGAGGCTTTGAAGACACATTATGTCACCTATCTCAGTTGGTATCTGGCCTGAAAATTGGTTGCTCGATGCGTTTAACATAACAAGTGGTTGCTGCGAAATACTAGCCGGCAAATTACCGGATAGTTGGTTTCGATCCATGAGTATAAGACTTAGGTTACGCACTGATCCAATCTCTTGTGGTACTTCACCCGAGAGAAGATTATCAGAGACTTGTATATAACCAGATATTGTCAGAGTCAGCACCGGGTTGGTTCGGTTTGTGCAAACAGGGACGACACCATATCCTTTCAAAATTTTGTTCCATGTTTGACGGCACTTCTTGAGGTTCATGATTGTGTATACAAAACTAAATGGTGGGTAGCTAGCAGGAATCCACCGTTTCATTGTCAGACACTCGCCGGAACCACCAAAAGCATATGGATCTTTTTGATTTGCTTCAAATGTAGGAAATGGGTTCGATCCCATTGTCGAAATTTCGTGTGGGATTTTACCAGTGAGTCTGTTCGATGCCAGGTTTAACCATAACAGACTGGTACAATTTCCTATTTGGGGAGGTATGATGCCTGTTAATTGATTATTGGCCAACATAAGCCATAATAGAGAAGTGAGATTACCAATCTGTGAGGGGATCTCTCCTGTCAATTGGTTAAAGGACAGATCCAGTGCTTGGAGTTGCTTTAACTGTCCAAATTCTCGTGGGATTGCACCGGAGAAATTGTTGTAAGCTAAAACTAGTATTCTTAAATTTTGCATTTGGGAAATAGAAACTGGTAGCATACCAGAGAAGGAATTGAAGCTGAGATCTAGTCGCCTTACTAGTGGTAACTTGAGTATACCTGAAGTCTCTATTCCATTGGTGTAGTTATTGCTATGCAATATTAAAAACATCAAGGAAGTAAAATTTCCAAGTATTGGTTGAATTTCACCACCAAAATTATTGTTGCTTAAATCAAGCAAAATGAGCTCAGTGCAATTCAGTAACTCTTTTGGGATATCTCTATCAAATGTGTTAGTTCCAAAGAATAGCCTTTGCAATCCTGATATCGCACCGACACCACTTGGAATTGGACCAGAGAATTGATTTCCAAACAGCGACAACAACTTCAATTTCGAGCAATTCGCAATTGAATTCGGGAAAGTGCCATAGAATTCATTTCCTGAGATATCCAAGAGTTGTAATGTACAATTTGCTTGAAAGATATCTTGCTTTATCTCTCCAGTCAAATTGTTCTCTGATAGATAGAATTCTTTAAGTCTATCGAAACCATGCCATATTTCACCAGTAAACTTGTTTATACGAAGATCAACATAACTAAGCTTATTGCATTCGTCGAACCGCCCCTCTATACTACCCGTGAAGTTATTATTTGAAATATTAAGCATGACGAGATTTGCACATATTTCTGGAAATGTTGCATAAATGTTGCCTTCAAGCCGGTTAAAAGACATATCTAATGTTTCCAAGTTGGATAAGCCGGTAAGGTTCAACGTACCAGTTAACCAATTATGTGAAATGTTAAGATAAGTGAGACCGGTACATCGGTTGAGGTCACTCGGTAACACTCCATTTATACTGTTCACTGAAAGGTCCAGGTATGTGAGGTGTTTTATGAGAGAGAAATTTGAGAAGAATTCACCCGATATGTTATAGGCTGATAGGTCGACATGAGTAACGTGCATCGACACGTCGCACTGGATTCCGGTCCAATTGCATGAAGACGTGTCCGAATCGTTCCAATCTGCGTAACAGTCTTCATGTATTGGGCTGCTGTAGAACCTCTTAAGCTGGAGTAGCACCTCCTTGTCGGTAAGCGAATGGAGAGGTTCACTAGAGAAGAGGAGAAAGGAGAGGATAATGAGAAGGTGGCGGAAGAATCCGGTTGTTGTCTCTGACATGTCACAAGTGCTCTCATATATATGGAAAGGAGAGAAACAAAGGTGTTTTGTGGTGGTAGTTTTGGTTTCTGGAGGAGGTTCAGATGTGAAAGTGCAAGTAAATTTAATTGTAGTTGGTTTTAGAACTCAGCAGGTGGTTGTAGTTGTCCATTTAAAGTGGATTAAGAAGGGTATGATTTATTATTCAAAAAAAAAAAAAAAGAAGGGTATGATTTATATCAGATAAAAAGGGAAGACTATGACTAATACAGCATTTGTCTCCTGCATGCTAGTATCATTAATTTTTTACGAAATTAAAATCATGTATATTTACTTCAGAACAGGAGATTTTGTTAGATTTTTCTTAGATGTGCCTTAATTTCTATAGTCAAGATAAGTACACGTGCAATTGTTTAGACTTTAGAATATCATTTTTTCTTCAAACGGGCACAGATATTTACAGAGCTATCTTGGTTTCATGCAGCGCACCAGTCATATACTTTGTTTATTCTCTATTGATCGTGCGCTGCGTGAAGCTAAAATAGCTCTGTCCATATCTTTAACCCTTCAAACCGGTTTTAGTAATCCGGGTTTGAAATTGGTTTTAATTAGATTTTGATTGGTGCCTTTTTCTAGTCTTTAGTCAGAAATGAGTGGGGACCAGAGAGCATTCCAATTTAATTTCTTAGGCGTGTGATGACTGAGGAGACAAGGGGCCGTCTTTGTTGAATTTGGTAAAGAAATTGATGAAAGATTTAGGTTTGGAAATTGAAATTGGGTTTTTGCATTAATGATTTAAACGTGTGAGTGGAATTTGAGGCTGTTAGGTCAGGTTCCATAATATTCCGACATTTTTATTAATACCCCAAAAAAAAAAGAAATTAACAAATCTGGCCTCACCTTAGATTTTTTATTAAAACTACTCTAACCGCCTTCCCGTGGGGCGGTCCACTGTTCATAGCAGACTGCCCCCAGTGGGGCAGCTCGCTAACATTTTTTTTCCTTGTTCATGCCGAACCGCGAACCGCCCCAATGTGGGGTGGTTTGCTATGAATAGTATTTTCGTTTTAAAGATAATATGAATATGAAGATGCTAAATTCTAACGCTAAAAATTCGGATTTTTTTTTAAATATTTGTTAGATTACTTCTTTTGATGTATAATTAGCATATTTATACTAAAATACACTAAATTACTTGAAATTATGTTAAATTACGTTGAATTACACTAATTACGTTAAATTACACTAAACTCTTATTTTGGACAATTTCTAAAACCCTAAACCCTAAAAATTACCGTACAAGTTAGGGTTTAAAGTATTTTTTAGAGTTTAGGACAATTTATAAATATGTTATGTGAAAATTGTAAATTATTTAATGTACGGTGATTTTTAGGATTTAGGGTTTAGGGTTTTAGAAATTATTCAAAATAAGAGTTTAGGGTTTATAGTTTAGCGTAATTTAACTTAATTTAGTGTAATTCAACGTAATTTAATATAGTTTCAAGTAATTTAGCGTATTTTAGTATAAATATGCTCATTATACATCAAAAGAAGTAATCTAACAAAAAACCCAGCTAACATGGGTATATTTATTAATAAAAAAGTCGAAAACTAGGGTTTAGAAATTAGGGTTTAGGGTTTAGGTTTCTTTTAAATATCACTAATTTTTATAAATATGTTATGTGAAAATTGTAAACCATTTAATGTATGGTAATTTTTAGGGTTTAGGGTTTAGTGTTTTAGAAATTGTCCAAAATAAGAGTTTAGCGTAATTTAACGTAATTTAGTGTAATTCAACGTAATTTAATATAATTTCAAGTAATTTAGCGTATTTTAGTATAAATATGCTAATTATATATCAAAAGAAGTAATCTAACAAATATTTCAAAAAAAATTCGAATTTTTAAAGTTAGAATTTAGCATCTTGATATTCATATTGTCTCTAAAAAAAAAATACTGTTCATAGCAAACCGCCCCACCGTGGGGCTGTTCGGTATGAACAGTAAAAAAAAAAAGTTAGCGAACCGCCCATGGGGGGGGTCCGCTATGAACAGTGGACCACCTCACGGGGGGCGGTTAGAGTAGTTTTAATAAAAAATTTGAGGTGAGGGCAGATTTGTTAATTTCTTTTTTTTGGAGTATTAATAAAAATGTCGGCATAATATTTATTAGTCACAAGTTTTGAATTTTTATCTTTCTTGCTAATCCATTTTTAGCTTTAGGGTCAAGTTAACAATTTAATAATATTTTATAAAAATCAAATTAATGTTTTTAAGGAATAGAAGAAAAAATTAGGAATATACTGTTAGTTTCATAGATTAGTTATGTATTAAATTTCATACAACTTGAATATCATTTAACAATCTGTCAAAATCATTCAATATATATTGTTGTAAATTTAACGATAAAACTGACATTATATATAAAATATCAGATTTAAAAAATAATACTTTTTATAATTGTTAAAACTATTAAGTTAAATAGTTGTCAATATATCTCGATCTTGTAATACATAATTTAATAAATAGTACTTAAATTTACATGATAGTATATGTGATCAATGAGGAGGGTTCAAATACCTTATTTTTTGTGCTTTCATCATGCCACTATTTTTAAAAACTTTAATAACTCAAAATTTAAAACTTAAAAAGTCAAAATAAAACCGTTAGATATGATCTATGTTATTTTCTCTATGTGCTCATAAAAAATTATCAAATTTTAATTTGTTTTTATGTGAATCAATAAGTTGAAAAATCAATGTCTAGAATTATTTAAATTAGCACGTTTTTTTTTACAAGCTCTTGATGACAACCAAAACAAAATTGAAATGTCATAATTTTTTACATGTGCATAGATAAAATGATGTAGATCATATTCAACGGTTTTATCTTGACTTTTAAGTTTTACA